>CM038214.1:297914507-298216742 GCA_021442155.1 Cymbidium sinense | reverse complement strand
AACTAAACTCAAAACCGAAATTAAATAAAATAAAATAAACTAAAATAAACCAAAACCTAAATTAAAAAAAGAATAAAAATAAACTTAAAATAAAACCTAAAACCTAAACATAAAAATAAAATAAAAAACCTAAACCTAAACCTAAAATATAAAAATAAAACCTAGACCTAAAAAAATAAGATAAAAATAAAACTAAACTAAAAAATAAACCTAAACCTAAACCTAAACCAAAACAAAAAACTAAAATAAATAAAGCTAAAATAAATAAACTAAACTAAGTAAAAATAAAAATAAACCTAAATAAAAATAAAAAATAATGTAAACTAAAATAAATAAAAGTAAACTAAATAAACCATAACCTACCAGTTTATTTAATTTAACAAAATAAAAAAATTAAAAACAAATAAAAATAAATAAAAAAACCCAAAACCCTAAACCTACATCCCTAAACTCTAAACCCTTAACCCAGAACCCTCTTCCCCAAGCACTCTCTCATTCTCTGGCAATTTTGAATCGCTCTTGGTGGCACGCCCCTGATTGGGGATTTTTGTCAGTTTGGCTTCCATTTTGACTGATTTCAAAAGCTTGAACAACATCTAACTATTTACGTGATGTTTTGTCATTGACCATGGCTATGGTGAGTTTGATTCATTGGGCTCCACCTCAAGATATGGATGTTTCGGTTAAGGCATCCGACATTTTGGGATTTTGCGGCCCTAATGCAGCATCTTCTAATAAATCTTTTAAGGAAGCACTCTCTGGTAAGATTTATCCTTCTATTGATTCAATTAATCTAATTTTGACATCTTTTAGTGGTTTCCCAGCCATAATGTGTTATGATGGATGTTGCAAAGATAACAAAACCCTTTGAATTTTCTCTTGGTTGTAAATTTGCTTTGCATCGTCTGAATTTGGATAAGATTCACTCTTTTTTCCATAATCTTAAGCATACAGGTGCCTTCAAGATTGGTCTTATTGACCATCAGAATATCCCAATTAAACTTTCTAATGATCTGAATTATTCATGCTTTTTATCGTGTCATTCTTATTTTGTCTTTAATTCTCAATAGTGTTTGTTAAAGTGGCCACCCCTTTTTAACATTAAGGAGGAATCTCTTATTATCCCTATGTGGTTATCTCTTCCTAATATGTTTAGTGATTTTGTTACCTATCATGTGCTTTTTGTTATCCGAGCTTTATTTTATCGACCTTTTCAACTCGACCAAGCGTCTGTTGAGCAATCTCACCCTTCTATGGCTTGGATCATCGTGGAATTAGACATAACTAAAAAATACCCTAAGGAAGTTTGGATTGGCTCTGAAAATTACAAGTATTTGCAAAAGGTTGAATTGGAGAACCTTTTGATTTTTTGTTCCCACTGTAAAATACACAGTCATGATAATTCAAAATGTTTTATTCTCCATCCCCACTTAAAAAAATGAATTCCTCCTAAGGAAAATATTGTCTCTACCCATAAGATTCCTACTTATGTTCAAATCGCCTCAAATCCTAAGGATGGTATGAAGGTCGTTATTGAGGTTGATTCCAGATATCTGGGGTTAATCTTGTTGAGCATGTTTTGGCTTCTAATGTTGGTAGGGATTCAACCGATATTCAAAATGGGAAGGATGTTTTACCTTTTATTCCTTCTTTAAATTTGAATATTTCTAATGCAAAGAATAATAAATTCTCTAAGGTATTTGAAAATGATTCTATTTTCTCTGATTCTATTCCAGCATCTATGCTAGCTTTGATTGATGAAAATAAAGCATTTAATGAGGATTAAAATTATGTTGAGCATGCTGAAAACATTTTTTATCCAGATTTTACTACTTGTGCTCTAAATGGTTCTAAATCATCACCATCTCTCATTTTTAATTTTGATATTCATGTTAATCCTACTTTTTGATTAAATATGGATTTGGAAGAAGGTAAGCTCCCCTCCAAACACTTGGAGATTTTTCCTAAATCTATGACCAATGTTACTAAATCTTACTCGAATGATGACTCTAGGGGTAAATAAAATGGCTTCCAAACTTATCACGCTAAAAAAGAAAATGTTAAAAAATTTCCTCCCAAATTGTCCAAACACTAGACCGCCATGACCTCTCACCTCTCTTAATTAACCTTGCTTAACCTTTTTTTTTTATTTTCCTTATGGTTAATTTCTTTGGAATGTTAGAGGATCGATTTCTATTCATATAATATAATATAGATCTTTGCATTCATAATATTTCTTATTGTTCTAGAGCCTCTTAAATAATAAAATTAACCATGTTGCTAGAATGATTTCAATAAATTTTTCCTTAATGTTAGTAATAAGATTTGGTGTTTTGGAATAATTTTGTTGAGGTCTTATTCTTGATGACTTTCATCAAGTTGTCAATGCTCAAATCTCTTATGGTGATTATTGTTTTTGGCTCTTTGTTTATGCATCTTGTTATTGATCTGTAGAAATCTTCTTTAGAGAATTTAAGAATTTTGCTACCTCTATCAATAAACCTTGGTTTGTTAGTGGTGATTTCAACACCATTTTAATCACTTCTGAAGTGGTGGTTGCTCTAAAATTCATTCCATGGAAGATTTATCCAATATGATCCTTGATAATTTGATTGATATTGGCTTTAAGAGAACTAATTATACTTGGCAAAACTCTAAAAATTTGGCAAAGGTTGGTCCGATTTTTTAATACTCATTGGATTACTCAATGGCCTATTACTTCTATTGACCAAAGCCTTGTCACATCATGCACCTCTTTTGGTTTCTATTAAAGAAAATTCTAATAGACTAAAAACCCCACCTTTAGATTTCAAAACATGTGGATTCATCATATTGATTTTTTAATGTTGTGGCTAATAATTGGAAAGCTCCTTTACATCCTGATAATTTGATTATGGGGATGAATACACTTTGGTTTAAACTTAAAATACCTAAATAAAATTTGGGTTGGGGGGAAAAAGCATTATTTTAAAAACTATTTTTTGCTAATAATAAAGATATGATAAAATTGGTTTGGGATCTTGAAGTCTTTGTTATGTCTGATCCTTCTAAGATTACAAACTTGACAGAAGCAAAGATAAACTTGTTAACTTCCAAAATATGACCTAGTGCCAAATAAAATATTCATTGATGGTGAGAATACTAGGTGTTTCCATGCTTTGGTTAATAAAAAGATAGCATTAAATAATATTCAAAACATTAAAAATGATAATGGAGACTAGATTATGGAGAATAATGATATTAAAGAATCACTTATTAATTACTTTAGAAATATGCTTAACAAAAATTTCTCTTAGAAAACTATTTATCAATGTGGATTCCTTATTATTACTAATGAGGATAATGATTTTCTACCATTGTGCTAATGAAGATGAAATTTTCAAAGTTCTAAATAGCATGAACATAGATTTTATTGTTGTCCGATTTCACTACTTAATTTTTTCAAAAATTTTCTATTTTGTTTTTATTATGATTGAGGTCTGATTGATTTTGTTTTGAAGGTAATCCTTTCTTAGATATTTTCTGTACATTATTCTCATACTTCTGAAAGATAAGACTATTGTGATTTCAAACTATTAGTCTTTGCACATAAGCATTTGCCAAGTTCTTACCAAACTTAGTCCTTTACTTAATAGAATTATCTCTCTCAACCAAACTGGTTTTGTTAGAGGTAGATCTATTTCTAATAATATTTTACTTGCCTATGAATTAATTCAAGATCTTGATGCCAAGACTAGATGTGGCAACATCCTTTTTAAATTAGATATTACCAAAGCCTTTGATAACATCACTTAGGATTTCCTTTTCCATATTTTGAATTTATTTGGGTTTTCTGATAAATTTATTTTCGTATAGAAAATTGTATTAATAATGCATGGTTTTCGATTTTCTTTAATGTGGAAGCCTTGGGTTTCTTTCTCTCTTCCAATGGCTTATAACAAGGGGATACTTTATCTCTTACTTTATTTATTATTATTGAGTACTTATCTAGAGCATCAATGAGTTATTCTTAAACAATCATAGTATGTACTACAAACACTTGATGGTCTTCTGCTTTCATTTAAGTTTTGTATATGATTCATTATTTTGCAATGCTTCTACTTATCACATCAAGCATCTCAAGTCTTTTTAAATAAATTTGTTAGAAAGTTTCTATCAATGATAACAAAAATTATTTTATCACATCCTAGTATCTCCAATAATAAAATCAATCAAATCCTACATATCACTAATTTTAACATCAACACTTACCACTTAAGTACTTGATGCTCTTTTTAAAGGAAAATATTCTCATCTCTTTAACTAGTTAATTCAAAAATTTCAAATAACATTTTGTTTTAGTTCCATTTACTTTCCTTTGTGGTAAACAATTCTTAAAAGCTTTAACTCAATGCCTTTTGATCAAACTATTATCCCAACTAATGCTACACTTATCGAATTGATCATTTGCTTAACAAATTTTTTTTGGGGTTCCAATAATTCACCAAAAGAATGCATTGGACATCTTGGCATAAATATTGTGGTCCTGGGAGAAGGTGCTCTTGGTTGCAAGCCTATTTGTGAAGCTATCATTATCTTCTCTCATAAGATATGGTGGAATTTTAAATATGATAGATATATATTTTTTATGATGGAAAATATTGCCAAGGTAAACATATTATGCTTATAAAGTTGACTGGTTTGAAAAGGCTTTGCTCCATTAAATTGTCAAATCATTAATATGGGGTATTCATGTTCTTCCTTCTTTATCAAGACAATTATGAATGATATTGACACTTTTATCTACCCACTCATCTATCAAAGTTAATTATTTTTATTTAATAAAATTGGAATGAAAGTAAACTTGAGAATTATATCTCTATATCTATTTTGATTTAGAAATATCCCCATTTTCTAAGAAACAACCAAATCTTTTTGCTTTCTTATAATTGACTTTGTTCTTAAAGAGGTTGAATTTTATTAAAGATAAACAAACCTCTAATGTTTTTTATTAAACTTGAACAATATCATTATTTCTATTTTGTTTTTAGCTTGGATGATTTTGAATAACTTATTACTATAGACTCTTTGTTTTGACTAAAGGGTTTTATTTACCTTGTGCTATTGCTTCTATATTGAAAATGTAAATTTTTTTTTGGTGTTGCTTTTTATAAATTATGATTTCAATATGATGATTTATTTAATACCAACTATTTTTTATGGTTCTCTTTCTTTTATCAACTTCTTGAAGTCGCTTCAAAATACTGAAAGGTCATGTTTTAATTGCCTTATCCGGTTCATCTAAATGGATAGAAATGATACTAAATATCTGGACCTATGAACCATAGGGTCTGGATAGCTAAAGAAAAATTCATGCTCTTTTAATGCCAATCATTAGTAGTATTCATTTTAGAGGTTATATGTGGTTTTGGTATCATTATGCTTGTGACTATTGTTCTGTTATCATTGGTTCAATTAAAGACTTGATTAAAGTGAACTGATGGTTTTTTTAAATATGATTTTGATTCTATTACTCATTTGTGCTTTTGCCTATCCCCTCAAAGCTTGTTATTTTGAGCTTGCTATTAATGCTATTGAAATTATTTGAATAGAGGTTTTCAACATCTGATTGAGGTTGATTCTTTTCTTGACATGCTTAATCTGAATTGGAATGTTGAATTATTTTATCATTAATCATACTTATTCTTTCTGTTCTTTTAAAATTTCCCACATCTTTCATTTTGCTTATGCTAATTACTAACTGGTGACTTAACTCAGTTCACTTTATTTGACAACCAATTTTGTCTAAAGTATTGGTTTGGTTATCTCAATTTGATTGACTATCTCGGATTATAAATTATTAGCTTTTTTTTATGATCTATTTCTTTGGTTGCTTTTTAAGCCCCTTCTTATGGTTATCAACTTTTTTTCTCTCTTGGCCCAAGCTGGTCATGTTTTTGATCTCTTTTTTGATTGGCTTTTCTACCGTGGTTATAAATGTGGTTTGTTTTTGGTTTTTAGCGGTTTTATCTATCTTTTTTACTAATTTTCCTCTTTTTTTTATATCCTCCTTTGGCTATGTTTGTAGCTTTTTTCTTTTGTGGCATTTTGCCTCTTTTTTCTACTTTTATTGGTTGTGTTGTTGTTGTTGTTACCCTATCATGATGCTTCCTTTGATTTTGTTATTCTTTTTTTTGGTGGCTTTGGTGGTGCTTCTACTATATTGTTGCTATCCCAAATGGTTGGTTGATTATCTACCTTATTGGGCTTGGTTGTTCTAATGGCTTGGTGGTGGGCTTTTATGTTTGCTATTTGGAGGATTTTGTAGCCTTACTAGATGACAGACTTTGAATGATGGACTACACGAGGTATGTCGCTATGATCCTTGATATTTCCCACTCTTTCTTCTTTTTGGTATAGTGCTATATGTAATTGTAACCCTTCTCTGAAGTTTGATGCTTACATATAGTGTTGCTCTTAAGATGATTGTAATCGAGTTGAGCCTTTTCTTTACTTTACTCCTTTTGTTTGCTCTTACTTTTTATGCTTCTTAATTGTACTCATCCTTTCAAAAGTATGTTGCAGATTTCTTTTATAGGTTGGGAGAGTCTTGTAGGTGGATCTTGCTGGTATCAAACGGACCAAATGAAGTTTGTTGTTGCTCACATGGATTTTCTACTATTGATTTTTTGGTTTTTCTTTTTCTTTCTATCCTTCATTATTGTAATAGTTAGTTTATCTCTTTAGATTTATCTTTGAGCATTAGATGAGATTTACCCTCTAAAGACTTTGCAATTTTTTCTGTGGCAAGAAAATACCAAATTTAATAAAAAAACCCTAAACCCTAAAACCCTAAACCCCCTAAACACTAAACCCTAAACCCTAAACCTAAACCATAAACCATAAAACCCTAAACCCTAATCAAATCTACAACCCTAAACCCTAAACCCTAAACCTCAAACCTAAATTAAATTAAATAAAACCTAAAAATAAAATAATATAAAAAACCTAACTAAATAAAATAAACAAAATAAAATAAAATAAACCTAAACTAAACCTAAACCTAAACTAAAATAAAATAAAATAAAAAAATAAAACAAAAAAATAAAATAAATAAAAATTTAATGTAAATAAAATAAAATAAACCTAAGAATAAAAAACCTAAATAAAATAAAAACTAAACATAAAATAAAATAAAATACACTTAAAATAAACCTAAAATAAAATAAAATAAAAACTAAATAAAAACCTAAACCTATAAAATAAACATAAAAATAAAACATAAAAATAAATAAAAAATAAAACCAAATCCTTAAACTAAAAAAAAAGAAACCTAAACCTAAAATAAACAAAATAAAATAAACCTAAACCTAAACTAAAATAAACTATACTAAAATAAATAAAACTTAAATCTAAAATAAACTAAACCTAAACCCTAAACTAAATGAAATAAAATAAACTAAAAATAAACCTAAACCTAAACTAAAAACTAAAACCTATAAATAAATAAAAGAAAAAAAACCTAAAACCTAAACCTAAAAAATAAAATAAAACCTAAACCTAAACCTAAAAAATAAAAAATAAACCTAAACCTAAAAAAATAAAATAAAATAAAACTAAATAAAATAAACATAAACCTAAACCTAAACCTAAAAAAAAATAAATAAAAAATAAAATAAAAAATAAATAAACTAAAATAAATAAATAAAATAAACTAAATAAAAAAAAAAATAAATAAATAAAAATAAATAAAAAAAAAATATAAACCTATACCTATTAAAAAAATCCTAAACCTAAACCTAAACTAACTACATCCTAAACCCTAAACCCTAAACTAACCTAAACTAAACACTAAACCAACAACCCTAAACCCTAAACTAAAATATAAACTCTAAAACTAAAACTAACCCTAACCTAACCCTACCCTAAATCCTAAAAACCTAAAACCTAAAATAAAACTAAAACAACCTAAACCAAACCTAAAACCTAAAATAAACACTAATGCCTAAACTAAACCTAAACCTAAACCTTAAACTAACCCTAAACTAAAAACTAAACCCTAAACCCTAAACCTAAAAAAACTTCAACCCTAAAGCATAAATACTAACTAAACCCTAAACCTAAACCTAAACTAACCTAAACACTAAAACCTAAAACCCTAAACCCTAAAACATTAAACTCTAAACCATAAACCCTAAACCCTAAGAATAGAAAAACCTAAGCCTAAAGTAAAAAAAAATAAAATAAAAAAATAAAAATAATAATAATAAAAAAACTAGGCCTAAAGTAAATTATAACCTAAAATAAAATAAATACAAAACCTAAACCTAAATAAAATAAAAAATGAAATAAAATAAAACCTAAACTAAAACCTAAACCCAAAATAAAAAAAAAATAAAAAAATTAAAATAAACTAAAATAAAATAAATGAAAATGTGAACTAAACTAAAAAATAATAAACCTATAAAATCTAAATAAAATAAAAAACTAAAGGTAAAATAAAATAAAATAAAATAAAATAAAACTAAATAAAACCTAAACCTAAAAATAAACCTAAAATAAAACCTAAAATAAATAAAAATAAAACTAAACCCTAAACTAAAAAATAAAATAAAATAAACCTAAAACTAAATTAAGATAAACTAAACTAAAATAAATAAGACCAAAAAATATACCTAAAATAAAAACCTAAAACCCAAAGCTTAAACCATACACCCTAAAAAGTTGAAAACCTAAACCTAAACTAAAAAAAAAACTAAAAAAATAAAAAAAAAAAAAAATAAACCAAAATAAAATGAAATAATAAAACAAAATAAAAAACATAAATACCTAAACATAAACTCAACCTAAAATAAATAAAATAAAACTAAACTAAAAAAATAAATAAAAACCTAAACTAAAAATAAAATAAACCTAAAAAAAAAAACAAAAATTAAAAATAAAATAAAGCTACAATAAAATAAAATAAAAACTAGATAAAAACCTAAACCTTAAAAATAACCTTAAAAATAAATAAAAAATCAAACCTAAACCCTAAATTAAAAAAACCTAAACCCAAAATAAATAAAAGAAAATAAACCTAAACCTAAAATAAACTAATCCTAAACCCTAAACAAAACAAAATAAAATAAACTAAAAATAAACCTAAACCTAAACTAAAAAATAAAATCTAAAAATAAACCTAAAACATAAAACTCAAACCTAGACATAAAAAAATAATAAAAACCTTAACCTAAACCTAAAAATAAAAAAAATAAAACCTAAACCTAAAAAATAAAACATAAATAAAACTAAACTAAAAAATAAACCTAAACCTAAACCTAAACCTAAAAAAAAACTAAACTAACTAAACAAAATTAAAATAAAAAATAGACATAAATAAAAATAAAAAAGTAAAGTAAACTAAAATAAATAATAAATAAACTAAATAAACCTAAACTTATTAGTATACTTAATTTTTTTTTAAATGCTAAACCGTAAATCCTAAACCCTAAACCCTAAATCTTAATCCCTAACCCTAAACCCTAAACCATAAATCCCAAACCCTAAACCTAAATCTAAAGTAACTAAATAAATTTAAAAAATAAACATAAACATAAACCTTAAGAATGGGAACCTGACAAAGACATCACCAACCAAGCTAGATCTAAAGTGGAGGTGAAGGTGGAGGTGATTATCGCAATGGCATCTGAGGTGTTGGTGGAAGGTGGTGTGAAAGGTTATTAGGGTGAGGGAGCTAAGGTTATACCGGTGGTGGCAAGAGGGAGAGATCGGGATATGATGGTGATCCTTACTCAGGTGGGTGGTTCTCATGGCCGAGAAACTAAAGGATGACTAATCCAATCTGCTGCTTATGGAATTGTCTTTATAGTTGAGATAGTTCTAGTTTTCTAGATTTTGATTTCTATGAGCTCATTTTTATCTATGCCATCGCCAGGTCTTAGAAGGTTGTGCTACTTGGTTGATGAAATCGAGAAGAAGAAAAAAAACCAAAAATCCAAAACCGTAAACTAAAACTCAAACCCTAGACTTAAAACATCAGCCTAAACCCTAAACCCTAAAAACCCTAAACCCTAAATCCTAAACCCTAAACCTAAACCCAAAACTAAAACCCTAAACCCTAAACCCTAACTCTAAACCCTAAACCTTAAAACCCTAAACCAAAACCCAAAACCCAAAACCCAAAACCCTAAACCTAAAAAACCTAAACATAAACTAAATAAAATTAAAATAAAATAAATAAAAAAACCTAAACCAAAATAAAAACATAAAATAAAATAAACCTAATCTAAAACCTAAAGCTAAACCTAAAAGAAAATAAAATAAAATAAAACTAAAATAAAATAAATAAAACCTAAACTAAACTAAAAAAAACCTAAAAAAAAATAAAACTAAATCTAAATAAAATAAAATAAAGCTAAAATAAAATAAATTAAATTACATAAAACCTAAACCTAAATAAAAATAAACCTAAACCTAAACTAAAAGAAAACCTAAACCTAAAATAAAAATAAAATAAACATAAACTTAAACATAAACTAAAATAAACTAAACTAAAATAAATAAAACCTAAACCTAAACCTAAAATAAATTAAACCTAAACGTAAACCTAAACCCTAAATAAAATAAAATAAATTAAAAATAAACCTAAACCTAAACTAAAAAATTAAACCTAAAAATAAATCTAAAACCTAAACCGAAAAAAATAAAATTAAAACTTAAACTTAAACTTAAATATAAAAAATAAAACTTAATCTTGAAAAATAAAATAAAAATAAAACTACACTAAATAAATAAACCTATACTTAAACCTAAAAAATAAACTAAAATAAAAGCCTAAAATAAATAAACTAAACTAAAAAATAAAAAAATATACCTAAATAAAACAAAATAATATAAAATAAATAAAATAAACTAAATAAACTTACGACTTTAGTTAAATAAAAAAAAAAAAAATAACCTTAAACCCTAAACCCTAAACCCTAAACCCTGTACCCTAAAACTTCAACTGCCTAAAACCCTAAAATTAATTGTAAACCCTGAACCCTACACTTACAACCATAAACTCTAAACCCTAAACCCTAAACCCTAAAACCTATAATCTACAACCTGCAACCAAAAACCCTAAACCCTAAACCCCAAACCCTAAACCCTAAACCATAAACCCTAAAAAACCTAAAAACCTAAACATAAACTAAATAGAACCTAAAAGTAAAATAAATAAAAATCCTAAACATAAATAAAATAAATAAAATAAAATAAAAAACCTAAACAAAAAACATATACTTAAACTAAAACCTAACCTAAACCCAAACCAAAATGTAAAATAAAATAAAATAAAAAAATAAAACTAAACTAAAATAAAATAAATAAAACCTAAACTAAATTAAAAATTTAAAACCTAAAATAAAAAAACCTAAATAAAATAAAAAACTAAAATAAAATAAAAATAAAATAAAATAAAAAAACAAATAAAATCTAAACCTAAAATAAACCTAAAAGTTAAACCAAAAAATAAATAAATAATAAAACTTAAACCCTAAACTAAAAAAGAGGTAAACCTAAAAAAAGAAAATAAATTAAACCTAAACCTAAACTAAAATAAAATAAATAAAATCTAAACCTAAACCTAAACCCTAAATTAAATAAAATAAAATAAAGTAAAAAAAACCTAAACCTTAACTAAAAAATAAAACCTAAAAATAAAACTAAAATAAAACTTAAAACCTAAACTTAAAAAAAAAATAAAACCTAAAATTAAACCTAAACCTAAACCTAAAAAGATGCTAAAATAAAAAAACTTAAATTAAATTAAATAAACCTAAAATAAATAACTAAACTAAATAAAAATAAAAATAAAAATAAATAAAAATAAAATAAACCTAAATAAAAATAAAATAAAAATTAATAAATAAACTAAATAAACTGAATAAACATACCTTCCTATTTACTTAATTGAAAAAATATAAAAAAAAAAAAATCAAAGAAAAATATTAAAATAATAACCCTAAACCCTAAACCCTAAAACTAACTAAAACCCTAAACCTACTTAAACTTACAAATAAATCATAAACCTTAAACCTCAAAACCCTAAACCCTAAACCCTAAACCTTAAAACCCTAAACCCTAAACCCTAAACCTAAACATAAAACCTCAAAACCTAGAACCCTAACCCCTAAACCCTAAACCCCAAACCCTAAACACTAAACTCTATAAACCTAAAAACCTAAACCTAAAATAAATGAAACCTATAAATAAAATATATAAAAAAACTTAAACCTAAAGAAAATAAAATAAATAAAATAAAATAAAAGCCTAATCTAGAACCTAAACCTAAACCTAAACCTAAACTAAAACATAAAAAAATAATAATAAAAAATAAACTAAATAATATAAATAAAAACAAAACTAAACTAAAATAAAATAAACCTAAAAAATAAAAAACCTAAATAAAATAAAACTAAACTAAAATAAAAAATAAAATAAACCTAAAATAAATAAAATAAAAACTAAATAAAAACCTAAACCTAAAAACTAAACATAAAAATAAAAAAAATAAAACATAAACCCTAAACTAAAAAAATAACTTAAACCTAAAATAAAGAAAATAAAAATAAACCTAAACCTAAACTAAAATAAAAAAAAAATCTAAGCCTAAACCTAAAATAAACTAAACCTAAACCCTAAACTAAATAAAATAAAATAAACTAAAAATAAAACTAAACCTAAACTATAAAATAAAACCTAAAATAAATGTAAAATAAAAACCTAAAACCTAAACAAAAAATAAAATGAAAACCTAAACCTAAACCTAAAATTAAAAAAATAAACCTAAACCCAAAAAAAATAAAATAAAATAAACTAAACTAAAATATAAACATAAACCTAAACCTAAACCTAAAATAAACTAAAATAAAAAAACCTAACAAAAATAAATAAACCTAAAATAAATAAACTAAACTAAATAAATAAAAAAAAAATAAAATAAAAAATAAAATAAAATAAATAAAACTAAATAAATAAATCTACCTGATCTAAAAACCCATAAACCCTAAACCAACTAGATCCTAAACCTAAAACCCTAAACCCTACCTAAACTAACCTAATCTACAACCCTAAACTAAGTTAAACCCTAAACCCTAAACCTAAACCCTAAACCTAAACTAAACCCTAAACATAAACCCTAAACCTAAACCTAAAATAAAAAAACCATAAACCCTAAACCTCTAAAACCCCAAACCTAAAAACTAAACTAAACCCTAAACCCTAACCTAAATCCTAAACCCCAAATCCTAAAACCCTAAACCTAAACTAATCCTAAACCCTAAAAGCATAAAAAAACCCTAAACCTAACCCTAAACCCCAAACTAAAACTAAACTAATAAAATAAATTAAAATAAACTTAAACCCTAAACCTAATAAACCTAAACCTAAGAATGGGCGAACCTTGATGGCGTGAACATCACTAAAAGTCTGGCTAGTGGTGGAGGCTAAGGCAACTCAACAGGTGGTGGTGGATCTGGAGTGTGGTGATATGGAGGCGAGAGGAATGATAGAGGTTACAACCATGGTGGTGGGGAGAGATGGGATATGATGGTGGATCCATAACTCAAGAGGCCATGGTGGTCAAATGGGAACCGAGAAATTGAAGAATATCGACTGCTTTATGGAACTGGTCTTAAGAGATGTTATCTAGCTTTTGATTTGCTCTAGCATGCTCATTTTTTTTATTTATGTCATCGCTGTCTTAGAAAACTTGGTGTTACTTGGTTGATGAAATCAAAAGAAGAAATATTGAATTTGAATTTGTCACCATTAAGAAAAAAAACAAAAACCTAAACCCTAAACTAAAACCATAACCTAAACCTAAACCCAAAACCTAAAACCCTAAACCATAAACCCTAAAACCCTAAACTAAAAACCCTAAACCTAAACCTAAACCCTAAACCCTAAACACTAAACCCTAAACCCTAAATCACAAACCCTAAACCTAAACCCTCAACTAAACCTAAACCCTAAACCCTAAAAAGCTAAAAACCTAAACCTAAACTAAATAAAACCTAAAAGTAAATTAAATAAATAAACTTAAGCCAAAATAAAATAAAAAATAAAATATAATAAAACCTAAACTAAAACCTAAACCTAAACCTAAACCTAAACTTAAACCTAAAAGAAAATAAAAAAAAAAACTAAACTAAAATAAATTAAATAAAAACCTAAACTAAACTAAAAAAATAAAAACCTAAATAAAATAGAAACTAAACCTAAAATAAAATAAATAATCCTAAAATAAAATAAAAATAAAACTAAATAAAACCTAAACCTAAAAAATAAACCTAAAACCTAAAATAAATAAAAAAATAAACTTAAACTAAACTTTAAAAAATAAACCTAAACCTAAACTAAAATAAAATAAACTAAAATAAATAAAACTTAAACCGAAATAAAACCTAAACCCTAAATAAAATAAAATAAACTAAATACACCTAACCCAAAACTAAAAAAATAAAACCTAAGAATAAAATAATAAAAACCTAAACCTAAACCTAAAAATAAAATAAAACCTAAACCTAAATGTAAAAATAAAAAATAAACCTAAACATGAAAATAAAATAAAATAAAACTAAACTAAAAATAGACTAAACCTAGCCCTAAAAAATAAACTAAAATAAAAAATCTTAACTAAAATAAATAAACCTAAAATAAAATAAAAATGAGCCTAAATATAATAAAAAATAAAATAAACTAAATAAACCTAAACCTACAACTTTACTTAATTTTTTTTTTAAAGAAACCCTAACCCTAAACCCAAAACTATAAACCCTAAACTCTAAAGCCTAAACCCTAAGCCCTAAACACTAAAACCCTAAACCCTAAACTGTAAAACATAAAACCCACAACCCTAAAGAACATAAAAAACTAAACATAAACTAAATAAAACCTAAAAAATAAGAAATAAAACCTAAACTTAAAAAAAATAAAAAAATAAAATAAAATAAAAAGCTAAAAGAAAACCTAAACCTAAAATTAAACATAAACCCAAACCTAAACGTAAAAATAACATAAAATAAAAAAATAATAACTAAAATAAAAAAATAAAACCTAAACTAAACTAAATAAAATAAACATAAAATAAAAATAAAATAAAATAAAACTAAACTTAAAATCAAAATAAAATAAACCTAAAATAAAATAAATAAAAACCTAAACCAAAAAAATAAACCTAAAAATAAAATAAAAAAATCAATCAAAAATAAAACCTAAACCTTAAACTCAACAAAACATAGACCTAAAATAAAGAAAATAAAATAAACCTAAACCTAAACTAAAATAAACTAAACTAAAATATATAAAACCTAAATCTAGAACTAAAATAAACTGTACTTAAACCCTAAACTAAAGAAAATAAAATAAACTAAAAATAAACTAAACCTAAAAATAAACCTAAAAATAAACCAAAATAAAACCTAAAACCAAAAAAAACCTAAAAAAAAATATAATAAAACATAAACCTAATAAAATAAAAAAATAAAACCTAAACCTTAAAAATAAAATAAAAATAAATGAAACTAAAAATAAGAATAAACTTAAACCTAAACCTAAAAAATAAACTAAAATTAAAAACCCAAATTAAAATAAATAAACTAAACTAAAAAATATGAAATAAACCCAAATAAAAAGAAAAAATAAACTAAATAAACTTAAATACTATAAATTTAAAATAAAAACTCTAAACCCTAAAACCTAAACCTATCCCTAAATAACCCTCCTAAACTAAACCCTAACCCTATGCTAAACTAAAAAACCAAAACTCCTAAACCTACACTTAACCCTAAACCCTAAACCCAAAACCCTAGACCCAAACCCTAAACCCTAAACCCTAATCCCTAAAACCCAAAACCCTAAACCGTAACCCTAAACCCTAAAAGCATAAACCATAAAACCCTAAACCCTAAACTCTAAACTCTAAACCCTAACCCTAAACCCCAAACCCTAAACCTAAACCTAAAGTAATTAAATAAATTAATAAATAAACCTAAACCCAAAATTTTAATAAACCTAAACCCTAAGAATAGGTAGAACTTTGATGGTTGGAACATCACCATCCACTGTGCTTAGATCTGGTGGAGGAAGGTGGAGGCAAAGCATCAAGTGGTGGGGATCTATGTGTGGTGGATTTGGAGGTGGTGGTTATGGAGGAGAAAATGAGGTTACAGTGGTGGTGGTAGGGAGACAATGGATATGATGGTGGATCCCACTACTGAGAGGCCGTGGTTCTGAGAACTAGAGAAACTAAAGAACATCCTATCCGATCACTACTATGAAACTGTCTTTATAATAGATGATTCTAGCTATCTAGCTTTTGATTTGATGCTCATTTTTTATCAATGTCATCGCCAGTGTCTTAAAAAACTTGTGTTTTGGTTGATGAAATCAAAAGAAGAAATGTTGAATATGAATTTGTTCACTATTAAAAAATACCAAAATCCTAAACCCTAAACTAAACCAACCAACCTAAACCTAAACCCTAAACCCTAAAAAAAACACTAAACCCTAAACCTAAACCAAAAAGCTAAACCCTAAACTAACCCTAAACCCTAAACCAAACCTTAAACCTAAACCCCAAACCTAAACCCTAAACCTCAACTAAACCTAAACCCTAAACCTAAGAAACCTAAACCTAAAAGTTAAAACCTAAACCTAAACTAAATAAAACCTAAAATAAAATAAATAAATAAAAACCATTAAAATAAAAAATTAAATAAAATAAAACCTAAACTAAAAAACCTAAACCTAAACCTAAACTTAAACCAAAAAAGAAAATAAAAAAAAACTAAACTAAAATAAAATAAATAAAACCTAAACTAAACTAAAAAAAAATAAAAAACCTAAAAAATATAAACTAATGTAAAATAAAAAATAAAATAAACCTAAAATAAAATAAAAAAACTAAATAAAACCTAAACCTAAAAAATAAACCTAAAAAATATAAAAATAAAACTTAAACCCTAAACTAAAAAAAACTAAACCTAAAATAAAATAAAATAAAAACTTAAACTAAAACTAAAATAAACTAAACTAAAATAAATAAACCTAAACCTAATTTAAAATAAACTAAACCTAAACCTAAACCTAAACCCTAAAAAATATAATAAACTAAAATAAACATAAAAAAAATAAACCTAAAATAAACCTAAAAAAACCTAAACCTAAACATAAAAAATAAAACATAAACTAAACCTAAAATTAAAATAAAACCTAAACATAAAGAAAAATAAAAATAAAACTAAACTATAAATAAACCTAAACCTAATAAAAAATAAATAAAAAATAAAAAAATACTAAAATAAATAAATAAACTAAATAAAATAAAATAAGCCTAATAAAATTAAAAATAAAATAAACAAATAAAATAATAATAAATAAACCTAAACTATGACTTTAATTTTTTAAAACCCTTCTAAACCCTAAACCCTAAACCCCCTAAACCCTAAACCTAAATTAAACCCTAAATCTTAAATCTTAAAACCCTAAACCCTAAACCTTAAACCCTAAAACCTAAACCCTAAACCCTAAAATCTACAACATAATCCCTAAACCCTAAACACCAAACCTTAAACCATAAAAAACCCTAAACCTAAAACTAAATAAAACCTAAAAATAAAATAAGTAAAAAAACCCTAAACCTAAATAAATTAAAAAAATAAAATAAAATAAAAATTAAACTAAAATATAAACCTAAACCTAAACCTAAACCTAAACCTAAACCCAAACCTAAAATAAAATAAAATAAAAAAAATTAATATAAATAAAATAAAAAAATAAATAAACATAAACCTAAAAATAAACCTAAAATAAAAAAAAATAAAACCTAAACCCTAAACTAAAAAAAGAAACCAAAAGCTAAAATAAATAAATAAAAATAAACCTAAACCTAAACTAAAATAAATTAAACTAAAATAAATAAAATCTTAACCTAAGCCCTAAACTAAATAAAAATAAATTAATCATAAATAAACCTAAACCTAAAAAATAAAATAAAAACCTAAACCTAAACTTAAACCTTAAAGATAAAGCAAAAATAAAATTAAGCTAAAAAATAAGCATAAACCTAAACCTAAACCTAAAAAATAAACTAAAAAAAAAACCTAAACTAAAATAAATAAAGATAAAATAAATAAACTAAACTAAAAATAAAAATAAACTTAAATAAAAAAAATAAGATAAATAAAAATAAATAAAAAATAAATTAAATTAACTTAAACCTACCTATTTACTTAATTTTAAAAAATAAAACCCTAAGCCCTAAACCCTAAACCTTAAACCCAAAAACCTAAACCCTAAAACCTAAATCATAAACCGTGACACTAAACCCTAAACTATAAAACCCTAAAACCCTAAACCCTAAACCCTTACCATAAACACTAAGCCCTAAAAGCATAAACCATGAAGCCCAAAACCCTAACCCTTAAACCCTAAACCCTAAACCCTAACCCTAAACCCTAAACCCTAAACATAAACCTAAAGTAACTAAATAAATTAAAACATAAACCTAAACCATAAAACCTAATAAACCTATACCATATGAATGGGCAGAACCTTGACGGTAGGAACATCACAATCAACCAAGCTAGTCCTGCGTGGGAGGAAGGTGGAGGTGGGGTTATGGGTGAATAGAGGTGGATATGGAGGTGGTGCAATGGTTATGGAGGTGAGAGGAGGTTATAGCCATGGTGGTGAGGAGAGATGGGATATGATGGAGGATCCAGAGGTCGGGTGGGGAACCAGAGAAATAAGAATGACCATCATGATGCTTATGGAATTGTGTCTTTATAAGAGATGATTCTAGTCTGGGTTTTGATTTGCTCTAAATATGTCTCTTGTGTAGAAAACTTGCTACTTGGTTGATGAAATCAAAAGAAGAAATGTTGAATTTGAATTTGTTCTACAAAAAAACATTAAACCCTAACCTAAAACTTAAACCCTAAACCTAAAATCTAAACCCTAAACCCTAAACCCAAAACCCTAAACCCTAAACCATAAAAAGCTAAAACCCTAAACCTAAACTAAATAAAACCTAAAAATAAAATATATTAAAAAACCTAAACCAAAATAAAATAAAATAAAATAAATAAAAAACCTAAACCTAAACCTAAACCTAAAAGAAAATAAAAAATTAAACTAAAATAAAATAAATAAAACCTAAACTAAACTAAAAAATAAAAACCTAAAAAAATAAAACTAAACCTAAAATAAAAAATAACCAAAATAAAATAAAATAAAACTAAATAATAAAAACCAAATAAAAAAAAATAAAATAATACCTAAACCCTAAACTAAAAAACCTAAACCTAAAATAAGAATAAAATAAACCTAAACCTAAACTAAAATAAAATAAACTAAAATAAATAAAACCTAAACCTAAACCTAAAATAAAGTAAACATAAACCTAAACCTAAACTAAATAAAAGAAAATAAACTAAAAATAAACCTAAACCTAAACTAAAATAAAACCTAAAATAAACCTAAAAAATAAAGAAAACCTAAACCTAAACCTAAAATAAAAAAATAAAACCTAAACCTAAAAATAAAATAAAATAAAACTAACTAAAAAATAAACCAAACTTAAAAATAAACTAAAATAAAACCCAAACTAAAATAAATAAACCTAAAATAAATAAACTAAAAAATAAAATAATAAATAAATATAAAAAATTCAATAAACTCAAATAAATGAAAAATTAACTAAACAAACCTAAACCTACTGGTTTACTTAATTTTAAAAACCCAAAACTTTAAATCCTAAATAATAAACCCTAAACACTAAACCCTAAACTAAACCCTAAACACTAAACCCTAAACCCTAAACCCCAAACCTTAAACCCTAAACTCTAAATCCTAAACCCTAAAACCCTAAACTCTAAACCCTAAACCCTAAACCCTTGACTATTCATATTGGCTAAGGTTACTCTTGACTTTATTAGACCTATAAAATTACTGTTATGATCTAGCTAATAGGTGGTTGTACTTTGATTGGCATCTATGGGGTGTTTTCCTTGCCTTGATGTTTCATCTAGTGGGGTTTTATTGGCTATTCATTCTCATGCTATGGTGGAATACTTAGGTGATGCTTTCTTACAAGGGATTGGTGGCATCCCTTTGCCATACTGAATAGAGTTTCCTTTCATTATAGAGTGTATTTTGCTATTGCTTGGTATGCAGGTATTCAAGATCATATGATTTTCATCTAATGATAGCTGCCTTCCCCCAAGTATGTAAGCTATGATGGCTAGGATGATTTTACTCATAATTTTGCTGGTTGTAGCACTTGTGATGTAACCCTTCCTTTGAAGTTTGGAAGCTCATGTTTGTGGCTACCCCATTCTACTGTGACTGCCCTGCTTCCTTCACACACTTCTAAATCTCACACTTTCATTTATTTTAGTTAATTTTATTTTATCTCATTACTTGTGCTAATTCCTTCTTCTAGCTATTTGGTTTATGTTGTTTCCTTGTTATTCCTTCTATGGAGGTGGCAAATACTTCATCTTCTGCTTTTCAAGGCCGTCCTCTAGCTTTTTTTTTACTTACTTTATTTTGCTTTTTTTTCCTTTATTTTGGTTGTACTTAGATAGGGATTCACCTCTAGATAGAGTAGTAGTTCTTGAGTTTATCCCCTCTTAAGGATCTTGTAACCCCTTTTGTGGCAATAAAATTCCCTTACATGGGGTTCTCTAAAAAAACCTAAACCCTAAAACCTAATCCTAAACTTTAAACCCCAAACCCTAAACCCTAAACTTAAACTAACCCTAAACCCTAACCCTAAACTAACCCTAAAGCCTAAGAGAACCTTGATGAAGAACATCACCATCTACTGCTCAGATTTGGCATTGGAGGTGAAGGCGAGGCAAGACAAATGGGTGGGGAATTTGGAGGTGCTGGTGGATATGGAGGTGATTGTTGGAGTAAGGGCTATGGAGGTGGGAGGATGGAAGGCTACAACCGTGGTGGTGAGGAGAGAATATGATGGAAGATCCCACTACTAAGAGGGGGAGGTTCGATGGGGAACTGAGAAATCAAAGAATGGTCGAATCTACTACTTATGGAACTGTCTTTATAGTAAAGATGGTTCTACTTATCTAGGATTTTGATTTGCTCTAGGGTGATCATTTTTATCAATGTCATCGCTATGTCTTAGAAAAAAAACTACTTGGTTGATGAAATCAAAAGAAGAAATGTTGAATTTGAATTTGTTCTCTATTAAAAAAAACCATAAACTTAAACCCTAAACCCTAAACCTAAATCCTAAACTAAAACTTAAACCAAAACTAAAACCAAAAACCCTAAACCTAAACTAAACCTAAAAACCTAAACCTAAACTAAACCCTAAACTAAACCCTAAACTCAAACCTAAATAAACCCTAAACCTAAATAAATCTTAATCAGAAACTAAAACCCTAAACCCTAAACCTTAAACCCTAAACCCTAAACTAAACCCTAAACCCTAAACCTAAAACCCTAAAACCATAAACTTTAAACCCTAAAACTAACCTAAACCTAAATCTAAACTCAAAACCCTAAACCAACCCTAAACTATAAACTAAACCAAACCTAAACCTAACCTAAAACCTAAACCTAAACCTTGAATAAAGATGTCATTAGAGTATATCTAAAAATGACCTAATCCTAACATAGTTATGGAAGCTAAGAAAATGTCTTCAAGAGACTTTCCTTGACTATTAGAGATTTGAATACCCAAAACCCTAACCCTAAATCATATTATAATACCATATTATATATAATGTATCATATATTTGAGCATGTAGTGATGTTTTGGTTATAAGATGTTTTGAAATGTTTTAGTATATTATGGTATTGTGCCTATAGTCTATATTAATATAAATCATAAAATATTGATTTAATAAATTAGATGATGAAATTTGTTTTATGAAGTGGGAATTAGTAGTACCAAAGGTGTACCAATTGTAGTCTAAAATGTAAGATTTTATGTTCAAAATAAATATTATATGTTGTAGCATAGTATAACATCATATATCATAATATATTGTTCAACATTTTAAATTCTTTTAGTATTTTACAATCATGCAATGAACCTACTCTAGCATTATTTATAAAAATATTGATTTAGACTTAAAATGGTGGAATTTGGCCAAATCATAATAGTAGAGCATGGCATCATAATATATTATTTCAATTTAAAATATGTAAGTGATACTAAAATATATAGTTTTTATTATTTAGACTAATTTTATGATTTTATCATAAGTAATCCCTTGTGATGTGATAAACAATATAATATAATATGTATAGTGTATTATAATATGCCATAACATAGTGTAGCATCATGCATTATAGCACTATTGTGTATTACTACTTATGTTTAGCATATTTTAGTTTGTTATAGTAAGATGTAGTTGAGTTTGTACTATAATTTATTAAAATACGATTTATAGGTTGAGATGATGGGATTTGACCAAATTTAAGGTAAGCTTTAGGAAACATCACTGGGGTGTGCTATGGTGTCATTTAATCAAAAGAATGGAATTTTGCATCCAAAATAAAAGTTCATTTTTCAACCAAATTTTATAATTTTTTTTGCTTAAAGTGATTCATTTTAAGGTGTAATGTAAGATAATATATTATATGAAAGCTTATTAAAATATAATGTACATAACAATATAACTTCACATATATATGAATGTGGTGGTGTGTTACTAAATGTTATTGTACATTTTAGTATGTTTTACTTTTGTTATAATACATTGGGTCAAAACTCACAAAAAATGTTAATTTGAAGGTTGAGATGGAAGGATTTGGCCAAATTCAAAGACACACTAAGAAGCAACACCAAAATTATGCTATTTTGTACCACTTTCTAATAGAAAATTAATAATTTTACATCCAAAATGAACATTATTCATATTTTGAGAAAATTTTGTTATTTGTTTTTTAAGTGATTCTAATGAGGTGTAATGTTAGACAATATATTATATTATAGCAAATTATAATATTACATCATATATTATAATATAATATAGTGTGTTAATTCACAATAATATGTTTAGCATGATATTGTATAGTTAGTTTGAGATTGCACCATCACCAATCATAAAATGTTAATTACAATGTTAAGATGATGTAATATGAACGAATACTTTATTAAGCTTTTGGTTGAAGTATTAAAGGTGTGCATAAGAGAAAAAATAACATTTGTTGAGAATTCCATGTCAAGGACATAGAGGGAGATCTGCTAGGGATCAAACATGCATTGACATGACATGTGGGGTCTATGGCATAAAAGAGGAAAATATGTTGGGGATAAGGTTTGAATTTGATTTGATTATATGATTTATGGAAAAAAGATCTGTTGGGCATAAAAATCTATAATCCAATGGGTATTAAGATCGAATCGACTTTAATTTATTTTGTTTTAATTGATGTGGAGGCATATCTGCCGAGATATGGGCTCCAATCATTGGGTATATGAACCTTCCACTAAGAAGCAGTTCACTCCGGGATTGGATTTGAGTTTGATATTTCATTTGTTTGGGGATATATGGGGATAAGAATTTGTTTGGATTTACTTGATTTGTACTCTACTGGAGGAGTTGGTTTAATTTGGCTCCACTATGGAGGTTGGTTTTGAATTTGATTTTTTTACTTGACTTATTTATATGATTTGGGGCTCCATTGGGAAGAAGGGTTTGATTTAACTGGGAAAAATGGGTTTAATTTAACTGAAGTTAATGTATGGATCTATGATAGACCCAATCGAGAAGGGGCTATATCCACCTACCTCGTGTTTACAAATCTAAAGGATAGTCTACTATGGGTAGAGCTAGCACCTAAAGGGGTTGCCTTTCAAGTGTGTAATGACTATGCTAAGAAGGCATAACAAACTTACATCTTCCAAAGCAAGGTACAATGACTGACTTGGATGCATAACAAATTGAACGACCTAGGGAGACTATTGAGTGAATGCCCTTGGGGCTTATGTCAACTCAAAATATTTAAGAATAATTTTATCTTAATTTCATGTGATTTGATATTTTTTTTGGTTTAGATTTTGAATTGAGGGCATATTGGATGGGATGAGCTCATCAAATTTGATAGATTTAATTTACCATGTCATGTGGGATGGACCCATGGAAGGGGCTATATTGACTTGTCTATCTCATTTACAAATCCAAAAGGATAGTCTACCGGCCATGGGTAGAGCTAGCCAAGGGTTGCCTTTCCATGTGCAATGTAGCAGGAAGAAGGAACTTTCATCTTCAAAGTAGGGAAAAAACTGGGTGACCTATGGTAGCATAACAAATCAAACCCGACTTACATGACTACCGAAAGTGAATGCCGGGGACTTATATCAACTCAAGAGTAGTTAGATGATTCCTATAGGAGTTTTGAACACTAAAAGATGATACACTGAGAAAAGGTACCGCTAGTGTCCTCCTAATCCACAAGTGAATATATATTTTATTTATATGTTTGCATGGACCTTATTGGTGTGAGGGACCACACAGAAGGGGCTATGTCGGCCTTGACCTATCTCGATTTATTGACTTAGAGAATCACATGATGGATTCTCCAACCATGGGTGGTTACTAGGAAAGGGGAACTATCCAATCATAGTAACCAGTAGTGTCTAAATGGGGTTGCAAAGGATGTAATCCAAATATAGTGCCATGGGGAGATGTTGTTAGGCATTATCTTGAGCTCAAAAGTAAGCCTATAGGTGTACCAACTCAAGGAGAAAGCATAGACTTACATCCGCCATGAGTGGTGTATCCTAAGGTGCAAGAACCAACCAACCTAAGGTGTATCCAAAGATGAGTGGTGTATAACAAGATAGTGAGAACCAACCAACCTAAGGTGCCCGCCGGTTAAATGATCAATCTAGAAAGAAAGCATGTAGCTTACAACTTTCCAAGAAGAATTGATCATCATGATAGTCTATCATGGGATAGATGTTATCTACCTAGAGCTGATTAAGCTGGGAGCCCCGAGGAAGGACCTAGAATAGAAGCGGGAGGGAAAGAGCCACTAGGGGACTTATCCTAAACCTCAAATATACTCACCCCGCCAAGGCTAATATAAGAAAAAAGCATAGTAGACTCACATCCTCTTAAATAAAGACAACATGAGGTAGCTTACCACCAGAAGGCCTACCAAACTAATAAGTGCTCATCTGCAGTGGGAAGGAAAGCATAGTAGACTTACATCCTCCAAAGCAAGAAGTACACTAGGGTGACACACTAAGCAAGACATATGCAACTATAAGCCTACTAAGTGAATGCTAGGGGCATTATCTCAACTCGAGTAGCCCAAGAGAGAAGATATGTGTTGTTTTGTGTGTAGTTTGTATTTGTGTTGTGTCGATGAAGGATAAGACCTCACTTGGGTTCTTTACACCTACCCTAAACACATCATTGTGGATTCACAAATAAGAATACTTTCAACATGGAAGAGATTGAATTCAAAATGGAATTTTCATTGATGATTGTTATTTTAAAACATGATTTATAATATTTATTTAAGTAGTGCCCGTTGGTTGAAAGCATTGGGCACTCTCCCATATGATTAATAAGCAGTTAAGATCCTCCTTGGTAGGCCTCCTCTATGGAAAAAGGGCATTCCCAAGTTGGTTCAAACTTTCCTCCCATCTTACAATGGGCAACAATCAATCTCCTTAGAACTAAAATAAGCTCTCCTACTTGAAAAGCTCTAGGATGGACCAACTTGTTGTGAAGTTGAATCATTTTAGCTTTCTACAACTAAAGGTTTTGGCATGCCGTGAGATCTCCTCCAAACCTTCAAGCTCTTCTAACCCAACTTGGTGTTCTCTCTATGATCTTGCTACCCACAGCTATCCTTCATGATGGGAGTTGGACTTCTAATGGTAGAACGGCTTCAAACCCATACATTAAGGAGAAAGGAGTAGACTAAGTTGCAGTTCTATATGTGACATGGTAGGCCCATAAGGCTTCAACTAATTGCTCATGCCACTATTGCTTGTTATTGTCGAGTGTCATCTTTAGTATTTGGATGTGTGTTTTGTTGAAGTCTTCTGCTAAAGTCATTTTCCCTCTAGCAGTTGGTGTTAGAATATCTCCAATCTATGTTGTGATTCCAGGAAAAGTTGTTGATCTCGGTGCACTTGAATGTAGTACCATTATCAGATATAATTCATCGAGCCACTCTGAACCTATATATGATATGGTTTCTAAAAAAGAGGACATGTGACCTCTCTCGAAGAATCATCTTGCCCATTTGGAAAAGTAATCAATAATAGATGAAACAATGATGACCCATGGAAGAAGGAGGATCAATCGGACCCACTATGTCCCCCCACAGAATGGCCATGATGTCAATGTAGAATGTTGGATGGTTGGTGTAGACCACACCGTATTTGACATTGGTGGCATCGCTTAATCATTCCATGCAATCTTTGATCATCGACTAGTATCCTAGTCTTTTGATCTTGGCTTTCATCTTCGACATCAATTAGTTGGCTCCACATAATCCGAGTGTACTTCGATCATTATCTTTGTGCTTTTCTAAACAATGTAACCACATATGATCAAAAAAGACTATCACAAGACCATCAACATGAAGAAAGAGTTCTCGCTTCATCGATGGGCTTGGGATTTCTTGAGGTAGTTTTCCTTTATTTAGGTAATCCATGAATGGTCTCCAATCTAACTCCTCATCCTTCTTGGCAATGGCAACCTTCCCTTCAAGAGAGTACTTTTGATGAGTTCAATAATAAGGGATAAGACTTGTCTATTTTGGACCTTTATTGATATGGACTCATCTTATACATGCCATCTCTTGGCAATCTTGCTAAAGATACGCTATGGCATTCTCTCCTCGAGGAATCTTATAAATGGTAACCTCTAAGATTTGGGCCAACAACTCCATGGTGTACTTGTGGTAGTGATGGAGCTTGGGCTTTATAACCTTATAGGAACCAACGATTTGGTTGATAACTAGATGAGAATCCCTAAAGATATTGATGTTCTAGATTCTTAATGTAACGATTAACTCCACCAATCGGAGCCTCATATTGGGCTTCATTATTGGTGCAATGATTGGATAGATGATATGAGAATCTCACATCGATGTCCAGTTAAGAGAACTATTCCTACCTACCTTTCTTGGAATAGTAGATTGTGGTTCTTCTCCATTTGAGAGAAGTCACACCATCAAAGTACATCTCCAAGTGGTGAATGCTAGTATCCCCTAAGTTCATGATTTGTTCATCGGGAGATCATCACTAAGTAAGGAGTCATTAGGAAGTGGGTGTGGTGCTAAGAAATCCACTAATGCTTGTCCTTTCACTACACAGGGGGGGGTTACAAAGGTAATGTCAAATTGTGACCATCATGCCAACCATCCGGATAGCATCGGTCATGTCATGAGATACTGTAGCGGATTGATCCTTGAGATTAAGTTCACTTTATGAGGAAGCATGTAGTGGTGTATCTTTTGGGATGCAAAGATTAAAGCTAGGAAATGCTTCTTAATGGGTGGATAATTAGCTTCAGTTGGGATTAGTTGATAGTCAAGGTAGTAGAGTACATTTTCCTTCCCTTCATCATTGGCTTGGGACAACAAAGCACCAAGAGAGTTGTCTAATGCAGTAGTGTAAAGTTTGAGTGGCTTGCCTGGGATAGAGGCTACTATAATCGATGATGTCATTAGGAAATGCTTGATGTATTTAAAGGCATGCTCACACTTGTCATTCCACTTAAACTTGGCATCCTTTTTGACAAGTGCTAAGAATGGCTAACATCTTCCCGATAGTTTGGATATAAAGCATCTTAGATATGCCAGCCACCCTTGTAATGATCTAGGTTGATTTAAACTTTTAAGGGGTGGCATTTATAATATTGCCTTGATCTTCTCTGATTCTATTTTGATTCCTTGGTGTCGAACAATAAACCCAAGAAATTTTCCTGAAGCTAATCCGAATGCACACTTTAGTGGGTTCATTTTGAGGTTAAATTGTCTTAACTATTCAAAAACTACTCTCAAGTCAAAGAGATGGTATTCCTTTTCTATACTTTTGACGAGATCATCATAGCACTCAACTTGATGATGAATGAGTTTGTCAAGTCAGTCCCGGTATGTAGCACCGGCATTTTTAAGGCTAAAAGGCATGACCTTATAACAATAGATTTTGATCAAGGTTCTAAAAGTAGTGTTTCTTTCATCTTCAGGGGCCATCTTTATTTGGTTATATCTAGATGAGTCATCCATGAAATAGAAGACTACATGAGATTTGGCAATGTCCACCATCAACTTTGAGATTAGTACTAGAAATTCATCTTTTGGACATTTCTAAAATCAATGCATATGTTAATTTGGCCATTCTTTTTCTTAACTGCAATGACACTGCTAATCAGGTAGGGTATTTTTCTTCCTAGATGAAGCCAACATTGATGAATTTTTTCACTTAAAAAATGACCTATTGTTCTATGTCTAATTGCATGCATCTAGAGCTTGCTTGATAGGTTAGCATATGCTCTATTAGTTTATAGACCATTTAGAGAGCTAATCTAGGCATCTCTTCATAACTCCATGCAAAGTAATCCTTAAACTCAGTCAATAGCCTAACTAAGTCATTGGTTTCAATTTCATTCAATAAAGAACTAATGTTCCTAAGTTGATTTCCTTGAGCTTGTCGATGGTTGACTTGATCTCTTCTTTGAACTCTAGCGATGCATCTTTGACTTCAAAATCATCTAAACCATCTGAAGTTTCTAAGCACATGTCTTCATATGTGATTTAAAAAGAACCTATTAGATTCCAAATGATTGGTGAGATAGTAATCGTCATCATTGATTGGACCTACTGTACTGGGTCCTAGTCCTGGTCTTGATTGAGAACTTTTGCATTTGTTCTTCCATATTCTTTTGAAGTGGTCTGAGCTATGCTTTGACCAAGTATGTGGAATTAACCATTTCTTTGCTAAATAATGAACACAAGGAAAGTACCAATCAAAATGTAATTATAATAAATCTTTATATGAATCAACCTTAAGTTCTATGTCAACTTCTTGACTTGAGGATGATGCTCCCAAAAAGAACCTCTAAGTCTTCATACATGTGGATGACTTAGGCGCTTCCTTAACAACCAAACCCTAAGCTTTTTGAGAGGAATGTGGGGATAGAGCTAAGGTTCCCAACTGATGCCTAACTATTTCACATATAGACTTGGATACACTTATGCTTTGCTTTGGAGCCCGGTCATCACAGCTATCTAGCTCAAATGTCACCTTCAAGGGAATCTACTACTAAGAAGAGCTGTTTGGTGTGCTAACCATATAAGACTCATCCTATGAAATAGATTCTAAGTCTATATGGATAATAAGTGTACTCGGTTGGACATATTTTTGGGTGGCCATTAGGAGGTTTTCCACCCCTGACCGCCTCTAAACTAGCCTCTTCCTCTCCTTGTGGAGGTCGGGTCATCCTATAATATTGAATGGAGTAACTGGGTGTGGAATCTAAGGTCGCCCACTTCTTCCTCCAAGTCTATTTCGCCTTTTATTTTATTTTCATTTTCTCTTTTCTTTTTTTCTTTTTTTCTTTCTTTTTATTTTTTATTTTTAAACTTTGGCCAAGTTCATAAGAATAGACTTGTTGATTTTGAGGGAAGTAGCAAGCCACATCTTCATATATGCTGACCACATGAACTGTAAATGGCTTGAGAACTCATTTGACACAGGTGATGATTCAACCTCTCACAAACTTCATACATTGATGTAGAGAGGATGGAACTATATTGTTCTCATGTATCCATGGTCTCCTAAGCAAAGTATTGAAAGATGTATCTGAGTCTATAATGTGAAACTATGTTTCGATCTTTGAATCATCTATCTCCAAGGGAAACACTATAGAGCCTAAGGCTTATTGACCTCACTTTGGGAGTGCAGATTCAATCTTCCCATCTTAGACATAGGAGTCTTCTATATAGTAAGACTTCCTTAGTCATTAGACACTTCTAACAATTAGGTAAACACTTAACCTAAGCAATGACTTAGAATGGTTAACCATGATTAGGGTTATGTGGGATAAGGATAATCCACCTACCCTACAACCCAAATACAATCCATGTTCACCATCTCAAACCTAACCTCAAGGTCAATTAAAACATCAAATTCAAATCCAAATCAAAACCCAAATTTTAAAACCAAATTATTGATGCCCATGAGCAAATCCAAATTTGAAACCCTTTCCTAAGCCGTATGACCTATTCCATGGACTTAGCTAAATCTTAATCAAAATCAATCCAAAATCAATTGATTTGCTCATAATAAATTTATATCTTCCATCATCTTCCTAAATATAAGTCAAATCTACATTCAAATGATCAAAACTAAATCAAACTAAATCAAATTAAAAAAAACCTTCCTAAGCCATATGACCTATCCCATGACTTAGCCAAATAATAATCCAAATCAAGTCAAACTCAATTGATTTTCTTACAAATCAATCATATTTTCAATCATCTTCACAAATTTAAATGAAATATACATTTAAATCATCAAAACTAAATCAAATCAAATCAAAATCCAAACCTAAGTGACATGACCCAACTCCATGGACTTAGCCAAATTCCTTCAATCCAAAACCCAAATTAAATTTATTTTCTCATGAATCAATCATACCTTCAATCATATTCACAAATATAAATGAAATCTATAATCATCAAGCCAAACCAAAATCAACCCAAGTCAAACCCAACTTAACCCTTTTGACTTGAAATGTTCAAATGAACCAAAACCCATTTGAACCCAACCCAATTGCAATTGAATTTATATATCAATCACAAATCCATATATAAACTCAACTAAATCAAACTCAACCCAAAAATCAAGCCAAATAAACCTAAATGGTCCACTTGACCCAAAGTGGCCAATTTGACTTATTTGAGCCAATTTCTAGTCCTACCCAAATTGGATTGAACCAAGCCCATCAAAAACTCCCATCATAATTATTGATCACCCTAGGATAATCAATTGTCACAAATTGGGTCAAACTAAGTCTACTTGGTCATTTGACCAAGTCAACCCCTTAACCCATATGAACCCAAACTAGCCAATTTGCAATCTAAGCCAAATCCTTTAAAACCAATGATTCATACCATATCAAAATCAATATTTGAATATGATTTGTCCATCAATTAAATCAAACCAAACCAAATTATCCCTCTTGACCCAAGTTGAACTAAATTGACCTAAAAGACTAGATGGGTTCTAATAAAAATATAAATCAAATTGATTGCAACCAATGGCTCTAGTTCATTCCAAATTGATTGAGCTTGACCAAAGCCATGATTGGACCCAATTGAACCCAATCGACCTACTTAGCCCAAATTGGCCTAAAGGTTCAAGTTAGCCTAGATCAAAAAATAAATTAATTGAAATAGAAGCCCACAATCATCTTCAATTGGTCAACTAAACCCAAACCAACACCAACCCAAGTTAATTTGGCTAATTTGGTCAAATTGGTCAACTTAACCAATTTGACCAAAATGAATTCAAATGAGCCAAAATCAAATCTAAGCTAAACTAAACCAAAATATCCCAAATGATCATATGAACTTGACCCAACCTAGTTTGACCCAATTTGACCAATTGGTCAACAACTTAACCCAACCCAATTTGACCTAAATTAGTCAAATTGAACCAAACCTAACCAAATCAACTCTAATTAAATTTAAATTTGGGTTAACCCACTTTTGGCTCATTAAATATGCCCAAATCAAATCCAATGCCAAATGATCTTTCTACCCTTGGGTCAAAGGAATCACATGAGACAAATCACCCATGTAAGTGGCCATTTCCATTCCTTGTCCACTTGGTACTCTCCCAATGGTCCACCTAAGCACCTAGACACCGCCAACCTTAAAGGGTGGTTGGGTTGGTCATGACCCATGGGAGGTGAAATCACTCACCCTTCCAGAGAATTTGAAACTCATAGACACCCATGATTTCTCTTGGCACCACTTCCACACCTTCAACCAACCAAGCCAAGCTAACTCACCTCCTCCCTACCACCCAAGACTCCCTGAGATGATCGGATGGCCAATAGATGCCAAACCCAATCCCACCATCCGATCAAGATGAAGAGGGTATACACCTCTTAACTCAAACACACACAAAATCTTTCCATGAGCTCTACCCAAGATGAGGAGCCATTCCCTAAGCTCCCAAGTTCATTCCTCGATCAAGAAAATGCCATTCTCGTCATCCAAATAGACACTCATTTTTGACCTAACTTCCCATTTCTATCAAACTCAAATTAACTTTGCACGACCTTCCTACGATGCATCGAAAAGAACAAATCATCTTCCAAGCTTCCCGAGCATCAGAGGTGGGACTTCGATCAAAGCTAAGCTCTGAATCATTAGTTCATGGCCTTCTAAGAGAACATCGAGGAATTGGTCCAGTCCAAGGACTTCATCTCCATGTAGGCCGAAGTCGTAAGTAGCCAATCCCACATTGTGGAAAGTACGCCTCGTGCACATGCGCCAATAGGATTAGGCTTTACTTTGGCTTAATTAATCAATTTTAATGGTTGAAACTTCTAATAATCATAAACAATCTTAGGAAAATAAAAAAATGTAAATAAATACTCATTTTAAAGGTATTTTAGAGGAGAATTAATTAAAATGATCTTAACTGATTTTCAATAGTAGTTAAGGTTTAATTATAAAATTTATTAGCTTAATTACTTCTTAATTACTTGAGCAATTATTCATAAATTTTGTGGGTTAACTTAATGGGTTGGCCTCTGTCTCCCATAATTTTCTTGGGATTTATTACTCACCCTATTAGGAAAATTGACTAATTAAACCTTAACTACTCTTTTAATTAATGATTAATTAATCCCAGCAAATAATAAATTCCTCAATTAAGTTTATTAATTATTGTTCAATAGTAAGTGAACTAAGTAAGGGTTAGGACCCCTTTCCCTAAGTTCATTTCTTTTTAAAATAAAATTAATTATTTAACTAATTAAAAAATCACTTAATCAAATTGAAATCATAATCACATCGACCTAATTAATTAAATCATGTGGTAACTTTAGGTGTTAATAACCCAATGGAGTTTAATGAAATTATGGTTCCACATGTGAAAACCATAAGAGTAATTAATTAAGTCCCTTAATCTATTTAACTATTAATCATGAGCCAATTGCATTAGGCCCCTTTTATTTCCTAAGATCATTGCAAGTTTATTTTCCATGCATATCATGTTGGCTCATAATTATTTAGTTAATTACTTTAAGGTGACATAGTAAGGGTAATTAATTCATCTAATTAAGGGTTCAACTTAATTAACCCATATAATCAACTTAATTTCATTTTCTTAAATTAAATCAAATCACTAATGTGGGAAAGGGTTTAAAACAACAAGTGATGATTTCTCTTTCAATCAAATCAAATCCAAAACTTAATTAATAAAGAAGCTTTGGTTTGCTTTAAATAATCTTATTTGATTTGATTGTCCTTAAGAACTAGTTTGGTTGAATGAATCACATGTTTATATTTAATTATCTTCTTTCCAATCATGTTAAATTTGGTATGTCATTTGAATCCATGCATCCATCTTTTCAAAATCAAGTAAAATAAAATGGATTTCCTTTATGTAAGCTTGCATGTGTTGATTTAATTTAATATATGCGGGCTATTATCACTATTAAATCCAAATGTATTTTTCAAAAGCTTATAAATGAATAATAATTTGTTATGATGATAGTTATAAGTGCATAAGAAATGCATGTGCATATAGGTTAAGTGTATGAATGTTGGGTTCTCTTTCATTATTCATGTGATGATTTATATAAGATTGAATGGTAATGGGTATACCGACATCTAGGAACAGAGCTTTAGCTCTAAGTAGGTCATTGATTGCATAACTTCATTGGTTGTTACTTGGTTCATGAAATGAAAAAAAGAAGAAATGTTGAATCTGAATTTTTTCTTTATTAAAATAAGAAACAAAAACCAAAACCCTAAACCCTAAATTAAAACCAAACCTAAACTAAAACCTAAACCCTAAACCTACTCTAAACCCAAACCCTAAACCCCAAAACCCTAAACCCCAATAAAACCTAATCACTAACCTAAAACCTAAACCTAAACTAAATAAAACATAAAAATAAAATAAATAAATAAAACCTAAACCTAAATAAAATAAAAAATAAAATAAAAACTTAAACAAAAAAACCTAAACCTAAACCTAAACCTAAAAAAAATAAATAAATAAAAACTAAAATAAAATTAAATAAATAAAAATCTAAACTAAATTAAAAAATAAAATAAAAAAAATAAACCTAAAACTAAATAAAAACCTAAACCTAAAAAATAAACCTAAAAATAAAACAAAAAATTAATATAAAAAAACTAAACCCTAAAATAAAAATAAAATAAAATAAAGTAAATAACATAAAATAAACTAAACTAAGATAAATAAAACCTAAAACCTAAATTAAATTAAATAAAACAAACTAAAAATAAACCTCTAAACTAAAATAAACCTAAAACCTAAAATAAAAACCTAAAGCCTAAACCTAAAAAAATAAAATAAAAACCTAAACTTAAACCTAAAAATAAAAAATAAAACCTAAATCTAAAAAAACTAAAAATAAATATAAACCTAAACCAAATCCTAAAAAAACCTAAACTAAAATAAATAAACTTAAAATAAATAAACTAAACTAAATAATAAAAAATAAAATAAACAAAATAAACTAAAATAAATAAAAAATAAACTAAATAAAACTAAAACTGCTTTATTAAAAAAAACCCTAAACCTTAAACCCAAAACTCTAAACCCTAAATCCTAAACCTAAACCAAAACTAAACCTAAACTAAACTAAAACCTAAACCCTAAACCCTAAACTTAAACCCTAAACCCTAAATTCGAAACTCTAAACCTTAAACCCTAAATCATAAACATAAAACTCTAAACCCTAACCCTAACCGTAAACCCTAAACCATAAACCATAAACTAAACCTAAACTAAAACTAAACTAACCCTAAACCTTAAATCTAATCCTAAAACCCTAAACTAAAGCCTAACCCTAAACCTCCTAATCCCTAAACTAACCCTAAACTTAACCTAAAAGTTATAAACCTATACTAAAACTAAAACTCTAAACTAAACACTACCCTAATACACTAAACCTTAAATCAAAACCCTAAACTTAAACCTAAACCCTAATCTTAAACCATAAAACCTAAACCTAAACCTAAAATAAAATAAATAAACTTGAACCTAAATAAAATAAAAACCTAAACTTAAACCTAAAAATAAAATAAATAAAAAAACTTGAACCTAAATAAAATAAAAATCTAAACTAAAACCTAAAATTAAACCTAAAAATAAAATAAAATAAAATAAACTAATAAAAATAAATTAAGATAAAATAAATAAAAACCTAAACTAAAATAAAAATAAAATAAACCTAAGAATAAAACCTAAAAATAAAATTAAAAATAAAAAAAATAAAAGAAACCTAAAATAAAATAAAATAAAAACTAAATAAAAGCCTAAACCTAAAAAATAAACCTTAAAATAAAACTTAAAAATAAATAAGAAATAAAATCTAAACCCTAAACTAAAAAATAGCTTAAACCTAAAATAAAATTAAATAAAATAAACCTAAACCTAAACTAAAATAAAAAAAAACATAAACCTAAACTTAAACTAAATTAAAAAAACCAAAAAAAGAAAACTAAAATCTAAACTAAAAAATAAGAACCAAAAATAAACCTAAAATAAAAACCTAAAACTTAAACCTAAAATGGTAAAATAGAAACCTAAACCTAAGCCTAAAAATATAAATAAAAATCTAAACCAAAAAAGTAAAATACAAATAAAACTCAACTAAAAAACAAACCTAAACCTAAACTTAAACATAAAAAATATACTGAAGTAAAAAATCTAAACTAAAATAAATAAACCTAAAATAAATAAATTGAATAAAATAAAAAATAAACCTAAATAAAAATTAAAATTAAAATAAACAAACATAAATAAAAATAAACTAAATAAAGCTAAACCTATCAGTTCACAAAATTTAAAAAAAAACATAAACCCTAAATCCTAAACCCTAAACCCTAAACCATAAACCCTAAACCTACAAGCCTAAACCTTAAACCTTAAACCCTAAACCTCAACCCTAAACCATTAAAGCATAAATCCTAAAACCCTAAACTCTGAACCCTAAACCCTAAACCCTAAACCCCAACCCTAAACCCTAAACCTTAAACCCTAGATCCCAAACCCTAAACCTAAACCTAAAGTAACTAAATAAATTAGAAAATAAGCCTAAACTATAGAAGCTAATAAGCATAAACCTAAACCTAGACCCTAAGAATGGGCAGAACCTTGATGACATGAACACCATCGCCTGCTCAATTGATCCGGCAAGTGGACAAAGGTAGAGAAAGGTTATTGCAGGGTGGTGGGGATCTAGAGGTGCCGGATATGGAGGTGGTGGTCAAAGCAAGTGGTGGAGAGGGAGGGAGAGATTAGGGATATGATGGTGGATCCTGCTACTCGAGAGGTCGGGGTGGTTCTAATGGGAACTAGAGAAAATGAAGAATGGCCAATCCGATCTACTGCTTATGGAATCGTGTCTTTATAGTAGAGATGACTCTAGTTATCTAGGGTTTTTGATTTGCTCTATGCATGCTAATTTTTAATCTCTCATCGCTTGTGTCTTAGAAAACTTGGTGTGTTAATTGGTTGATGAAATTGAAAAGAAGAATTAATAAATATGAATTTATTCTCTATTAAAAAAAATACTAAAAACCCTAAATCCTAAATTAAAACCTGAACCTTTTACCTAAAACCTAAACCCTCAACCCTCAACCCTAAACCCTAAACCCTCAACCCTAAAACCCTAAACCTTAAACCCAAAACCCTAAAGTCTAAACCCTAACACCCAAACCCCTAAATGCTCAACTAGCCCTAAACCCTAAACCCTCAGCTAACCCTAAACCCTAAACCCTAAAAAGCTGAAAACCTAAACCAAAAGTAAATAAAACCTAAAAAAAAAAAAAAAATAAACATAAACCAAAATAAAATTTTAAAATAAAATAAAATAAAAACCTAACCTAAAACCTAAACCTAAACTTAAACCTAGACCTAAACCTAAAAATAAAAAATAAATAAAATAAACCAAAATAAATTAAATTAAAACCTAAAATAAACTAAAAAATAAAATAAACCAAAAAATAAAAAACCTAAATAAGATAAAAACCAAATGTAAAAAAACCTTAAATAAAAATAAATAACTAAATAAAAACCTAAACCTATAAAATAAACCTAAAAATATAACCTAAAAATAAATTAAGAAAACCTAAACATTAAACTAAAAGAAACCCTGAACCTAAAATAAATAAAATAAAATAAACATAAACCTAAGCTAAAATAAACTAAACTGAAATAAATAAAATCTAAACCTAAACTTAAAATTAAATAAGCCTAAACAATAAACTAAATAAAATAAAAAAAAGTAAAAAAAAAACTAAAATTAAACCTAAAATAAAAATAAAAAACCTAAACCTAAAAAAATAAAATAAAATTTAAGCCTAAATCTAAAATAAAAAAATAAAAGCTAAACATAAAAAATATAATAAAAATAAAACTAAGAAAAAAAATACAAAATAAATGAATAAACATAAACCTAAACCTAAACTTAACAAATAAAAACCCTAAATAACAAAAAAAAATCCTCAACCCTAAATAAAAAAAAACCTAAACCCTTAACCCTAAAACTAACCCTAAAACTACAATGTTAAACCTACAACCCTAAACAATATACCCTAAACCCTAAACCACAAAACCCTAAAGTTAAACCTAAAACTAAACCTTAAACCTAAAACTAAACCTTAAACCTAAACTAAACCCTAAAACAAACTAAACCTAAACCTAAAATATCCTAAAACTAAACCCTACAAGTTTAAACTAAACTCCCCTACTCTAAACCTAAATCTACCTAACTAAAAGAAACCTAATCTATAAGTAACCTAAAGTTTAATCCTAAAACAAATCATATACTTTAAATTAACCTAAACTTAAACCTAAAAGTTTAAACCTAAAGTTCTAAACCCTATATAAACAACTATAAAGTTAAAGCTAATCTTAAACCTAAATCATAAACCTAAAACTCTAAACTAAATAAACATTAAACCCTAAACCCTAAAACTCTAAGCCCTAAACCCTACTACCTAACCCTAAGCCCTAAAGCCTAAAAGCATAAACCCTAAAACCCTTAACCCTAAACTCTAAACCCTCAACCCTAAACCTTAAACCCTAAACCTTAACCCTAAACCCTATACCCTAAACCATAAACTCTAAACCCTAAACCTAAACCTAAAGTAACTAAATAAATTAAAAAATAAACCTAAACCCTAAAACCTAATAAATCTAAATCTAAACCTAAACCCTAAGAATGGGAAGAACCTTGATGGCAAGAATTATATAAATGAGGCCCAGATCTGAGCTGAGGTGAAGGCAGGTTATCATAGTGGTGGTGGGGGATATGGAGGTGTTGGTGGATATGGAGGTGCTAGTGGATATGGAGCTGATGGTCAGAGTAGTGGTGGTTATGGAGGTGGGAGGAGTCACGTTGGTTATAGCCATGGTGGTGGCAGAGGAAGTGATCGAGGATATGATTGTGGATCCTGCTACTTGAGTGAAGGAAGTGGTTCTGATGGGAACTCAAGAAATTGAAGAGCAGTCAATCCGATCTGCTGCTTATGGAATTGTGTCTTTATAATAAAGATGATTCAAGTTATCTAAGGTTTTTGATTTGCTCTATGGATGCTCATTTTGATCTATGTAACCACTTGGGTCTTAGAAAAGTTGGTGAGTTACTTGGCTGATAAAATTAAAAAAAAGAAATGTTGAATCCGAATTTGTTTTCTATTTAAAAAAAGAAAACAAAATATCCTAAACCCTAAACTAAAACCTGAACCCTAAACTAAAACCTTAACCCAAAACCCTAAACCCTAAACACTATACCATAAAACCCTAAATAAATCCTAAACCATAAAATTAAAACCGTAAACACTAAACCCTAAACCCTAAGCCCTATACCCTAAATGCTAAACCCTAAACCCCAAACCATAAACCCTAAATCCTAAACTAACCATAAACCCTAAAACCTAAACCCTAAACCTTAAACCCTAAACCCTAAACCCTAAAACCAAAACCCTAAACCCTCAACCCTAAACCCTAATCCCTAAACCCCAAACCCTAAACTCGAAACTCTAAACTAACCCTAAACCCTAAACCTTAAACCCTAAACCCTAAACCCTAAACCTTAAAAAGCTAAAACCTAAACCTAAACTAATTAAAACCTAAAAATAAAATAAATAGAAAAACCTAAACTAAAGTAAAATAAAAAATATAATAAATAAAAACATAAACTAAAACCTAAACCTAAACCTAAACTTAAAAAGAAAAGAAAATAAAATAAGATAAATAAAAACATAAACTAAACTTAAAAATAAAAAACCTAAATAAAATAAAAACTAAACCAGCAATAAAAAAATAAACCTATAATAAAATAAAACAAAAATGAAATAAAACCCTAAACCTAAAAAAATAATCCTAAAAATAAATAAAAAATAAAAACTAAACCCTAAACTTAAAAAAAACTAAACCAAAAATAAAAATAAAATAAACCTAAACCTAAACAAAAATAAACTAAACTAAACTAAATAAAAACCTAAACATAAACCTAAAATAAACTAAACCTAAACATAAACTAAATAAAATAAAATAAACTATAAATAAACCAAAACCTAAAATAAAAAAATAAAACATGAAAATAATCCTAAAATAAAAACCTAAAACCTAAACCTAAAAAAGTAAAATGAAAACCTAAACCTAAACTTAAAAATAAAAAATAAAACCTAAACATATAAAATAAAATAAAAATAAAAGTAAACTAAAAAATAAACCTAAACCTAAACCTAAACTAAAAAATTAACTAAAAAAAACAAAATTAAAATAAATAAACCTAAAATTAATAAACTAAACTAAATAAAAATAAAAATAATCCTAAATGAAAATAAAAAATAAAAAAGCTAAAATAAATAAAAAATAAACTAAATAAACCTAAACCAACCAATTAACTTAATTTTAAAAAATGAAAAAAAATTAAAAAAGTTAAAAAAAAAAAATACCCTCACCTTATACCCTAAAAGTTAAAACTAACCCTAAACTCTAAACACTAAGCCCTAAACCCTAAAACCCAAAACCCTAAATCCTAAACCTTAAATCCTAAACACTTAACCCTAAAACCCTAAACATTAAACCCTAAACCCTAAACCCTAAAAACCTAAAAACCTAAACGTAAACTAAATAAAACCTAAAAATAAAATAGATATAAAACCTAAACCAAAATAAAATAAAAAAACTAAAATAAAATAAAAACCCAAACTAAAACCTAAACAAACCCAAACCTAAACCTAAAAAGAAAATAAAATAATAAAATAAAAGTAAAATAAAATAAAATAAATAAAAACCTAAACTAAACTATAAATTAAAAAACTTAAATAAAAAAATAAACCAAAAATAAAAATAAAATAAACCTAAAAACAAATAAAAAATAAAACCTAAACCCTAAACTAGAAAAAAACCTAAACCTAAAATAAAAATAAAATAAACCTAAACCTAAACAAAAATAACTTAACTGAAATAAATAAAACCTAAACCTAAACATAATATCAACTAAACCTCAACCTAAATCTAAAGTAAAGAATATAAAATAAACTATAAATAAACCCAAACCTAAACTAAAAAATATAACCTAAAAATAAACCTAAAATAAAAAGCAAAAGCCTAAACATAGAAAAATAAAATAAAAACCTAAACATAAACCTAAAAATAAAAAATAAAACCTCTACTTAAAAATAAAAAACTAAGCCTTAACCTAAACCTAAATGTAAAAAATAAACTATAATAAAAAACCAAAACTAAAATAAATAAAACAAAAATAAATAAAGTAAACTAAATTAAAAATAAAAATAAACCTAGATATAAAAAATAAATGAAATTAAATTAAAAAAAAACTAGATCAACCTAAACTTACTTAATAAAATAAAATAAATAAATAATCCCTAACCCTATACCCTAAACACTAAAACTAACCTTAAACCCTAAACCCTAAACCTACAACCCAAAACCTTAAACCCTAAACCTTAAAACCCTAGACACTAAACTCTAAATAATAAACCATAAACCTTAAACCTGAAAACCCTAAACCTTAAATCCCAAACCCTAAAGTCTAAACCCTAAAGCCTAAACCTAAAACACACAGCCCAAAACCCTAAACCTTAAACCCTAAAGCCTAAACCCTAAACCCTAAATCGTAAAAACCTAAAAACCTAAATGTAAACTAAATAAAACCTAAAAATAAAATAAATAAAAAAACCTAAACCTAAATAAAATTAAATAAAAACCTAAACATAAACATAAACCTAAACCTAAAACTAAAATAAAAAATAGATATTAAACTAAAATGAAATAAATAAAAACTAAACTATGATAAATAAATAAAAACATAAAATAAATTTTAAAAAAAATTAAACTAAAATAAATAAAACCTAAACCTAAAAAATACAATTAAACTAAAACTAAACTAAAAAATAAACATAAAATGAAACCAAAACCTAAGAAATAAACTAAAATACAAAACCTAAACTAAAATAAGTAAACCTAAAATAAATAAACTAAACTAAATAAAAAATAAAAAATAATTGTAAATAAAAATATAAAATAAAATAATCTAAATAAATAAAAAGTAAACTAAATAAACCTAAACCTACCCGTTTACTTAATTTAAAAAATAATAAACCCTAAACCCTAAATCCTAAACCCTAAACCCTAAATCTAATTCCTAAAACTAACCCTAAATCCAAAACCCTGAACCCAAAACCCTAAACCCTAAATCATAACCCTAACACTATACCCTAAATTTTAAACCCTAAACCCTAAACCCTAAAACCATAAACCCTAAACTCTAAACTAACCCTAAACCTAATGGGTAGAACCTTGACGGCTAGAACATCACCATCAACCAAGCTCTATCTAGATCCAACATGGAAGGATGAAAGGCACTATCATAGTGATGGTGGGGCATATGGAGCTACTGGTGGCTATGGAGCTGGTTCTCAGAGCAGTGGTGGTTATGGAGGTAGGAGGAGCGATCGAGGTTACAACCTTGGTGGTGGTGAAGGGAGAGATCAGGGATATGATGGTGGATCCGGCTACTCGAGAGGTCGTGGTTCTGATGTGAATTAGAAAAATTGAAGAATGGCCAATTCGATCTACTAATATTCGAACGTGTCTTTATAGTAGAAATGATTCTAGTTATCTAGGTTTTTTAACTTGCTCTATGAGTGCTCATTATTTATCTATGTCATGGCTTATGTCTTAGAAAACTTGGTGTGTTACTTGGGTGATGAAATTGAATAGAAGAAATGTTGAATCTAAATTTGTTCTCTGTTAGAAAAATATAAAATTAAACCTCAAAATAAACTTAAAATAAAAATGTAAAACCTAAACCTAAAAAATAAAATAAAAACTTAAGCATAAAAAAAACTAAACTAAAAAATAAACCTAAACCTAAATCAAAAATATAAATTAAAATAAAAAACCTAAAGTAAAATAAATAAACCTAAAATAAATAAACTAAACTAAAGAAAAATAAAAATAGAAATAAATTAAAATAAAATATAAAATAAATAAAAAGTAAACTAAATAAACCTAAATCGACTAGTTTACTTAATTTTAAAATAATAAATAAATTATAAAATTAAAAAAAATCTAAACCCAAAATCTTAAAATTAAACTTAAACCCTAAACCCAAAACCATAAAATTACAACTCTAAACACTAAACCCTAAATCCTAAGACCCTAAACCCTAAACCATAAACCCTAAATCTAAACCCTAAACCCTAAACCCTAAAACCCTAAACCCTAAACACTAAATGCTAAACCCTAAACCCTAAAGCCTAAACCCTAAAGCCTACAACCCTAAACCCTAAAGCCTAAACCCCAAACCCTAAACCATAAACCCTAAACCCTAAACCCTAAACCCTAAAAACCTAAAACCTAAACAAAATAAAACTTAAAAATAAAATAAATAAAAACCTAAACCTAAATAAAATAAAATAAAATAAAACCTAAACTAAAACCTAATCCTAAACCTAAACCTAAACTTAAAAATAAAATAAAATAAAAAATAAAAAATAAACTAAATAAATTAAAATCTAAACTAAACTAAAAAAATTAAATAAACCTAAAAGTAAAAAACCTAAATAAAATATCACCCAATTTTAAAATTAAAAAAATTAAACCCAAAATAAACACTAAATAAAAACCTAAAGCAAAAAAATAAACCTAAAAATTAAAAATAAAATAAATAAATAAAACTTAAACCCTAAACTAAAAAAACCTAAACCTAAAATAAAAAATTAGATAAACCTAAAACTAAACTAAAATAAATTAAATAAACCTAAACCTAAACCCAAAATAAACTAAACTTAAACCTTAAACTAAATAAAATAAAATAAACAAAAAATAAACCTAAACCTAATCTAAAAAATAAAACATAAAACTAAACCTAAACTAAAATCTAAAATGTTAACCTAAAAAAACTTAAACCTAAACATAAAAATAAAAAATAAAACCTACACCTAAATAAAAAATAAAAATAAAAATAAACTAAAAAATAAACATAAACCTAAACCTAAACCTAAAAAATAAACTAAAATAAAAAATCTAAACTAAACTAAATAATCATAAAATAAATAAACCAAACTAAATAAAAATAAAAAATAAACCTAAGTAAAAATATAAAATATAATATATTAAAATAAATAAAAAACAAGCTAAATAAATTAAATAAGACTAAACCTACTGGTTTACTTAATTTTTTAAAAAAACCCTAAATCATAAATCCTAAACCCTAAGCCCTAAGCTAACCCTAAACTTAAAATAAATAAACTAAACTAAGTAAAAATAAAAAATAAAAGTAAATAAAAATAAAAAATTCAATAAACTCAAATAAATGAAAAATAAACTAAACAAACCTAAACCTGCTGGTTTAGTTAATTTGAAAAAAAAACCTAAACCTTATATCCTAAATCTAAACACAGAACTCTATCCCATAAACCCTAAATTCTAAACCCTAAACCCTAAAACCCTAAACTCTAAACCCTAATCCCTAAACCCTAAACCCTTGGCTATTCATATTGGCTAAGGTTACTCTTGGCTCTATTAGACCTGTAAAATTACTATTATGATCTAGCTATTAATATGTGGTTGTTGCTCCGAATTGTCTTTCATCACTATGTGGTTATTTTCCTTGTCTTGATGTTTCATCTAGGTATGGTTTTTCTTGGATATTCATTCTCATCTTATGGTGGAATACTTAGGTGATGCCTCTTACTAGGGATTAGTGGCATCCCTTTGCCATACTGAATAGTGTTTCCTGTCATTCTAGAGTGTATTTTGCTATTGCTTAGTATGCAGGTATTGAAGATCATATGATTTTCATCCAAATACCGCCTTCCCGTGTAAAGCTATGATGGCTAGGATGATTTCACTCATAATTTGGCTGGTAGTAGCACTTATGATGTAGCCCTTCCTTTGATATTTGGATGCTCATGTTTGTGGCTGCCCCATTCTGTTGTGACTGAGCCTGAGCTTTCCTTCACACACTTCTAAATTTCTCACACTTTTATTTAGTTTTTTAGTTAATTTTGTTTGTGCACTTTACTGTAATTTTTTTCTTCTAGCTATATCGTGGTTGTTCCTTATAGGTTCCTTCTATGGATGTGGCAAATGATTCTCTCATCTTCTCAAGCTTTTGCTGAAGGCTATCCTCTAGCTTTTCTTTTTTTGCTACTTTTGTATTTCTTGCTATTTTTCTTTTCATTTTTCTTTTTTCCTTTTATTTTGGTTGTACTTAGATAGGGGATTAAATCTCTACTGATTGTAGCTCTTTGAGCAGTAGTTCTTAAGTTTATCCCCTCTTAAGGATATTATAACCACCCTTTTTGTGGCAATAAAATTCCTGTACATGGTGTTCTCTAAAAAAAACCCTAAACCCTAAAACTTACAATCCTAAACTTTAAACCCCAAACCCTAAACCCTAAACCCTAAATGCTAAACCTTAAACTAACTAAACCCTAAACCTTAAACCCTAAACTAACTCTAAAGCCTAAGAATGGGTAGAACCTTAACGACAGGAACATCACTCAACTAGGGATCCGCAAGTAAGGTGGAGGAGGCAATTATCATAGTGGTGGTGGGGAATCTTGAGGTGCTGGTGAATATGGAGGTGATTGTTGGAGCAGTGGAAATTATGGGCCTGGAGGAGCGACGAAGGCTACAACTGTGGTGGCGGTGGAGGGAGAGATCGGGGATATGGTGGCAAATTCAGCTACTCAAGAGGCGAAGGAGGTTTTGATGGGTATTGGAGAAATTAAAGAATGGCCGATCCCATCTACTACTTATGGAATTGTGTCTTTATAGTAAAGATGGTTCTACTTATCTAGGATTTTTGATTTGCTCTATGGGTGATCATTTTTTATCAATGTCATCGCTTATGTCTTAGAAAACTTGGGGTGCTACTTGGTTGATGAAATCGAAAAGAAGAAATGTTGAATTTGAATTTATTCTCTGTAAAAAAAAAAACCTTAAACCTTAAACCCTAAAACCTACAACCCTAAACCCTAAACCATAAATCCTAAACCATAAATAAAAATATAAAATAAAATAAAATAACCCTAAATGTTAAACCCTAAATCGTAAACCCTAAACCTACAATGCTAAATACTATACCCTAAACCTTAAACCTAAACCTAAACCATAAACCTAAAACTAAACTAAACTAAACTAAATAAAATAAAATAAAACCTAAACTTAAACCTAAACTAAAAAAATAAATAAATAAACATAAATGAAATAAAATAAAATAAATATAATATAAACAAATAAATAAACTAAAAATGCTAAATAAACTTGAAAATATATAAAATATAAAACCTAAACCCTAAACTAAAAAAAAAAACTAAACTTAAAATAAAATTAAAATAAGCAAAATAAAATAAACCTAAACCTAAACTAAAATAAACTAAATTGAAATAAATTAAACATAAAACCTAAACCTAAACCTAAACCTAAACTAAGTAAAATAAAATAAACTAAAAATTAACCTAAACTTAAAATAAAAAATAAAACCAAAAAATAAACCTAAAATAAAAACCTAAAACCTAAACCATAAACTTTAAAATAAACAAAACCTAAAATAAACAAATTAAAATAAACTGAAACATAAGCTAAAATAAACTAAACAAAATAAATAAAACCTAAACCTAAACCTAAACCTTAAACTAAATAAAATAAAATAAAATAAACTTAAAAAATAAAATCTAAAAGTAAAACTAAAATAAAAACCTAAACCTCAAAAAATAAAATAAAATAAAATTGAACTAACAAATAGGCATAAACCTACACATAAACCTAAAAAAAAACTAAAATAAAAAACCTAAACTAAATTAAATAAAATTAAGACAAATAAATTAAACTAAATAAAAAATCTAAATGAAAGTATAAAATAAAATAATCTAAAATAAATAAAAAATTAACAGAATAAATTAAATAAACCTAAACCTACCAGTTTACATATATTTAAAAAAAATCTTAAACCCTAAACCCTAAACTATAAACTCTAAATCCTAAACCCTTAACCCTAAATCCTAAACCCTAAACCCTAAACCTTAAAAAACCCTAAACCTTAAACCCTAAACGCAAATAACCCTAAACCTAAACATTAAGCCTTAAAACCCTAAACCCTAACCTCTAAACTAACCCAAAATCTAAAACCCTAAACCCTAAAGCTTAAACCTTAAACCCTAAACTAACTCTAAACCTAATAACCTAAAAACCTATACCTAAACTAAATAAAACCTAAAAAAATAAAAAATAAAAAACCTAAACCTAAATAAAATATTAAAATAAACTAAAATAAATACCAAAACTAAAATCTAAACCTAAACCTAAAAATAAAATAAAACTAAAAAGTAAAAATAAAATAAAATAAATTAAATTAAAATATACACTAAACTAAAAAAAAGAAACCTAAGAATTAAAAACCTAAATAAAATAAAACTAAATGTAAAATAAAAAATAAAATAAATTTAAAATAAAATAAAATATAAAGTAAATAAAAATCTAAAATTAAAAAATAAACCAAAACATAAATAAAAAATAAAACTTAACCCCTAACTAAAAAACAATTTTAAACCTAAAATAAAAATAAATAAATAAAATAAAATAAAATAAAACAAAACCTAAACTAAAATAAACTAAACTAAAATAAACAAAACGTAAACCTAAACCTAAAATAAACTAAACCTAAACCTAAACGTATTCTAAATAAAATAAAATAAACTAAAAATAAACTTTAACCTAAACTAAAAAATGAACCCTAGAAATAAACATGAAATAAAAACCTAAAACCTAAACTTAAAAAAATAAAATAAAAACCTAAACCTAAACTTAAAAATAAAAAATAAAACCTAAACCTAAAAAATTAAATTAAATTAAAACCGATCTAAAAAATAAACTTAAACCTAAACCTAAACCTAAAAAATAAACTAAAATAAAAAGCCTAAACTAAAATAAATAAACTAAACCAAATAAAAATTAAAATTAAACCTAAATAAGAATAAAAAATAAAGTAACTAAAATAAATAAAAAATAAACATATTACACTAGATAAACCTAAACCTGACGGTTTACATTATTATTATTTTTTTAGAAAAAACCTTAAACCTTAAATCCTAAACTCTAAACCCTATACCCTAAACCCTAAACCCTAAAAACATAAACACTAAAACCATAAACCCTAAACCCTAAAACTAAACCTTAAACCCTAAACCCCAACCCTAAACCCTAAACCCTAAACCCCAAACCCTAAACCTAAATCAAAAGTAATTAAATAAATTCTAAATTAAACCTAAACCTAATAAAAAACCCTTAGAGTGGGCATAACCTTGATGGCAGGAACATCACCATCAACCAGGATCAGCCTAGATCTAGTGGTGAAGGCGACGCGGTAGTTAGGTGGTGGTGGGGATCTGCATGATGGATGGAGGTGGTGGTCGGAGCAATGGTGCTTATGGTGGTAGGAGGAGTGACAGAGGTTACAGCTATGGTGGTGGTGGAGGCAGAGATCGAGGACATGATAGTGGATCCCACTACTCAAGAGGCTGGGGTGGTTCTGATTGGAATTGGGAAGCTGAAGAATGTCTGATCCGAATTGCTGTTTATGGAGCTATGTCTTTATAGTAGAGATGGCTCTATTTATCTGGAGTTTTGGATTTGCTCTATGCGTGCTAATTTTTGAACTATTTTGTTGCTTGTGTCTAAGAAAACTTGGTGTTTTACCTTGTTGATGAAATTAAAAAGAAGACATATTGAATTTTAATTTTTTATCTGTTAAAAAAATAAAAAATAAAAAACCATAAATCCTAATCTAAAACTTGAACCCTAAACCTAAAACCTAATCCCTAAATTCTAAAAACTATAAACCTTAAATTCTAAACCCTAAACCATAAAACCCTAAACCCTAATCCCTAAACCCTAAAACTTAAACCCTAAACCTAAAAAATAAAAAATAAACTAAATATACTAAATAAACCTCAACCAACCTGTTTACTAATTTTAAAAAAAACATTTAACCCTAAATCCTAAACTCTAAACCCTAATCCCTAAGCCCTAAACCTATAATCGTAAACTATAAACCCTATACCTACACCCTACAAAAACCTAAACCCTAAACCTTAAAAGCATAAACCCTAACCCTAAACCCTAAAACCTAAACCTTAAACCTAAAACCCAAAACTTTAACCCTAAACCCTAAACATCAAACCCTAAACCTAAACCTAAAGTAACTAAATTAATTAAAAAATAAACCTAAATCCTAAATTCTAATAAACCCAAACCTAAACCTAAACCTAAACTCTATGAATGGGCATAATCTTGATGACAGGAACATCATCGTCAATAAGGTTCAATCTAGATTTGGGGATGGAGGTGAAAGCGGAGGTGACAGTTATCATGGTGGTGGGGGGATCTGGAGATGCTGGTGGATATGGAGGTGGTTGTCAGAGTAGTGGTGGTTATGGAGGCGATAGGAGTGATGAAAGTTACAACAATGGTGGTGGCAGAGGCATAGCTCGAGGCTATGATGGTGGATATCGCTAATTAAGAGGTTGGGGTGGTTTTAATGGGACAATAGAAACTAAAGATTAGCTAATCATCTGCTGCTTATGGAACTATGTCTTTATATTAGAGATGATCATAGTTATCTAGGGTTTTTGATTTACTCTTTGCGTGCTCTTTTTTTATCTATGTCGTCACTTGTGTCTTAGAAAACTTGGTGTGTTACTTGGTTGATGAAATCGAAAAGAAAAGAATGTTGAATATGAATTTGTTCTCCATTAAAAAAAACTAAAAATCCTAAATCCTAAATTAACCCTAAACCCTAAACCCTAAAAAGCTAAAAATGTAAACCTAAACTAAATAAAACTTAAAAATAAAATAAATAAGAAACCTAAACCAAAATAAAATAAATAAAATAAAATAAAATAAAAACATATACTAAAACCTTAACTAAAACCTAAACCTTAAAAAAAAACAAAATTAGAAATAAAAGCTAAAATATAATAAAATAAATAAAAATCTAAAATAAACTAAAAAATAAAAAACCAAAATAAAATTAAAATAAAACCTAAAGTTAAAATAAAATAAACTTTAAATAAAATAAAATAAATACTAAATAGAAACCTAAAGCTAAAAAATATAGCAAAAAATAAAACCTAAAAATAAATAAAAAATAAAACTTAAACCCAAAACTAAAAAAAAACTAAACCTAAAATAAAATTACAATAAACTTAAACCTAAACTAAAGTAAACTAAACTAAAATAAATAAAACCTAACCCTAAGCCTAAAATAAAATAAACCTAGACCTTATATAAAACTAAATAAAATAAAATAAACTCAAGATAAATCTAAATCTAAACTAAAAATTAAAGGAGAAAAATAAACTTAAAATAAAAACCTAAAACTTTAACCTAAAAAAATAAAATAAAATCCTAAACCTAAAAATAAAAAATAAAACCTAAACTTTTAAAAAAAAAAAATACACTGAAAAATAAACATAAACCTAAACCTAAACCTAAAAAAATAAGATAAAAAACCTAAACTAAAATAAATAAACCTAGAATAAATAAAATGAACTAAATAATAATAAAAAAAAAACCTAAATAAAAATAAAAATAAAAAAAAAACTAAAATAAATAGATAACAAACTAAATAAAGTTAAACCTACTAGTTTGCATAATTTTTTTAAAAAAACCCTAAAATATAAACTAACCATAAACCATACACCATAAACCCTAAACCCTAAACCCTAAACCCTAAACCCTAAACCCTAAACCCATAAACTAACCTAAACTAACCTAAATTTAAATGAAAACCATAAACCCTATAGTCTAAACCCCAAACCCTAAACCCTATTCCCTAAACCCTAAGTTAACACTAAACCCTAAGCCCTAAACCCTAAATAGTAAACTCTATAAACCCAAAACCCTAAAGCCTAAATACTTAACCCTAATCCCTAAACCCTAAACCCTAAACTCTAAACCCTAGAAAACCCTAAACCCCCCTACCCTAAATTTAACCCAAAGAAAACCCTAAAACCTAAACCCTAAACCCTAAACCCTAAAACTAAACCCTAAACCTAAACCCTAAACCTAAACACAAACCCTAAATCCCAAACCCTAAACAAAGTTACTATATAAATTAAAAAATAAACCAAACCATAAAACCTAATAAAACATAAACCTCAACCCTAAAAAAGGGCAGAACCTTGATGGTAGGAAAATCACCATCACCGTGCCTAGATTTGGCGGTGGGATGGAGGTGGTGGTTATCATAATGGTGGTGGGGGATCTGGAGGTGCTGGTGGATATGAAGGTGGTGGTCAGAGCAGTGGTGTTTATGGAGGCGAGAGGAGCGACAGAGGTTACAACAATTGTGGTGGTGGAAGGAGAGATCGGGGATATGATGGTTGATCTTGCTACTCGAGAGGCCATGGTGGTTCTGATGGGAACTAAGGAAACTACAGAACAACCAATCCAATTGCTATTTATTGAAGTGTGTCATTATAGTAGAGATGATTCTAGTTTTTTAGGATTTTTGATTTGCTCTATCGTACTGATTTTTGATCTATATTGATGCTTGTGTCTTAGAAAACTTGGTGTGTTACTTGGTTGATGAAATCAAAAAGTAGAAATGTTGAATCTTAATTTATTTTCTATTAAAAAAACCAAAAATCCTAAACCCTAAACTAAAACTTGAACCCTAAACCTAAAATCTAAACCCTAAACTCTAAACTAAAACTTAAACCCTAAACTTAAAACCTATACCCCAAACCCTAAAAGCCCTAAACTAAACCCTAAACCCTAAACCCTAAACCCTAAACCCTAAATTGTCAACACTAAAATTGACCTTAAACCTTAAACCTTAAACCTACAACCATAAACCTACAACCTTAAGCCCTAAACCATCTTAAACCATGAATTGATGGGGGCCCGCACAACCAAGTAAACAAATGCAATGATAAGATTTTATTTTTAACAAGTAGTTTAGTTGGTTGGTTAATTGGTCACGGACTCGAACCATTGACATCCGCCACAGGGTAAACCATCATCTCTCAAGCCTCTCTGGTTGATTCTACCATAGAGGCCAATGAGGAAAAAGACCCTCTCTCACATCCATTCTAATTGATTGGATATCTTTTAGAAAGATATGAAGGAAGATGTGATGATTTATTCTAGGAAATCCCTGACAAAAAAAGGGACATTATCCCATCTTTTCTATCAAATCGATCATAACTACTACCTACATTCCACGAAATTATGCACCACAAATAAGAACTAATGAATAGACCTCTGATTCCATAGAAAGACATCCTTTGGGGAAAAAAGAGTTTGTCGAGATAGAAATATATATCATTTTTAACTTCCAATATTGCCGCCCAGAAAATTCTCGCCTCAGAGGTGTCTGGGCCATGTCTCAGTCCCAGTGTGGTTAATCATCTTCTCGAACCACCTACTATAGAAATGGGGACCAAGAAATTCCATATCATTTCTCCTGAAATGCATTGAGGCGCAGCAGTTGATTGGACATCTAGGAGTAAAGCACTGTTTTAGTGCGGGCCATGAGAGCGGTACCAAATCGAGGCAAACTCTGAATTTTCTGCAATGGGTGAAAGCGTGACAGAGCAATAGTGTATAGGAATACAGGAAACTATCAGATCTTAGCATATGCTAGAATTCATTGATCTGTGAAAAAATAAATAAGATTTGAGATACAATTCTACATAACATGGCTCCAATTTCCCCTCTTTTTCTTGTCTGTTCTCAAAAAAGAAAGTGAAAGAGTGTGTCAAAAATAGTGAATCTGATAGAATTTTTGGGAAAATAAATGGAAATGTGGATCAAGTCTAGGGGTGGTTCCACAAAAATTCTAACAAAAGAAAGAAGAAGAATATCCGAGATTAGGATAGGAAGAATTCATAGTTAGAAAAAATTGTATTAATTAATTATTATGATATTCATAATATTATTCTATTAATGAATATGACTCTTTTTCTTTATACTTATATTAATTAATAGTAATTCTTTTTTCAAAACTTTCCCAAATTGAGGGGAGAGTATGTCAGATGGAATAATTTCCTAGACGTATTGTAGCATCCCCACGGGTTGGGCACACTTTTTATGGGTTAATGGAATCTTTATTCTCAAAACCCTGATTCTAGTAGTCATTTATTTGGTACCTCCCAAGGGGCAGGAACTGCCATCTAACCCTTCTTGGGGGATTCCATCCCCAGATGCAAAGTTTATGGCTAATTGATATTGCTCATCATCATTTAGCTATAGCATTCTTTTTTCTTGTTGCTGGTGGATTTCTTCTGTAATACTAAATGATAGGGCCTCACACAAAACCCTCGGGTTAAAAAATCCTTAGAAAAGGAATCAATAAATCAATCAAATTATGAGAAGCTTCATTAAGTGCTTCTTTAGGAGTTATACTTCCATTTGTCCATATTTCTAGAAAGAGTATCTCTTACTTTTCATTCCTAGTCCCATAAGAATGAATACCTATAAATAGCCAATTTAGAATTCTCAATAGTGCATCAGAGGATGCTAAATAAAGATAAAAGATTTATAAAAGAAACTAATCAAAAATTATTCCAATTTGGAAATATCAAGTGATCAGGGGGGTCAAAGAGAGAGGGATTTGAACTGAATATTCAAGTATAAAATATGGATTCTTTTGGCCTTGACTAAGGGCATATCAGTTGAAGTATTCTTCTTAGTACTATGCACAGAAGGGAAGAGCCATATGAGATGAAAATCTCACGTACGATTCTGGAATGGAGATTCTTTTACTAGAATGAACGACCATAATGGATGTCGGCTCAATCCGAAGGAAATTATGCAGAAGCTTTGTAGAATTATTATGAAGCTACGTGACTAAGAATTGACCCCTATGCAAACCATGAGATATTATTACTACAAAGGATAAAGAAAGATCAAAAGCTCTGATTCAAAATTATCTTATTTCATCCCCCTACGGGGAATTACCAAACCATTTGACTATTGACTCCTTGCAATATAAAGGATTTGTAAATATATAGGAGGTGGATGAATCTCATCATCAGTATATAACACTTGAGTAGTAAAGTCTTGTGCTAATCACAAGTTTTAGCTTTGACGCGGTACTCATACTAAAAATTATGATCAAGAATTACTCTATCAATCACCATCTACTTCAGAGATACCTTTTGGATTTGAAAAATATTTCAAATCCAAAAGGTCAGTATCTTCCTACGAATTAGTGAATAAGGTAGGGTTTTCTTGTGTAGAATAAGAAATAGCAGGTCAATCATTAAGATAAAAAATTTTATTGTTAATATGAAATATTGTTTCTTCATTATCCATACTCCTTCTTTTACTTTACACTGATAAGGGGTGTATGGATTCTTGAGAAGAGAGGAGCCATGGGGGTCCCCCCCCAGACCACTCAGATCCCATGAGTGAACAAAAGTTTGATCTCATAGAATCCAAGTATAGTGTTGAACAAGTAGGGGTAACTATTGAATTATGTGGTGGAGAACTCAATGGAGTCATTTATAGTGATCCTGCTACTGTGAAAAAATATGCTAGATGTGCCCAATTAGGTGAGATTTTTAAAAAAGGAAGAATTAATTGGGAAGTAATTTTTAGCATTCTTAGCTAAGATTTATACTTCAATTATTTTTCATTACCTCAATGGAAATAATGAAATAATTTCTTAGAATTGAAAAAAGATTTATGGAAAATGGGAAGACTCTGGTTCAAAGATGATTCTACCTCGTCAGATATTTATTCTTCATGCATGAGGTCCCTGGTTCAAGTCCAGAATGGCCCAGCTGCACTAGGGAAAAGAATAAAATAAGCATCTGACTCTTTATTGGTTCAAAAAAGAATGAACGTAGAATACCAAAAGGAGTTATTCATGTTCAAGCGAGTTTCAACAAAAGAGGTAATATTCATTTATTTAGAGTCAGACATTCTATAGGTTTTATATCCATTTTACTAAGTTATTTAGTAATTCCTTTTGGGTATTCTAATACAAGGGTGAAAATGGGGCCTTTTTGGCTGATTCTACCATAGAGGCCGATGATAGACAATAACTCCCAACACTTACAACTTTCACCGCATTTCTCCAAAGAGTAACCCTTCTCAAAGGGTCATCTGATATATAATATATTATCATACCTTGAATTTTGTTATCAAAGCATGAAGAGTAATTGATTAGATGCGGGGACGTTCTTATGAGGAAACACTCATGATACTGGAACTAATGCCTTATTGGGCATCTTATCCAATTTTAAAATTAGTTTATTCTACAGCAGCAAATGCTAAAAAGAATCAAATTCAAATATTTAGTGATCTATCTCTTATTTGATTTACAAATCCTTTATATTATAAGGCTTTTGCTAATTTGAATTGAAGGGTTATATCAAATCGGTCTATTTTTGGTGTCATATACATAGTTAGCACATTCGTCACCTCTGGGATGTAAAATATATCTCTTCTCGCCATCCCCATAGTGTGAAAGAGAAAAAATGATGAAGACAATAAAACCATTGTGCTCTGCCTGGAATACAATCATGAAGTTGAAAGTACCAGATATTCATTATTTATTTGATAGAAGGAATATTTGGAGGTTCAGTCTGAATTTATATATATTTTTTCAAATGGATCAGATATATCATGGCCAATTTCTCAGAAGATTCTTCCATAATGGACTCTGATAAGTGAGATTTTGAGTCAATGTTTATAATCTCCAATTATTAAAACTAGTAACTGACCTAAAAAAATTTGATTATAATTCAATTCATGATGATCATAAGTGGAAAGCTCATATTCTTAAATATTTCATAATCAATAACGAATGTAGAACTTCAAAATATAATAATGCGACAAAAGGATCGGATCCCATGACTCCAATTAGGGACTTATTGGGTCCTTTAGGAGTCTAAGTGTTTATTTATTTTCTATCGATATCTATGGACTGATCACAAGCTAAAGAATGGTGGAGATTTTGAGTCCCTCGTAATGCAACCCCTTTCTAGAGTAGAAAGAATTTGAGTTGAGGTTCGGCCTCAATGAGAAAATGGAGCATATGTGCAAGTATCAATGTAATTTGATAAAGCCCTGGGATTTGACGGCAGACTTGCAAAGCAACCTAAAAAAAGATTAGAAAGGATTCAAAAAATTGAAAAATTGGATCTATGTCCAATGAACTACACCTACCAAAAAAAAGTCTTTTATTTAGGTTCATCCCGTCCACCCTTTCCAAGTGTGATTTCTATGTTGTATTTGAAGTAGTTGTTCAAATTCCTTATTTTTAGAAAAGGATTTTTGAATAAATATGCTAGAATGCTAGACGTGCCAATTATTTTTTTGGACACCCCTCGACAAGGAGGGTAACCTTTCTTTTTATATTTGTATTGTACCTTTCTTTTTTTTATTAAAGAAAGCTGCATTTTTTCTATCTCTACCTTTTCCTTATTACTTCTTTTTTTTCTGCACAGAGTTTTATTCTTTCAAATACAATATAAATTTATATATAATTACTTAAATTTATTTTCTAAAAAGTCCATTCATATTGAGAATGGTGTTCAAACAAATATAATTTGATTGTATATAAATAGATCTTTTATCCCCATTTCATTCCCTATTGGGTCTTTCCTTCACTTTAGTAAAATGGATGAGTTTGCTAGATTTTTCTTAGATTTATTATGACATAAATAATAGGTGCCCAGGGACCCATTAAATTGCCAAACCCTTTCCCAGGATAGCGAAAAAATGTTTTTTTGCATCTTAGCTTATTTCCATTTAGATTCTGAATGGCAAAGTGCCAATATAATGAAAAAATAGAATATAAATAGCTAAATAGAATATAGAAATCTAGTTTCTTTTATCTTTTATTTAATTTTTCTTTTTCATTGTGAATTATTTTTGAATTATTTCTTTTTTTCTTGTCTTTTATGGTTCGTTCAATTTGATTCTTTATTTTGATTGTTTTATCAGAAAGATCTTTAATTCTTCTTTCTATTAGTGAATAATTTAACCAATCCATTATTTAATTTATAATGAAAGATTCTCGAAGAATCTTATTATTTCTTTTGAAATCTTTTTTGTTTTCATTCGGTTCATATACTTTTTTATCCTCAATTTCAAATAAGAAATTTGGATTTACTTTCTCCAATTTTTTCCAATATCTATTTTATATCTTTTATGCAAAAATATTCCATTTTCACATCCGAATTAAGTTAGTAAAGTCCACTATTTTGTATACTAAAAAAAGGTATGATATGCCAGATTTAGGATTGAAAGGACTATTACTTTATAATTAGAATTAAAAAAAGAATTCTAATTGAAAAATGAATTGGTATAGCCAAAGAGTGTGAACTATACAAGTTCATGATAAAATTTGATGAAATGAAAGAAGAGGCTCCAGTGTATAGAGAGGACATCACCATTTCAGAAGTTGATCTCATACCAAATCCCATCAATCAAATCATTTTTTCAAGAAATATGAGACATCTAAGTCGTACAAGTAAAGAGATCTATTCATTGATAAGAAAAAGAAAAAATGTGAACGGTGATTGATTGATGAGAAAATTGAAGAGAAGATTCAAGAGGCCTGTCATGATTAACATTGTGAATCCTCTTGAAAGAGGGGGGTGCCTTCGGGAACATAGACACAGGTGGTGCATGGCTATCATCAGCTTGTGCCGTAAGGTGTTGGGTTAAGTCAGGTGATAAATAAGAGAATACTAAAGATTTGAGCCATAAAATTTCTCAATTCTGACACAAGATACTTATTAGATTGAATAGAATGATTTTGTTGTATCTAGAATAATACCAATCTAACCCATTTCATGAATAAAATGTGACCAATTAACCAACCAATAAAACTACTTGTTCAAAATAAAATCTTATTTACTAGGGAAATTATGATATTGAAGTCCCACTCTATGGATGGTTTGGGTATTGATGATTAGAATTAGAATTTAGAGCAGCACTCAGAGCCTCTAGTGAATCTAAATACAAACTATCTTCAGTTCTTTATCGCGGACACATACTTCACAAGAAATACATTTATCAAATTCAAAGTGGATTCAACCACGAAAATGCTCTGATGTGATTAATTTAAATAAGGATATTGAATAGTTATAGGTAAACGATTTGTATGGGATAAGGTAATTATGAAACTTTGTCCAATGTACCTTGCGCTCATTGTTAGTTTGCCATAATTCATGAACCCATATTTTATGGTTCTTGAATCTCTTTAATGAATCTCTTTGAAAAAAAAAGAAAAATAGAAAGTGTGGGAAAACGGGAATACAAAATTGGAACATCAATTTGGAAGAAATGTTGGAAGCAGGAGTTCATTTTGGTCATGGTACTAATAAATGGAATCCTAGAATGGCTCTTTAGGCATGGACAATAATTATCATTGGACAATTCCTTTGTGAAAATGTAAGAAAAAATTCCTGTGCTCGGCTACAAAGTTTATTTTGTGCACTGTCGGAGGTTCCATTTTTCTCTTAATGTATTGCTCTGAATTTGGAATCAAATAATGTTGGTGTTGTATTAATGGGTGATGGTTCAATGATAAAAGAGGGAAGTTCAGTAAAAGAAAAAGGAAGAATCACTCAGATCCCTGTGAGCGAGGCTTTTTTGGGTCATGTCATGAATGCTCTAGCTAAACCTATTGATGGGAGAGGTGAAATTTCATCTTCTGAATCTCGATTAATTGAATCTGCTACCCCAAGTATAATTTTGAGATGTTCCATATATGAGCCCCTTCAAATGAGACTTATTGCTATTGATTCAATGATGGTGTTCCAAAAGTACCTTTTCAGAATCTTGGAGAGGAAGATGGGAACCCCAGAAATAGGCTAGCCCAACTTAAATGAGATAATAGTTGGGGCGTAGCAACCGAATCTTCTATTGGTACATGGAAAATTGTGTGGACAAATGGACTTACCAGTCTTATACCCAAAAGTAAACCAACCCCTTGAACTTAATAGTCAAGAATTCTTGATGATATCGAGATGGAACAACCTGTTGTTCTTGAATACCCCGATTCAAGGCCAAAGAATTTCCTGCTATAACAACAACCACTAATTCATCAGCCAATATTTCATTTTTGTGCTTATCCCAATTGTGGGTTCATTTATGCATGGCAAAAAAGGAGAGTTGGAATGGTCTTAACCCTGTGGGCCGATGCATATAATTGGGGTGCGTCATTTGATGACTCAGTGCATGGATGTCATGAGTCCAGTGGCATAGGCTTAGGCCTCTTTTGTAAGTGATAGGATAGTCAAAGATGAAAGAAATCCAGAGATTTTCATTAGCCAAGAAAGAGATTAGGGGTCGGATACATACCACATACGATCCCACTTTCTGGACCCTTTCTCCTTTTTTGCTTACTTTATTCCTCTTAGTTTCAACTTTAGGGATAATTTTTTTTGCTATCTTTTTTCGAGAACCACCTAAAGTTCCAACTAAAAAAATGAAATGATTTTTCATTACTTCAATGGAAATAATGAAATAATTTCTTAGAATTGAAAAAAGATTTATGGAAAATGGGAAGACTCTAGTTCAAATAGATACCGATAGAATATTCTTGTCCACAAAAATAATTGGGCACATCCACAAAAATATAAGGAAATAATTTTCTTTATTGTTTATTAAGCTTTCGCAAAATGATTACAATTGATACAAATAGATTTTTCAGTAAAGTACTAAATAAGTAATCTTCTAGTTCTAAAGCCCACTCATTCCCCATACTACAAGTGAAAGAGAAAATGTAAACACTACCATTAAAGCAGCCCAAGCGAGACTTACTATATCCATGCAAATGATGTCCCTTGTCTCTATGAAATGAAGGAATATTACAGGATCAATTTGGATTGGCTCTTATTCATTTAGCAAGTACGATTCTATCCATAGAAAATCTGTCGTAACATAGATGAGAAGCCCCATCAAATAGAGATTTTTTCTTTCACTCAAATTTCTATACAAAACAAAATCAAAATTGAATGTATTAAGGCTATACGGACTCGAACCGTAGACCTTCTCGGTAAAATAGATCAAACTGATTATTATCAAAATGATTTGAACTATTTCAAGAGAACCATCTATTTTCTTTAGTTATTTACTAGAGAAATTATGATATTGAAGTCACTCCGGGGCAAGTTTTTGGATTTATTATGACATAACCCTTCAATTCAAATTAGCAAAAGCAATGTCTCCTTGCATAATATGGATTCCAAACATTCATGCTTCTTTTTTTATTTTATTTTTTATTAAATTTTTTTTATTATTTCATTATTAAAATTTTTAGAAATTTAAAGTTATAACTAAAGAAAATAGATGGATGGAAGATAGGAAAGAAAGGGACTAATCATAAATAAAATATCTATCTTTCAGAAGTTCACTAAAAACTTGACTGTTGGCGGTCTCTTTGTATGTGTTGTCTGGAAAGAGGAGGACTTAATGATTATTCGTTCGCCAGAATCTGAAGTGAAAATTCAAGAAAAGATTCTTTTGGTTCCTACATAATTCTTATGTATATGAATTTGAATATTTATTCCTATTTCTTCATAAACAGTCTTCTTATTTATGATCAATATCTTCTGGAGTCTTTATTGAGCGAACACTTTTCTTTTGAAAAATAGAATATCTTATGGTCGTGTGTTGTAATTCTTTTCAGAGGATCCTTATCTTCAATCTCTTTCTATCTTTCCTTTCAAAACACCTTTTTTGAAAAGAAAGATAGAAATGAGTTTCTTAGGAGTTTCCAAATTTAACCAATCTTATCCAACAAACATGGATTCCTAGTGAAAAATGGGAGTTCTCGCTAAATAGAAAGAACTCCTATATTTTGATTATTTTTTCTGATGTATTTACATGGTTTCATAAGTAGAAACTATTTGATGTAGCGAGTAATAGGCTCTTTTGCTATGAACCATGTAGACCATCCCCATGGGGGCGGTGAAGGGAGAGCCCTAGTTGATAGAAAAAAACCATTATGCACTCTTCAAATAGGAATCCATTTCACAAAAATGTGAAATCAAAGTAGGTGATAAAGTAGCAGGAAGGCATGGGAATAAGGGTATAATTTCTAAGATTTTGTCTAGACTTAATAGCGAGTTGATTACACCTACAACAAAAATGGAAACCAAGCATTTCTTGGTTCAAAAATGTTGAATCTTATCTCAATCATCATTTGTCAGGACATTTTGGAGTAAGTTCCTTAGCTTGGATAGGACATTTAGTTCATGTCGCTATTCCCAAATCGAGGGGAGAGTACGTCAGATGGAATAATTTCTTAGATCAAATTTATTGCAATATTTTTCTGTCCATAAATATTCTCCTCATGTTAAAACGGCCTATCCTATGCTAGCTTATCCTATGCTACATAAAGGGACTGACATGATGGTTGGATGCGAGACACAGTGAGTGAATGAGTGGAATTACTTATCCCTCGGTCTATTAGAAAACTAAACCACCATCTCTCAGGCCTCTCCGGCTGATTCCAAGGAAAAGAAACCAAAATTGGATAGAAAAGGGAAAGCAAAAAGATCTATAGATTGGGCTCTCTATCTCTGGGGTATATATTCTTTATTTTTTCTTACTTTTAGATAATCTTTTACTTCTTATTTTTTATTTTATTCTATTATTATTATAGTTTATTCTAAAATTCTAAATAGTATTTCAGTATAAGAGAAACATAATAGTCTTGGATAATAATCTACAATGCACTAGAATGCCCTTGTTGGTGATCCTTTACTCCTACAGCATCTAGGGTTCCTCAAACAGTGTGATCCATAACATAATAGTGCAAAAAGAAGGCACGGCTCTAGGTTGTTCAGGAATAGTGGTGTTTAGTTTCTCGACCCTTTACACGAATCTAGCAGCAATCATTTGTTTTGGATACACTCTTAGGCACTTGCTTGGATCACAACTAGACAAATAGAAGCATAGCGAAGACCAATGACATGATATGCGTGTGGTGGAAAGATATGGATATGTATATTTCCTGAAAAACCTATTGCTGTGAGACCTATAGAAACACGTATGGGTTCGGGCAAGGGATCCCCCGAATATTGGGTATTCGTTGTTAAACCGAGCTGAATACTTTATGAAATTAGTGGAGTATCAAAAATTGTATCCAAAGTTGCTATGAAAATAGCAGCATGAAAAATGCCTATAAGAACTCAATTTGTTATTTCAGGATAGGTAAACAAAAGTAAAAGAAAGGTAGGGTTTTCTTGTGCAGAATAAGAAACAGCGGGTCAATCATTAAGGTGAAAAATTTTTTGTCAATATGAAATATTCATATAAATAAAAACATGGGAACAGAAGAAGTAATGTCACTCGATTATTATCAAATTGACTGCAATATTTTTTTATCTGTGAGAATCCTGCCAGAGCCAAAGCGCCTTCTACTTCTAATAGTAATAATAGTAATAGGCCATGAACTAGATCATAATCATTCTCAACAAATCCATAAGAAGTGATCCAATTTTTTTCATCGTGTCTGGATGAAAGGGGATCATTCAAGACTTACTCGAACAACTACTCAATAAAGAATGAGAGCTTTGGTTTCTTCTCATCAAAATAGGAGCAGGAAAATAAGAGATTTTCATCGTTTGTGGATCACTCGATAAATGTGGTAACTCATGAGGATAGGCTATTCTATAGTTATAGCCTCCGAGGTATTGTGCAAATAGGTATAATCAATATAATCCTAATTGCAAGAAAAAGGAAACATTTTACAAGAATACCTTTAAGATCTATTTCAGATATTTGAATATTCTATATATAAAATATAGATAGGATATATTCTATTTTCATCTGCCTCCGAGTACTCCTTTATCATTTCGAATGCATAAGAAGTGATCTAATTTTTTTCATCGTGTCTGGATGAAGACCAAAGATCTTGAGTGACCGATCCGGTAGAACAACTCAAAAGATAGAGAAGTATCATGAATTTCTTCATGCTCGTTCCAAGTTCGAAGTACCATTTGTACAATCCTAGTGGTAGAAAGAGTAATAATACAGTTTACTTCTTTTTTACCATCTCCAATTGAATCTTATTTTAATTTCTTATTTTCATTGAATTTAAACTGGGGTCAAAAATCTTTTCACTTTTCTATAGATCCTTACATCATTTCTTGAAGGATTTCCCATACAATGGGTTCTTTTCCCCTAATTTTGCTTTTAGCAATCCCTATGTTATAAGCAAAATCTTGTCAGAAAGGTGCTTGAATCATCTTCTTAACCTGAAATGGCTGTCATCGATGGAATAGAGAATAAATACGAGAATAGAAATAGAGATTTTTTCTTTTTATTATTTTCTTTAGTTTAGTTGAAAGAGTTGAGTATAAAAAGAAAAGGATTTGCAAGATGTTTCATAAGGATAAATCTATAGGTATTGGATTCTTCATAAAATCGATGGATTACTCTTTTCTTTATTCATAATAATAAAAAAGGAATAGAATAAAGTGGCTTGAAACATCCAAGAAAGGGATCTATTTTGACTCATTTTCAGTGGTTTCCCTAATTAAATTAGAAGTTACCAAAGAATCCCCAGCTCCTTGTTGTTTGAAGAAACTCTCCCCCTGAATTGGTCTATTTTCACGAAATGCAGACATGAGATAACAAATCAAGTCTTTCCCTAATATTTTGAATATCTCCAATTCAAGTTGATTATATATTTCTTCTCAGAGAAGGATGATAAAAAATTCCCAATCATGGTCCTTGCGAATGGATCATCCAGTATAGGATAAAAAAAAACTCCAGATATTTGCTATCTTTGTATTTGAATGAGATCTCAATTCCAGCTATGGTTTCCTTACTAAACTTGTTGAAGAGATGAAATAGAACCAAGTTCTATCTTTTTGATCAGAGGTTGAATCGATCATCAGAAGAATAATTAGGCCAAAAATTTGGATACATTCTGGGAAAATGAATCTTCCATGGAAGAGAAGCAAATGAAATGCTTTCATAAAAACTCTCGTATAATCCGAGAATGAAGTTTTCATTCTGTACATGCTAGATCATGAATTAGTAACTGCATCCAATCTATGAAAAAGTCCCAATTATTTCAAACTTTCTATTTTTGGAATGGGATATTTATAAAATCCCCATGAATAGGATCAAACCTTATTACATGATATTTCCATAAGATTCCTCTTTCTTATTCTTAAGCAAGCCCCCGAGAAGGCTTAGTTGATCCATGATTTATGTTTCATCTTTCTTTTCCTTTTTGTATGATCATCCCCTATTGGGATGTACTATTAAACAAAAGGGAAATATTTTGTTACAATAGAACCAGAAGTGATGTGGATCATTCAAGAATCGAAGTTGATTTGCTTTATAAAAAGAAGATATCAAAAAACTTAAATGAATTGGTTTCATGGGATTCAGCCAATTGTCTCGATCATGGGATATCTTTGAGAAATAGGAATCCGTGTTATCAAAGCATTTCCTATGATTCTTTCTAGTATGGAATGAGTCAATCACCTATTTTGGTTTCTTTCTGAACATAAATGGTTTCTATTACGAAAATTGATTCTTAAAACTGAATCTACGAAGATGAAGATACTAATTAAATTCCTTGGAAAAAAAGCGAAGGAATAACTTCATGATTACTCGGTATGAGATATCACATTGTTTGAGGAACTTTCAAGTTCGATTAGATAATGAAGATCTAATTCTAGGTTATATTTCAGGGAGAATTTGATGCAATTTTATACGAATACTACCCGGAGATAGAGTCAAAATTGAAATGAGTCATTTTGATTCAACTAGGGGACGTATAATTTATAAACTTTACAAAAAAGATTCAAATGATTAGATCATTCTTTGAAACATCCTTACCTCCGGTCAAACGTGAGTCTTTGCGGTCATGAAAGGATCTTGGATGACTCACCAAGCCACGAAAGCCAGGATCCTTCAAAAAATGAATTCCTATTTGAAGAGTGCCATTCTGGGAAAATGAAGCTTCCATGGAAGAGAAGCAAATGAAACTCTTTCATAAAAATTCTCAAATTATCCGAGAATGAAGTTTTCATTCTGCATTTATCATGGTAGCTACACGACCCACAAAATTTAAACAACCTGCTATGAATGACCCAGTATCGAATACTAGTGTTCGATATAAAGGAAAAGTGATTCTGGCTTCAAAAGGAACTCTTATTCTGATGAAGAAATGGAAATTTCATCTTATGAATTTTTGGCAATCTTATTTTCACTTTTGGTTTCAACCTTATAAGATCCATATAAAGCAATTCCGATCTAGAGTATGCTACTATTCACTAATTAAATAAATAACTATTAAGAATTAATCCTTTATTTTCTTTCCTTTTTTTAGTTTTGAGAAAGAAGAAAAGGAACAAGACAAATAGAATGCAATATGATAATATAATAAAAAAATAAAAAAGAATAAAATGGGAATAATAAGAAAATCTTTCTTTCTTGTCGAGAAACTAAATGTTATTCCTGAACAACTTGGAGTCGAGCCTTCTTTTTGCACTATTATGTTATGGATAGTCAAATAATGGAAAAAATTGGATTCCATTGTCAACTGCTCCTATCAAAAATAGGATTGACTATGGATTTGAGCCATAGCACACGATTTCCTAAAATCCATTTTCCCGATCTAAATCGAAGAGTTTTTAGAATTCTTATTTAGGCAGTTCAAAAATCTAAATTTTAAAAAAATTTACCACCTAAAGATCCATATTTCCATTTATTTTCCAAAAAATTCTATCGTAGATTCATTGTATTTTGATTAAGGTTCGATACACTCTTTCTCTTTCTTTTTTGAGAACAGAAAAGAAAAAGGAGGTAAAATTGGAGCCATGTTATGTAGAATTGTATCTCAAATCTTCTTCATTTTTTCACAGATCAATAAAAAAATTCAATCAAGATGAGAAAAAGGGGAAGGACAAGGCATCTGGAAATAAATGATTAATTTCTATTAATAGACCTGCTAAATACCCAAACCATAGAGTGGTTAGCACAGGTGCCATTGTGAGATATGTTTTTATATCTCGCATTGAAAATCCTCCTTCGTCTTTTTTTTTTCCTTTTTTTTCTTATTTATTTCAATCTCTAAGTGTTTATTTATTTTCTATCGGTATCTATGGACTGATTACAAGCCAAAGCATGGTTAGAGCACTTATGTGTCTTGAGCTTATACTGAATTGGTGAATATAAATCTCATCACATTTTTTATGTCCAATGAAATGGTTGTTGCTATCTATCCTCGATTGATGCAGCCTTAGATACTTCAATTATCAATTTACTAAGAATGCTAGAATGAATTTTTGTAATAGAAATTGGAATGATATTAAATGTAATAAATCAACAAAACCCAAAGTCATCTTACGTTCCCCTTCCAGTTTACCCACTACTGTACCAGAAATAGTGCCTTACCCCTAGATGTCCAATCAACTAACCTCAATGCATTTTGGGGAGAACCAGCTAGCTCTGGGTTCGAGTGACATATCACCCCTAACCATAACTCATCCGTTCATTCTTCAACATTAGTCAGTTTGGACCTCCACTTAGTTTCATCCAAGCTTCATCCTGGTCATGGATAGATCACCCAGGTGGGTCCATAAGCAGTGACAATCGCTAGGAGAAGTGAATTATAGAACTATTCTTGACATAGAAAATGATTAATCACAACCTAAATCTTAGATTGAATCCTATTATGTAGAAAAGGCAAATCCCCTACGAAACACCAGATCTGGCTCGATAATTTTTTTTTGACTTTCTTGATGTTTTCGGATGCTTTCAATAAAACCTTCTCGTAAAAGTATTTTCACAATACTTTTTTAGTTAGAAATAGTAATGGTGACACTTATTCTGTATATTTTGACATTGATAATCATATTTTTGATATTGATAATGCTAGTTCTTTTTTGAGTGAACTAGATATTCTTTTTCCTAGTTATTTGAATAGTCGGTCTAATAGTAGAATTAACCCATAAAAAAATAAAAAAGGCACTATCACACTAGCTAAAAATTTACCTAGTGCTACATCATAGGCACACTGGGAGCGTAAATAATTGTCTTAACTTCTTTATTATATTGTTCAACATGTTTGGCTTCAGGGGCTATTCATGTTTGGCATATGCCTGCCCTAACTAAAATCTTTGGGGATGATTCTGTACCATAGTTTGGTGGAGGAACTTTAGGGCAACCTTGGCATCTGTGATTTTGGCACAAATATTTTTGGTTCTGAAAAATAAACAGTTTGAAAAGGTTCAGTAGTACGAAATGAATATCTAAATCTAGATATTCCTTAAAAAGATCAAACTTCCTTCCTGTCCATCTAAAAGTTCTTTTCAAATACAAGGAAATGATTCAGTTCCAGGGACAAAGATCGTAGTTCTCGAATTCTAATTATTCTAGAATAGAATAGTAGAACTTGGATTCTGCCCTTCTAAAAGGAACATCAGCCCTCACAATTCCATCTCCATCTACCAAAAATGTTAGAAAAGATCAAATATTTGATGATTCCATGGTTTCTCAGTAAAATGAGCCACTTCAAATAGGTTCATTGCTCATAATATGACTTCGGTGCAGCATGAGGCGATTTCCAAATGAACTCCCTGTATGGCCACAAAGAAATGTAAGGTCATTGGTCTTTGCATCATTAATGCTTTTGCTTGTTGGTTCCATTATCACAAAGCCGCTCCAAAATTGGCTTGGTTCTAAGATGTAGAAGAAAATATCCTCAGGTTTCAAGGAATTGTTGAATCAAGAGTAGACAACAAGCGTCTTTGTTATGGTAGTTTTGTACCGAATGAAAAAAAAAGATTTCAAAAGAAATAATAAGATTCTTCAAGAATCGTTTGTTAAAAATCAAATGATGGGTTTAGCAGTTCTAGAGCTATCAATGATAGGTGAACCGGCGGATCCGTTTGCAATTGCATTGGTAATATTACCCGAATGGTACTTCTTTCCCGTGTTTGAAATACTTCGCATAGTGCCCAATAAACCTTTTTGAGCCACACTCATAACCCAGATTTTGAGAAAAAAGATGACAGGCTTTTATAGGCCTTACGAGTTCTCAAAATAAAGTATCAACAGACCTGATGTCCTGAACCACTAGATGATGAGGGCATGCCCGCCCCGACTGTCATCATACTTTGAAAATAGTATGAGTAGTTTTTTGTCTTTGTCACCGGGCTACTTTGAAATCCGATGGTGTTTTTCATAGTCATCCAAGGGGTTGGAGCTCTTTTGGGCATGCTACGTTTGCATTAGCTCTCCCTGAAAAGGAGGTGATCCAACAGCACCTTCCTGTACGGCTACTAATGGAATGCTTATAGTATCCCCATTACTTGAAAAAAATGATCTTTTGAGTATAATTTACTTACTATACTGGCCCTGTGCAAATATGATAGTTTTGCTCAAGTCTTGTATAAATTCAAGGACATATTTGAAGAAATTCTAACCGTCGGTCGGAATGGTTTGTGGATTCCAAACTATCTAAGAAGACACTCGAAACAGGAAGGATAAAAAAACCTACCCGGTGGACTACCGAGCTTTGAAATGACCCAGTCCAATAGGGAAATCCTAATTTAGTGGGCCTTTTGATACAATCAAATAGATTTCCACAAAAGCTAAATTCTAAGAGCCCAAACTATGTGATTGAATAAATCCTGGTAGTAGCTGAATCTTCTACTGGTACATGGACAACTGTGTGGACTGATGGACTTTCTTTAAAAAATGACTCCATTTTTTCTCTTTTTTGAATGGTAAATATAGGGTGAAGGATTTACCCAGTGTGAGATATCATAGAGCTGTCGAATACACCAGCTACGCCTAACATGTGAAATGGCTCCAGCTATTGGGGATCCCATTTCTGCTGCCTCCATTATGTTGTTGCTAGCAAATACCACTATTTTTTATTTGGGATCTTCCAACTCATTCCCGCAGTAGATCTGGACCAATTCTTTTCTGATCCTTCGAGAAAAAGATTATTATATAATTGATTATTTCAATGAAATATTTAGTTTAGTATATTGCTTGCAATTTTCACTGCACACGGCTTTCCCAGCGTGTGTCGTAAAATAGGTGATCTATTTCCTTAAACAAAAAATGATCTTATCTTGGAGATTTTTAATGCTTACTGTTAAACTATTTGTTGAGGAACTATGTGGTACAAAATAGGAATTCAATGAAATATAAATAAGGATATACAAATGAGAACCAATCCCAATGAAAATGCAGAATCAATGGGATTGGTAAGTAATACTGATATATCATGGCCAATTCCTCAGAAGATTCTTCCACAATAGAAGTTTTGGATCAAACTAATCCGTTGACACAAATCATTCATGGGCAAAAATGGAGTTAATGGGGTCCTGGAGGATTGATGGGGCGAACTGCTAGTTTTCGGTAGTGTGCAAGATAGTTGGTTTTGGCACAATGGAGCTAAAGATCGCTAAAAGCTAATTTTTTGGGAATTTTTGACCAAGCTTCCGATAAGCTAAAATGGCTAGTTTGGCAACTCTTGATATATTTCTTATTGGAAGTACCCACGATCCCCGATAGCAGTGGGACGGGTCATGGATATCATATGAAATCCACAAATGAATCTCATGATGGAAGTTATCCTATAGATATTGTATGTCCGCTGAAATGGTTGTTGCTATCTGCTCGGATTATACGAGAATTTTTATGAAAGCACTTCTAATTCAACAATTTTCTATTTAATTTTGGATACAATGTTATCCAATCTGAATTCTAAGAATCATATCTTTTTTTTACTTTATTTATTAAATTACTCAAGTATTTTATTCTTCAATATTTATGATCCAGTCTTGATCATTACAAAGGATGATACTACCACATAGAGGCTGTTGTTGGGGAGGAAAATCAATATATTGCTTATGTAGCTTATCCTTTAGACCTTTTTGAAGAAGGTTATTACTAACAGGTTTTTTCAGAAAACTCTATCTATTATGGTGTCGATGGCAGGCAGGCCTATATTTCAAATGAAAGAATCCGGGGTGATTAATGAAAAAAATCTTGAGAGGAGGAGGAAAACTTGAAGATTTCACATGCCTTTAGGAATATCTGGTACTTTCAACTTCTTGATTTCTGTAGGAGCAAGTTAGAAAGATTAAGAAATAGAACCATCTGATTTGATTCGTTCGAGTATTGTCCAACAAATAGTTTATCAATGACTGAAGAATATGAGCTTTCCACTTATGATCGTAAGTTTCTTTTGAAGTAGATACCTGAATACCCTCCTTTATCACTGAGTAGTCATTTAGGGGCCTTAGCGGTGATCCGGGTTGTTTCCCTCTCAACCAGAAACAAGACTTCAGAAGTTCAGGGACTTAAAGGGGGTTCCATGGAACGAAAGAACAAAAATTAATTCATGAGGGTTTAATCATTCTGTATTCCTCTATGAACCTTCCAATTCTCTGGACTTGAACCAGAGACCTCGCACGTTCAAAAAAGGGGTATTATCCATGCATATTTATATGTACCTCACTGGATTTGAAATCACTGCTTATATACCTGGTATTGGCCAAAATTCACAAGAACATTATGTAGTATTAGTAAGTCAGACTCAATAGGATTTGATCAATCCTTTTTTCTGTCATCATTTTCATTCCTCTCATCAGACCATCTGGCAATTTCAAAAAGTGGGCATAAACCACCTCGAATAGAGCATGCTGAAAAAAAATCTTCTTCATATAAAAATTGTTTGATTTAGATCAGGAAAATGGAATTTAGGAAACCATGCGCTATGGCTCGAATCCGTAGTCAATCCTATTTTTGATAGGAGCAGTTGACAATGGAATCTAATTTTCAATTCGCGATGATAAATTTATCAATAAAATTTCCATTGATTCGAGATTCCTTGGATTGTTGTTGCATATTCAGCTCCTGTTGTGGTTGCTACAACTGTTTTCTTGATCTACCCTATTGGTCAAGGAAGTTTCTCCCATCATCCGGGAACCACAGGATGATCCCAATCTTCTTCTTCTTCCATTCTTCCTTGCTCATAGACTCCTTTTTCTATATTTTAAGAGAGAGGGAATAGAGTGGTTGTGGCAGGGAGGATTGGTTTGATGGACCACCGTGAAAAGACTGATTCATTCAGATCAACATGAGGGCCCAACTCCATTGCATTGCCAGAATCCATGTTGTAGTTTAGTGGTAAAAGTGTGATTCATTCTATTAACAACTTCAATAGTTAAGGGGTCTTTCCATTTTTTTCATATTTCATATTCCATTTTGATAAAAAACTTTTTTTCTTGTATGGACAGTGATCTCTCGAGCACAGGTTGAGGTTGCTCAATTAGAAAATGGAGCACCTAACAATGCCAGTAATCAATAGGATTTCTTGAATCCTCCTAGCGAGGAGTCAAAATTGGCATGAACCTTGCTTTTGTATTTTTGAGGCCTGCTATGCCAAAAGCGAGAGAAACCAAAACCCGATGTCGTAGGTTCAAATCCTACAGAGCTTGATTCTGTTTATGGAAATAGAATCAAAAGGAGAAAAAAAAAGAAAAAATAGATCAAACCCATCGTAAAATTGGAAAGGAATAAAAAGTAAGTGGACCTGACCCATGGAATCATTACTATATCAACTGCCTAGTGCTGGAAGTTCAAGGAAGTTGGTGACCTAATTCCATTTTTTTTGCTCGAGTGAGAAGCTATCGAGAAACTACTTAACATGGTAAAGATTTTTGGAAGGTTGGCTAGAAATTTCTTGTAAAATAGCTAGGTATTCTCTACCTACCCACCTGTGTCAGTTTCGGGTACAGGAGCACAAAGATCCCAAGAATGCATAGTTCAACTATAACCCCAAATGAACCAGATTTCTTTGAAATAATATCAAAACAATTCTTATTTGATAGGGCTATTTGCGCAAGTATTTTACGATTCAAAAGCAATTGTCTCTTGTACAGATTGTGACAGTTTCAAACTTCTTGTGGCTTAGCCACTTGACTCGATTTGACCCAAAGATACGAAGTAAGAAAAATCCAGAGAAATAGAAAGAGTTCTATTTCATTAAAAATAAAAAGAAGGGCCAGATCCAGCTCGGTTATTGAAAGGGTGAATAGATCCACCATTTCTGGGAATCTCTCGGATCTCTTCTGTTTCATCTATTTTGTCCAGATCCTCCTTTTCTTCCAAATAAAGGGAAGTGTTTTCTTCCATAATGATGGTTTTTCTCTAAAAGAAAACTTTGTTGTTCAGCGTCTTGAATGGCTTAGAAATTGATTCTGTTTTCTTCCCATCTTGCTTGGGGTTGGCTCCTCGATCTGGACTGGAATATATTGAAAAGTGGACGTTCTGGCACCCCGAATAATTCCAATCAAAGCAATCTAATGTCTAACTCGGGCCATCAATTCCTTTGAGTTTCATTCTTGTGAACGTACTCCCCAGGCGGGCCTTTTTCAATCCAATTGTAGACAAAAGAGAGATAGAGATGTGAGATTCTGAATGAAAGGGATGAGCGAAGGAGCAGAGTTTGATTTGAGATGAATTCATTTAGTCCACTTTATCATCTCTATGGGATTACATCTTGAATTATTGTGAAAGAAAACAAAGAGAAGTCCTCAAATGGCTATCGGAAATCGACTCAGAAAATATAACATTTTGTTATTTGACCAACCATCAAAATCTCCGAGACAGTGCCCAGATCGTTATGCCTTTCATGCGGTAAGGAATTTTGGTTAAATGGCAGTGGGTAGCCTAATCAACCACAACTGGCAACCTTAAAACTTCAACCACGAACCTAAAATTTTAAAACCAAACCCAAAACCTAAACCCCTAAAACCACTCTAAATCTTAGTACTACCACACCACAACTAACTTGAAACAAAACTATAACATAAAGCTGGACCTAAACCACTAAACCACAAACCACAAACCTAAAACCTAAAACCTAACCACCAGCTAAACAAACTAAACCACTGGCCTAAACCCTAACCACAAACCACATAATTTAAAATCTTGAAACTAATCCTAAACCTAAACTGATCCACCCAACCCCAAACCTAAATACACTTAAACCACAGACCTAAACCACACTAAACCTAAAATAAATAAAATAAAACCATAAACTAAATAAAATAAATTAATTAAAATAAACATAAACGACTAAAGTAAAGCATAAAACAAACCTAAGATAAAACTTAAAACTTAAACCTAAAGATAAAATAAAATAAACATAGATAAAAAAATAAAACCTAAACTTAAAAGAAAAAAAAACTAATAAAATAATAAGCTGACCAAAAAAAAGATGGATAAAACTAAACTAAGATAAATGAGCCTGGAATAAAATGGTATAAACAAACTTAAACCATGGTGTAAAATACTAGGCTGGGCCCTGAGCCACAACCCAGGCCAGGCCACTCTAGTGACTAACCACAGTGAAAGAATAAACCACTAAAGGTCTAGGCTCTAAACTGTTCCTGATCCTAATGACCAACCCACTGACACTGGCACTAATAGTGACCAATAACCCCAAACCACAAAGCCTAAATCTTGGACCCTAAACCCTAAATCTTAAACTCTAAATCCCAAAAACCCTGTCTAATCCCACACTGACCCAACCCTAAACCACAAACCCTAAACCTTCAATAAACCCTAAACCCAAAATTCTAAACTCTAAACCACTAAACCCTAACCCAAAACCTAAACCTAAACCTAAAACCACAAATAAGTTACTAAATAAATTAAAAAACATACCAAAATTGTAAAACCTAATAAACCAAAACATAAACCTCAACCCTAAAAATGCGCAAAACCTTGATGGCAGAAACATCACCGTCAACTAAGCTCAGTCTAGATCTGGCGGTGGAGGCAAAGGCGGAGGTGATGGTTATCGCAATGGTGGTGGGGGATCTGGAGGTGCTGATGGATATGAAGGTGGTGGTTAGAGTAGTGGTGTTTCTGGAGGCGAGAGGAGGGACGGAGGTTACAGCCATGGTGGTGGCGGAAAAAGAAATCAGAGATATGATGGTGGATCCAGCTACTCGAGAGGCCAGGGTAGTTCTTATGGTAACTAAGGAAACTACAGAACAACCAATCCAATTTGATATTTATTGAAGTGTGTCATTATAGTAGAGATTATTCTAGTTTTCTAGGATTTTATATTTACTATCGTCTTGATTTTGATTGGTATGTCTTAACTTGTCATTACTTGGTTGATGAAATCGAAAAGAAGAAATGTTAAATATGAATTTATTCTCTATTAAAAAAAATGCCAAAAACCCTAAACCCTAAAGTAAAACTTTAACCCTAAACCTAAAATCTGAACCCTAACCCCTAAACTAAAACTTGAACCCTAAACCTAAGAGATAAACCCAAAAACCTAGACCCCAAACTGAATACAAACCTAAACAAACCTAAACCTAAACAAACCTAAATCACAAATCAAATCATAAACTAAACCCAAATCCTAAACCATAAACCCCAAACCTGACCCTAAACCAAACCTGACAAACCACAAAATCTAAAACTTAAACATAAACTACATGAGCACAAAAAAAAATAATCTCAACAAAATAAAATAAAAATAAAAATAAAACATAAATAAAAACATAAACCTAAAAAGAAATTAAAATAAAAAATAAAATAAATTAAATTAAACTAGAAAATAAAAAAAATTAAATAAAATAAAAATAAACCTAAAATAAAATAAAATAAACCAAATTTAAAATAAAATAAAACCTAAAGAAAAATATAAACTTAAAAACTAAACCAAAAATAGAACATAAACCCAAAACTATAAAAAATACCTAAACCTAAAATAAAATAAAATAAAATAAACTAACTAGAATAAACTAAACTAAATAAACCTAGCTTAATCCTAAAAATATAAACATAAACCTAAACCTAAACTAAATAAAATAAAATAAACTAAAAATAAACATAAACCTCAACTAAACAATAACACCTAAAAATAAACCAAAAATAGAAACATAAAAAAATAAAATAAAAACCCAAACCCTAACCTAAAAATAAAAAATAAAACCTAAACCTATAAAATAAAATAAAAATAGAACTAAACTTTAAAAATAAACCTAAACCTAAACAACCTAAAATAAAAATAAACCTAAAGAGAAATAAATAAAATAAATAAAACTAAAATAAATAAAAATATAAATAAACCTAAACCTAAACTAAACTAAACCTAAATAAACTAAACTAAATAAATAAAAAAACCTGAATAATAAACTAAATAACTACTAATAAATAATAAATAAAATCTAAACTAAACTAAACTAAAATAAACTTAAACTAAACCTAAACAGACACAAAATAAATAAACTAAAGTAAACTAAAACAAATAAACCTAAACTAAATATAACTACCTAAACTAAACCAAAACTAAAAAAAACTAAACTAAATAAAACCTAAACTAAAACTAAATTAAACTAAAACAACCCAAACTGACCTAAAACTAAACTAAAATAAATAAATGAGACCAACCTAAACATAAACTAAACCTAAATGATTGACTAATTAAATGGACTGACTAAACTAAACCTAATATAAAACTAAAATACTAAAATAAGGTTAAACTAAACCTAACCTAAACTAAAGCACTAAACTAAATAAATAATGAACTAAACTAAAATAAAATGAAACCTAAACTGAGCTAGCTGCTATGCCTAAACTAAACTAAACCAAGAGCTTTAATTTGAAACTAAAATAAATAAAACTAATAAAAAATAAACCTAAACTAAACTAAAATAAACTAATTTAATAAAAGTAGATAAAATAAAAAAACCAAACCTAAACCTAAAATAAATATAAACTAAAATAAATAAACCTAAATAAAAAAATAAATGGGCAAAACTAAATAAACCTAAAACCTAATCCTGGCGTAAACTAAATAAACCTAAAACCTAAACCTAAACTAAAATAAACTAAAATAAACCAAACTGAAACTGAAACTGCTAAATAAACCTAAATTAAGCCAAACCTTTGAACTAAATGAAAAAAAAACTAAACTAAATACTAAAACTGACTAAACCTATAAAATAAAATAAACCTAAACCTTAACTAACTAAAATAAAATAAATAAATAAACTGAAACTGAAACCTGCGTTAATAAAATCTAAACTAAATAAATAAAATAAATAAACCTAAAACCTAAATAAAACTGCTAAACCTAAACTAAAATAAAATAAAATAAATATAAATAAATAAACATAAACAAACTAAGTAAACCCTAAACAAATAAATAAACCTAAACCTAAACCTAAACTAAACCTAAAAATAAATATAAATAAATAAATAATCTTAAGATAAAATGAACTAAACTTAAAATCAAACTAAATAAACTAAGTAAAATAAATAAATAAAATAAACCTAAACCTAAAATAAAATAAATAAATCCTAAAAATAAAATAAAATAAAATAATAAACTAAACAAAAAATAAATAAATAGATAAAACTAATCTATAAACTAAATAAATAAAACCTAAATAAAATAAATAATATAAACCTAAAATATAAACCTAAACTGACCTAAAACTAAACTAAAATAAATAAATCTACTAAAATAAACTAAACCTAAAATAAATAAAATAAACTAAAACTAAAGCAAACATAAACTTAAAGCTAAAATAAAACATAAAAAAAATAAACTAAATAAAATAAATAAATAAAATAAGCCTAAACTAAACCTAAACTGAGCCCTCTAAAACCAAGGCTAAAACTAAACTGATCTAAAACTAAACTAAAATAAACTAAACCTGAGCCTAAAGCAACTAAACTAAACTAAACCTAGGCTAAACTAAAATAAACAAAATTTAAACTAAATAAAATAAATAAACATAAACCTAAAAACATAAAATAAATTTAAAACATAAACCTAAATAAAATAAAAATAAAAAAATAAACCTAAACTAAAATAAACCTGATAAACCTAAACTAAACCTAACCAAACAAAAAAATAAAATAAAATAAACTAAAATAAAACCTAAAACTTAAACTAAAAATAAAATAAAATAAACACAAACCTAAAAATAAAATTAAAACCTAAACCTAAAAATAAAATAAAAATAAAAAACTAAAAAAATAAACATAAACCTCATAAACCTAAAAAAACTAAAATAAAATAAACCTAAAATAAAATAAATAAACTAAATAAAATAAACTAAATTAAAATAAAAAATAAACCTAAATTAAAATAATAAATAAAATAAACAAAATAAATAAAATAAACTAAAAAAAAACCTAAACTGTGGGTTTGCTTAATTTAAAAAAAAACCTAAACTGAAACCTAAACCACAGTAAAACTGAGCTTAAATCCATAACTGATCTTGGCCACAAACCCCCTAAAACTAAAACCACGACCTGAGCCACTGCCATCTATGACCACAGGGCCAAACCACTTAACCGACCTCTTAAATCCCAGGCCTCCTGACTCTAAACCAGGCCACTGAGCCATTCAGGACAAACCACTAGGCCAAAAACTTGATCTCTGAGGATCTGAAACCTGGGCCAAACTAGGCACTGACACTACTGAAACTGAGCCACAAGGCCCAGCCCTGGGCCCAGGCTTGACCACTGAGTACTGGGCTCTGGGCCCAGGCCAGGCTCTGATGACCATGACCTGATCACAGGCCCTGAGCTAAATCTTTGACCTAGTCAAATAGCCCTGGGTTGTGAGCCATGACCCAGGCAGGCTGACAAATGCTGGGCCTGGACCACTGGGCCACTGAGCCACAGGCCAGGATCACTGATCACTGAGCCTGAGGGATGGGCACAGGCCTGGGCTACAGGCTGGGCTGAGCCACTGAGATGGTCTGATCCAGGCCTGGGCCCACTGGGCCACAGGCCTGAGACTGACCTGGGCAGGCCTAGGCCAGGCCCTGGCCCCTGACCTGAGCTCAACTGGGCCACCAGGCTCAGGTTAAAGATCTTGATCCTGATAAGATCCAGGCTCACAGGCCACTGAGCTAGGCACTGAGCTAAATCATGAGCCAAAGGTTGAGCCTGGGCTTTAGGCCACTGAGCAGATCCATGATCCCTGACCACAAAGCATCGCAAGGCAGAAACTTTACACTGAGGAAAACTGAGCCACAAACCCTTCTGAGCCCACAAACCCTGACCCACTGGCTCTGGGCCACAAACCACAAAATCCAAACCAAATAATGGCCCACAAATCCCAAAATAAACTGAAACCACAAATCTAAAACTGGACCCAAGCAGGCTGACCACAAACCTAAAACCAAACTTAAATTTAAAAAGAAAAAAAAAAACTAATAAAATAAAACAAAAACCAAATAAAATAAATAAAATAAAAAAAATAAAAAACTAAAAAAATCTAATCTGATCCTAAAACCTAAACCTAAAAATAAAATAAATTAAAATAAAACTAAGGTGAAATAAAATAAATAAAACATAAATAATCTAAAACAAAATAAACTTAGGTAAAATACCTAAATAAAATAAAACTTAAAAAAAATAAAATAAAATAAACTTAAAATAAATTAAAATAAAACTAAATAAAACCTAAACTTAAAAAAATAAAACCTAAAAGTAAATAAAAATAAAATTTAAACCCTAGCTAAAAAAAACCTAAACCTCAAATATAATAAAATAAACCTAAACCTAAACTAAAATAAATAAAATAAACCTAAACCTAATAAAGTAAACTTAATAAAATAAAATAAGATAATAAAATAAAATAAACCTAAACATAAATTAAAAATAAACTTAAAATAAACCTAAAATAAAACCTAAAACCTAAACTAAACAAAAATTAAAATGACCAAAACCTAAAAATAAATGAAAATAAACTAAAGTAAAAAATAAACATAAACCAAACTTAAAGCAAAATATAAAAACCCTAAGATAAATAAACTAAATAAAGATAAAATAAAAAGCTAAATAAAATAAAAATTAAAACTAGGCTAAAAAATCATAAAAGGCTAAACTAAAACCACAGTCCTGAGCCTGCCCTAGGCCCAAAATTAGCCTAGGCGCCACCCATGACCACTGGCCAGGATCTAAACTAGGCCTAAACCCTAAACCACAAGACCTTAACCCTACTAAATGGGCCTTAAACGTCTCTGAGCAAAACCCTGAATACTAAATGAGTGCTCAGGCTGATTCTGACAGGCCTAGGCTAGGCTTAAAAGGCAGCAGGCCCTGTAAAGCCTATACTGGGCCAAACCCCCCCACTGAGCCCCTGACCTGACACCAAACCTGATATAAAATAAAAGCTAGGCACAAGATATATAAGACCTAAAATAAAAATAAACCTAGCAAGGTTTTAAAAGATAAAATAAAACCTAAACTAAAGGCTAAACCAAAACCTAAAAATAAAATATAATAAAAATAAGAATAAATAAAATAAAATAAATAAAATATAACTAAATCAGATAAACCTAAGAAATCAAAACCTAAAATAAAATAAAACTAAATATAAAATAAAAATATAACTAAATAAAATAAAACAAGAACTAAAAAAAAACCTAAACCTAAATAATAAACCTAAATAAAAAACTAAAATAAATAAAATAAAATCTAAAACCTAAACCAAAATAAACATAAAAATAAAATACACTAAATAAAATAAACATAAACTTAAAATAAAATAAATAAACTCAAAAATAAAACCTAAACCTAAAATTAAACTAAACAAAATAAAATAAAATAAACTAAAATAAACCAAACCTAAACTAAAATAAAACCTAAAATAAAAAAATAAAACCTAAAACTAAACATAAAAAATTAAATAAAACCTAAATTAACCTAAAAATAAAAAATAAAACCTAAACTAAAATCTAAAATAAACCTAAAATAAAACCTAAAATCTAAACCTAAAAATAAAATAAAACCTAAACTAAAAAAAATAAAACTAAACTAAAAGTAAAATGAGTAAAACTCAACTAAAACAAATCTAAACATAAACCTAAACATAAAAATAAACTAAAATAATAACTTAAAATATAACTAAACTAAAGTAAAAAAAAAAAATAAAATTTAATAAAAATTAAAAATAAAATAAACTAAAGTAAATAAAAAATGAACTAAATAAAATAAAACTCTGGGTTTACTTAATTTCAATAAAAGAAACAAAAAAAAAACCACCCTAAATCCTAAACAATGAAAACAACACAAACCTAATCCCCAAACTGGCTATAAACCACTAAAAATCCTGAAACCCACTCTCTAAAACCAAACCATATGCCCTAAACCTAAAACCCTAGCCACAAACCCACAGACCCAAACCTTAAACCCCAAAAGCATAAACTTAAAACCCTAAACCTAAACCCCAAATGCCACTATAAACCATAAGCGTTAAACCAAATAAACTCTACTAACCTAAACCCAAACCCCAATCCTAAATCTCAAACCTACCTAAACCTAAAGTAACTAAATAAATTAAAAATAAAACTAAACCACAGAGCTAATAAACTTAAATAAACCCTAAGAATGGGTAGAACCTTGACAGTAGAGAACATCACCATCAACCAGGGTCAGTCTAGATCTAGCAATGGAGGTGAAGGCTGAGGAGTCAATTATCAGAGTGGTGGTGAGGGATCTGGAGCTGGTGGTGGATGGAGCTAGTGGTTGGAGCAATGGTAGTTATGGAGGCAGGAGGAGCATTGGAAGTTATAGTCATGGTGGTGGCGGAGGGAGAGATCAAAAATATGATGGTGGATCCTGCTACTCGAGGCCATGATGCTTCTGATGGGAACTGGAGAAACTGAAGAATGGCCAATCCAATTTGCTGCTTATGGAACTATCTTTACAATAGAGACGGTTCTAATTATCTAGGGTATTTGATTTTCTTTTTGCATGCTCATTTTTTATCTATGTCATCGCTTGTGTCTTAAAGAACTTGGTGTGTTACTTAGTTGATGAAATCAAAAAGAAGAAATGTTAAATCTGAATTTGTTCTCTGTTAAAAAAAAATTGAAAACCTTAAACCCTAAACTAAAACATGAACTCTAAACCTAAAACTTAAACCATTAACCCTAAATCATAAAAAAAAAAAAAAACAAAAAAAAAAATAAAAATTCTAACCCTAAAATTAACCCTAAACCTTAAAACTACAACTCTAAACCATAAACCCAAAATCCCATAACCTTAAACCCAAACCTCTAAACCCTAAACTAATAAACTAATAAAACACTAAACTAAACTAACTAAAATTAAAACTAATAAATAATAAACTAAAACTCATAAACTAATAATGAACATAAACCAATAATAAACTATAACAAAAACAAATAAAATTAACTAAACTAAACTAACTAAAAAAATAATAAACTATGAATAACAAAAACTAATAAATAAAGTAATAAATTAATTAAACATAAACAAAAACCCCACTAATTAACTATAAAAAATAAACTAATAAAATAAAATTAAACTGATAAACTAATAACTAAAATTAAAACTAATAAACTAACTAAACAAAACCCTAATAAACTGACTAATAATAAACTAACTAATAAACCTAAAACCCAAACATAGTACATAAAAGAACTACTTATAATAAACTATGCAATATAAACCAATAATATTAAACTAAACTAAAGCTAAAACAAATAACTAATAAACTAACGAATAAGAAATAACTACTAATAACAACTAACTAATAACTAAAATAATATTAAACTAAACAATAAAAATAAACTAACTAAACCTAATAATAATAAAATAGAGTTAATAATAACTAAAGTAATAATAAAACTAAAAAAAACTAATAAACTAAACTAAATAAATAACTAACACTAAACTAATAAACTAATGATATACTAAACTAAATAAAATAAATAACTAAACTAATAATTATAATAATAATAATAAAAATAATAGTAACAACAATAATAAACTAAATTAAAAATAAACTAAATAATAAAGAAACCCTAAATAAATAAATAAACTTAATAATAATAAACAAACATAATAAACTAACTAATAATAATAAACTAATAAACTAATAACTAATATAATAATTAATTAAAAATAAACTAAACTAAACTAATAATAATAAAAAAAAAATAATAATAAAACCTAATAAAATTAAAAACTAACTAAACTTAACTAATAATAATAATAAACTAAATAATAAATAACTAAAACTAAACTAAACTAAACACAAAACTAAATAAACTAATAAATAATAATGAACTAAATGAAAACTAACGAATAAAACTAATAATAATTAACTAATAATAAAACTAATAATAACTATAAAAATAAATAACTAATAATAATTAAACTAACTAAAGTAATAAACTAATAATAATAATAACTATATAATAATAACTAAAAATAATAATAAAATAAATAATAATAATAAAAACTAAAATAAATAAACCCCTATAAATTAATAAAATAATAATAATAAAATAATAAAACTAAAATGAAATAAATAAATAACTAAATAAATAATAGTAATAACTAAATAATAACTAAAAACTAATAAAGTAATAATAAACTAAACTAAACTAGCCAATAAACTAACTAATAAAACCTAAAACTAATAAATAATAAAATTAAAAATATAATAATATAAAAAATAAAACAAATAATTAACAATAAACTAATAATTAATAAAATATAATAAAATTAATAAATATAATAAAACAAACTAAATAAAACTAACTAATAAAACTAAATGAATCTTAAATAAACTAACCCTAATAAATAATAAACCTAAAACTAATAATAATAATAATAATACAAAATAACTAACCTAAACTAATAAATTATAAAAACTAACTTCTAAATAAACATAATAATAACTAAACCTAATAAACTAACAATTAATAATAATAATAAAACACTAAATAAAAATAATAATAATAACTAACTAATAATAGTAATAAACTTACAATAAATAAAAGAAAACTAACTAAATAATAAATAATAACTAATAAATAAATATCTTAATAAGAATAATAAAACCAACTAACAATAACTAAATTAAAAACTAATAATAATAATAATAATAATAATAATAATAATTAATAATAACTAAACTAATAACTATTAATAATAAAACTAATAATAAACTAATAAATAAATAACTAATATCTAAAATAAAACACTAAAATAAATAAATAAACTAAATAATAATGATAAAACTAATAATAATAAACATAAGTAATAATAATAATAATAAACTAAAGAAAAACTAAACTAAAATAAAACTAGTAATAAAACCAACTAATTAAACTAATAATAATAAATAAATAACTAATAATAACTAATAAAAATAAACCATAAACTAACTAAAACTAATAATAATAAACTAATAAACTAAACTCATAACTAAACTAATAAAATTAAAAAACTAAACTAATAAACAAATAAATAAACTAAAAAACTAAATTAATAAAAACTAAACTACTAAAACTAAAATAATAAACTAATAATAAAAATTAACTAAATTAAATAAATAACAAATAAACTAATATTAACTAAACTAACTAATAATAACTAATAAATAAACTAAAATAAACTAAACCCTAATAAATAAACTAACTAAATAAACTAATGAACTAAACTAAAATGCCCCACCCTAACTAAAATAATAATAACTATAACTAAAACAAATAAAATTAAACTCATAATCTAACTAAAACTAAACTAACCAAACTAAACATAATACTAATAATAAACTAACAATAACTAAAAACTGATAAAACCTAATAATAACTAATAAACACTAAACTTAAAACCTAAACCCTAAAACTAAACTAAACCCTCTTATTGAGTGATTTCAGGATCCCTCACATTCTTGGTGAGTTTTTGAGCGCTTTCTCTCTTGGTTTCCCTATAGAGTGTCGGCCTTTGGCCGATCTTGACATGTTCTTATCATGACGCTATGACTCATGGAGTCAGCTTCTTCAATTCCATGGGTTAAATCCCATGTGCCGATGGATCCCACTAGGGCATCAAATATTTTGGGTACTCGTACCTCTAAATTACCTGCTTTTACTAACTATTTCAAAGAGACTTTAGATGGTAAGAATTCCTCCACCGAGCCTCCTTTGAATTTGCTTCATATGACTTTTAAAGGTACTCTGACAATTATGATTTCAGATGAGGATATTGAAAGATTAGCTGAGCCATTTGCTTTTTTTATTAGAAAGTTTTCATTTAAATGGCCAAAGATGGAAGATATTCATTTTTTTTCATAGCTTAAATTTATCTAGTTCTTTTTTTATTGGGTTGATTGATGCAAGGAAGTTCTGATTAAACTTTCAAATGACCTTAATTACAAAATAATTTGTTTTAGGCATTCTTACTATGTTTTTAATTGTCAAATGTGTATTCTAAAGTGGACACCTATGTTTAATGTTAATGAAGAGTCTCCTATTGTACCCATTTGAATTTCTTTACCTAACTTGATTCTTCTATTTAATCATGATTCTTTATGCTATTGGGTCAATTTTTTGGTTGTCCTTTGCAAGTTGATCAAGCAACACTTCTTCTCGACCATATGTTGCTAGAATTCTTGTAGAGCGATATTACTAAAAATATCTGAAATAAATTTGGTTGGGTTAGAAAATATGGTTATTTTAGAAAGTTATTTTGAGAATAAAGTTATTCAGAGATATGATCAAATTTTCAAAATTTTAATGTTTCATAAAACCAAATTTTTGAATTTATGAAAAATTTTTACCTATTAATTATTTGTCTAACATAGAAGGTAATTTTGATGTTTCTAAAAAAGTTTTAACTAAAAATCATGCTTTAAGTGCTTCTTTTGGTGATTCTGTTAAAGTTAAGAATTTAGAGGTTGTGGTTAATGATTCTAATGGTTTGGATGCTATGCATAAGTCCTTTCATGATGATGGTTCAAATATTGTTGATGCTAACACCATTTCCTCCAATCAATTGGTTGTTATTTCTCTTTTTTCTATCTCTGCTTTAGATCATGGGAAATAGACTATTTCTTTGCCATCTTTCATTTAGAATGGTGGTGAAAAGAATGTCCTTATTTCTGATATTTTAACTTCTGGTCCTAACAATCTTGTTAATATTGGTGATCCTTTTTAAAAAAAATATTTAGATACTATGATAATTCTTTCATTATGAATAGTTCAATTTAAGTTCAAAATAATGGTTTTTCTATGGCTGGTAATTAGGTTCAGACTTTTGGTAATATGATATGTGTTTCTATCGATTTGAATCTTATTTTAATCCCTTACTTAAAGATTGTACTAAAAATCTGGATTCTGCTTCTCTTACTTCTTTTATGAATGAAGATAGGGAAGATACTCTTTAGATTTTATTGGAAGGTGAAAATATTGATAATTGTCTTTTAAATAAAGTTGTTTATGCTCCTTCTTTCACTTTTGATTTTGAAATGCATACTATTTTTGATTTTCCTTTGTCTGGTGTTGTGGATGATTCTGAATGCTCTTCTTTACAATTGATAGATTCTGCTGATCCCCATGGATTTTATAACAATATTGATTTATTTTTGGATGGAGATATTTTAGAGAAAGGGTATGGTTATAAAACTATTTACAAGAAGAAAAATAAAAAAGTGTTCATATTTATGCCCCTCCAAACTTGCCAAGGGTTACTCTTTCCAAAGCTTCTTGGAAATAATCTCTCCTTTCCTTTGGAGGTTTTTTCTTTTGGCTAGTTTTTTCTCTATTGGTTGAGCTTTTGATGTGTCTTTTCTTGTTAGCTAGTCTATTGGCTTCTTGGCTAATTTTCCTCCTTTTGGCTTGGTGTTTCTGGCTTCCTATTTGCTAGTATTTGTTTTTATGCCCTTTGGCTGGTTAGTTTTATGCTGGTGGCTTTATTCTTGTTGGCTTGCCTTTGTTTGGTTGGTGCTTTTGCTCTCTTTGTTGGTGGTAGGTTGGGCTTTTTGTTCTTGGTATGTAGTTTGTAAATTGGTTAGCTGTTTCTCTAGCTATTTATTTTAGCTTTTATTGGCCTTCTTTTTTTTTGTTGGTTGGTTTGGTTCTCTTGCTCTTTCCTGGGCTATTTTTCCTAGGTGCTCTGTTGTATGACTGCTATGTTAGTTATTTCCTTTCCTTTGGTTGGTGCCTTGGTGGCTTTGGATTAGTGTCATTGTGGGCTTTATTGGCTTGATGCCATGCTGGTTTTGGTTCGGTGTTGTTGTTGGCTCTGTTGGCTTTTGTTTGAGGGCTCTTTTCTTTTTTTTGGGCTTTGCACTTCTTTTCTCCCTCTTTTTTAAGAGGTGTTCATATTTGGTTTTGTTGACATTGTCTTATGTTAATTTTATATGTTGCTCTCCTCTCTCTATTTCTATTTCCTTAGCTTCACCTTTTCTTTGGCTGTGTGGCTATTATGATAGGTTTGTATTTTTCTTTAGCTCGGATAACTATGATGATATGATGGATTTTTTCCTTGATATTTTTGTGGTTGGTGACTTTTCCTATTTGTAACCCTTCTTTGAAGCTGAATACACTTAGGATTTGATGCCCCACATTATTATGATTATCCTTCTTTCCTAATATCTGAGCCTGAGTTTTTTCACTTTATGTTTTCTAATCTCCTTCTAGCTGATATTTCTTACAGGTTGGAGGTTCTCCTTTTTAGTTGGTCACTTCTTCTTCTTGGAGGGAGCTAGAGTCTTACTGATGGTCTCTTTTTTCTTAGATGGATGGAGTTATTTATAGTTGCAGGTTGTAGGTTTTCTTTTCTTATGGATCTTCCTCTCTTTAGAGGTTCTTTTGGAGCTCCATGGATTCTTCCCTTTTGCTATCTTTTACTTGGCTTTTTAAGTTTAGTCTTTATTTTTTTTCTTTATTGCTCTTTGATTTATTAGTTTAGTTGTTGAACTCTTTAGGATTGTAATGTAGCTCATTTGAGTAGTAGTTTTTTTTCTTTTGAGTTTAGTCTTTAATATGGTCTTCTTGTACCTATTTTTTTAGAGCAATAAATTTCTTTGAGTTAAAAAAAAAATCCTAAACCCTAAACCTTAAAACCTCAAACCCTAAACCCTACCCTACCCCAACCCTAACCTACTAAACCAAACCTTAAACCACGAAAACCTAAAAACTTAAAAATCTACACTTAAAGTAAATAAAACCTAAAAATAAAATAAATAAAAATCTTAAACCTAAATAAAATAAAAAATAAAATAAAATAAAAAACTAAACTAAAACCTAAACCTAAAAATAAAATTAAATAAAAAATAAATTAAAATTAAATAAATAAAAACCTAAACTAAACTACAAAATAAAATAAACCTAAGAATAATAAAACTAAATAAAATAAAAACTAAATGTAAAATAAAAAGAAAATAAACCTAAAATAAAATAAAATAAAAACTAAATAAAAACCTAAACTTAAAATATAAACCTAAAAATAAATAAAAAATAAAACCTAAACCCCAAATTAAAAAAAAAACTAAACCTAAAATAAAAAAAAACTAAACAAAATAAAATAAACCTAAATCTAAACTGAAATAAACTAAAATAAAATAAATAAAACCTAAACCTAAACCTAAAATAAACTAAACATAAACCTAATCCTAAACTAAATAAAATAAAATAAACTAAAAATAAACCTAAACCTAAATTAAAAAGTAAAACCTAAAATAAACCTAAAATAAAATAAAATCTAAACTAAACCTAAAATTAAAATAAAACCTAAACTAAAAAAATAAATAAAATAAAAGTCAACAAAAAATAAGCCTTAACCTAAAAAATAAACTAAAATAAAAACCATAAACTAAGGAGAAATAAACCTAAAATAAATAAACTAAACTAAATAAAAATAAAAAGTAAACCTAAATAAAAATAAAAATAATATAAACTAAAATAAATAAATAAAAAATCTAATGAAACTTAAACCTACCGGTTTACTTAATTTTTAAAAAAAAACCTAAATCCTAAACCCTAAACCCTAAACCTACAACACTAAACCTGTAACCCTAAACCCTAACCACTGAATCTTAAACCCTAAACCCCAACCCTAAACACTAAATCCTAAAAGCATATACCCTAAAATGCTAAACCCCTATTGAGCTTCTTTTTTCTAAAGGTGATCTTAAAGAAGTCAGGGAAGAGGTTGTGAAATATAATGTTGGTGTTCCTGCCTATGTTGGTCTTGTTGCACCTATTGATGTTGTTGTTACTCAAGGCATCACTGGTCTAGATCCTTCATTGACTTCTTCCTTCTAGGTTCTCAACATCCCAACTGAGATCAAAAAGGGTACTGTTGAAATTATCACCTCAATTGAGCTGATTAAGAAAGGCAATAAGGTGGGATCCTCAAAGGTTTCTCTCTTTGCTAAGCTGGGGATTAGGCCATTCTTTTATGGCCTTGGCATCCAGTTTGTGTATGATGATGGTTCAGTGTTCAGTCCTGAGGTGCTTGACCTAATTGAAGATGATCTCATCGAGAAGTTTCGATAGTCCTTTAAATGATCACTTCTCTCTCATTGGCCCTCTCTTATCCCACCCTTTCCGCAGCACCCCACATGTTCATCAATGCTTTCAAGAATGTCCTCGCTATCATGATTTCCAGATTACACATACTTATAGGACGAGAAGGTTAAATAGTATTTCAAGTGTCCTAGTAAATTTGATGTAAATATTGTGCCTGATGCTTTTGCTACTCCTACTGCTGATATTGCTCTGGCTATTGTAGTGGAAGAAAAGAAGGAAGAGCCTACTGAGGAATCTAATGATGATATGGGTTTCAGCTTATTTGACTAAGATTTCTTGGCCTTCTACAAAATAAAATTTTATTGTCTTTGGGAGTTAAATCATTTTGTGAAATACTATTTTTTTGAATTTTTGAATTGTGCTTTATTTTATCCTATTTTATTAGTTGTTAGAGGATAACGTCTTGTTTGATTTAGTAATTTCTTGTTTGTTATGGAATCAATTGAGTTTAAAAATATATAAAAAAACCCTTAAACCATAAACCTTAAACCCTAACCATAAACCCTAAATCATAAACCCCAAACCGTAAACTAACCTACAGTACCTAAATAAATTTAAAACTAAACCTAAACCCTAAAACCTAATAAACCTAAACCGAAACCTAAACCTTAAGAATGGGCAGAACCTTGATGGCATGAACATCATCATCAACTAGATTCAGTCTAGATCAAGTGATGGAGGCAAAGGTAGCGGTTATCGTAGTGGTGTTGAGGGATCTCGAGGTGCTGGTGGATATGGAGGTGGTGGTTATGGAGGCGGGAGGAGCAATGGAGGTTACAACCATGGTGGTGGTGGATGGAGAGATCGGGGATATGATGTTGGATCCTGCTACTTGAGAGTCCAGGGTGATTTTGATGGGAAATGGAAACTAAGATTGGCGTCGATCTACCTTATGGAACTGTGTCTTTATAGTAGAGACGATTTAGTTATCTAGGGTTTTCATTTTTCTCTATGCATGCTCATTTTTTATTTAGGTCGTTGCTTGTGTCTTAGAAAACTTATTGTGTTACATGGTTGATTAAATCAGAAATAAGAAATTTTGAATTTGAATTTACTCTAAGTAATAAAAAAAATGAAAAATCTTAAACCATAAACTAAAACCTGAACACTCAACCAAAATCCTAAATCTTAAACTAAAGACACATAAACTCTAAAAAAAACCCTAACCCAAAATGCCAAACCCTAAAACTAACTTTAAAACATAAAACGTAAACCCTAAACCTTGAAAAACTACAAACCTTAAACCACTAAAATAAAACCCCAAACCTAAAACCCACAAAACCCTAAACCTTAAAACTAAACCCTAAAACAACATTAATCACTAAACCTAAACTAAACCCAAACTAAAACCCTAACTTAAACCTAAACTTATAATTTACTTGGTTTAAAAAAAACCCTAACCTAAAACTGACTAACCTAAACTATAAACCTTAAACTAAAACTAAACCCCAAAATCCAAACTAAACCCTAAACCCAAACCTAAACCTAGGCCCTAAACCACGTCCCTAAACCCTAAACCTAAACCCCCAAACCATGCCACAAACCCTAAATACTAAACAAAACTGACTAAACTAAAAAACTTAAAAGTAAATATTAATAAACTTAATCCTGGATAAAATTAAAAAAATAAAATAAAATAAAAAAACTAACTAAGATCTAAACCTAAATCTAAACTAAATGTAAAATAAAATAAAATAAAAAATAAAAAAAAACTAGTGAATTAATTAAATAAAACCTAATAAAAAAGAATAAAATTAACAAAATAAAAAAACTAAAAATAAATAAAACATAAAATATAAACCTAAAATCCCAAAATAAAATAAAATATAAACTAAATAAAACCTAAACCTAAAAAATAAACCTAAAATAAATAAAAAAAATAAACATAAAACTAAACTTAAAAAAAATAAACCTAAAATAAACAACATAAAATAAACTTAAACCTAAACTAAAATAAAATAAACTAAAACAAACTAAACTAAAATAAATAAAAAATAAACTTAAACATAAAATAAATTAAACAAACCCTAAACTAAATAAAATTAAATAAAGCCTAAAAATAATTAAAATAAAAAGCCAAAATCTAAACCTAAAAAAATAAATTAAAACCTAAACCTAAACTTAAAAATAACAAATAAAACCTAAACCTTAAAAATAAAATAAAACTAAAACTAAACTAAAAATATAAAACTAACTAAACCTAAAAAAAAAATAAATAAAAAATAAAACTAAAATAAAATAAACCTAAAATAAATAAACTAAACTAAATAAAAATAAAAAATAAACCTAAATCAAAATTAAAATTAAAATAAACTACAATAAATAAATAAAATAGACCAAAATAAATAAATGAACTAAATAAACAAAATAAACCTAAACCTATAACCGTAAACCCTAAACCTTAAACCCTAAGAACCTAAAACCTAAACCTAATCTAAATAATAACTTAAAGTAAAATAAATAAAAGTACATAAACCTAAATAAAATAAAACAAAATAAAAACCTAAACAAAATTAAAAAAATAAAATAAACTTAAGAATAAAAAATCTAAACATAATAAAAACTAAATTTAAAAAAAGTAAAATAAACATAAAATAATATATAAAAGTTATGTAAAAACCTAAACTAAAAGATAAACTAAAAATAAATAAATAAATAAATAAAACCTAAATCATAAACTTAAAAAAAACTTAAACCTAGAATAAAAATAAAATAAACAAAATAAAATAAACCTAAACCTAAACTAAAATAAATAAATAAAAACTAAACTAAACCTAAACTAAAATAAATTAAAAATAAACCAAACCTAAAAATAATAAAAAATAAAATAAAACCTAAACCTAAACCAAAATAAAATAAAAACCTAAACCAAGACCTAAAAATAAATAATAAAACCTAAACCTAAAAATAAAATAAAAATAAAACTCCACTAAAAAGTAAGCATAAACCTAAAATAAGTTAAAATAAAAAACCTAAACTAAAATAAATAAACCTGAGATAAATAAACTAGACTAAATAAAAATTAAAATAAACCTAAATTAAAAATAAAAAATAAAATAAACTTAAATAAATAAAAAATAAACTAAATAAATATAAATCTGCCTTTAAATTAAAAAAAAAACTCTAACCACTAAATCCTGTCAAAATCCTAAACCCTAAACCAAACTAACCTAAACCCTCATCCCTAAACCTGCAAACCTAACATTAAACCACTAAAACCCTAAACACTAAATCTAAAACCTTAAAACCTAAACCCACAAATCTAAAACCTAAACCTCTCCTAAAAACCTAGCCTAAAACCTACAACCCTAATCCACAAACCCCAAACCTAAACCACAACCTAAACCTAAACTAACCTTAAACCCCAAACCTAATCCCAAAGCCGACCCAAGAATAGAACATGAACATTGCAAATAAGCTTAGGTAGATCTAGTGATGGAGGTGAAGGTGAAGGCAAAGGTCATCATCATGTTGGTGGGGAATTTGGAGATGCTAGTGCATATGGAGGTGGTGGTCAGAGAAGTGGTGGTTATGGAGGGAGGAGGAGAAATGGAGGTTATAGCCATGCTGGTGGTAGAGGGAGAGATCAAGGATATGATGGAGGATCCCACTACTCTAGAGGTGGGGGTGGTTCTGATGGGAATCAGAGAAATTGACGATCGATTAATCCAATTTGCTGCTTATGGAACTATTTCTTTACAGTAGAGGTGATTATACTTATCAAGGGATTTTGATTTTCTCTATGGGTGCTCATTTTTAATATATGTCGTGGCTTGTGTCTTAGAAAACTTGTGGTGCTACTTGGTTAATGAAATCAAAAAGAAGAAATGTTGAATCTAAATTTATTCTCTTTTAAAAAAAAACCTTAAAATCTAAACCGTAAACCCAACACTAAAAGTTAAACCCTAAACCTAAAACTTCAACCCTAAACCCTAAATCCTAAACCCAAAACCCTAAAAATCCTAAACCCTAAATCCTAAACCCTAAACTCTAAACCTTAAACCCTAAAACCCTAAACCCTAAATCTAAATCTACAACCCTAAAACACAAACCAACAACCTACACAAATCTTAAACCCCAAACCCTCTAAACCTTAAACACTAAACCAAATCTAAACCAACTAAAACCTAAATTAACCTAACCCTAACCAAAGCATAAACCTTAAACCCTAAACATTGAATAAAGATGTCATTAGGAGTAGATGTAAAGAATGACCTAATCCAAACATAATTATGGTAGCTAAAGAAAATTTCTTCAAGAGACTTTCCCTTGACTATTAAAGATTTGAATACCCTAAACCTTAACCCTAAATCATATTATAATACTATATATTATAGTATAATGTAACATCATATATTTGAGGATGTAGTGGTGTTTTTTTTGGGTGTTATAAGATGTTTTGAAATGTTTTAGTATGTTATGTTATTGTGCCCTATAGTTTATATGAATATAAATCCTAAAATTATTGATTTAATAAATCAGATGATGAAATTTATTAAATTTGAAGTGGTAATTAGGTTGTAGTACCAAAGGTGTGCTACCCGACTTGTAGTCTAAAAACTAAGATTTTATGTTCAAAATAAATATTATATGTTGTAGCACAGTATAGCATCATATATCATAATATATTGTTATGCATATTTTAAATTCTTTTAGTATTTTACAATCATGCAATTGACCCTACACTAGCATTATTTATAAAAATGCTGATTTAGAAGTTAAAATGGTGGAATTTGGTGAAATTCATAATAGGTAGAGCATGGCATCATAATATATTACTTCAATTTAAAATATGTAAGTGATACAACTAAAATATATTATTTTTTATTATTTAGACTAATTTTATGATCTTTTATCTTAAGGAATCCTTCATGATGTTATATGCAATATAGTATAATATAATAAGTTATAGTGTATTATAATATAGGATGCCATAACATAGTGTAGCATCATGCATTATAGCATACTATTGTGTATTAGTACTTATTTCTTAGCATATTTTAGTTTGTTATGGTATGATGTAGTAGAGTTTGTACTAGTATAATTCATAAAAATATTGATTTATAGGCTGAGATGATGGGATTTGGCCAAATTTAAGGTAAGCTTTAGGGAACTTCATTAGGGGTGTGCTATGGTGTGTCATTTAATCAAAAGAATGGAATTTTGCATTTAAAATAAATGTTCATTTTTCAAACAAATTTTATAATTTTTTTGCTTAAAGTGATTCATTTTAAGGTGTAATGTAAGATAATATATTATATGAAAGCATATTAAAATATAATGTACATAACAATATAACTTCACATATATATGAATGTGGTGGTGTGTTACTAAATGTTATTGAACATTTTAGTATGTTTTACTTTTGTTATAATACATTGGGTCAAAAATTACAAAAAATGTTAATTTGAAGGTTGAAATGGAAGAATTTGGCCAAATTCATGGCACACACCAAGAAGCAACACAAAAATTATGCTATTTTGTACCATTTCTAATAGAAAAATAATAATTTTAAATCCAAAGTAAACATTATTCATATTTTGAGAAAATCTTATTATTTGTTGTTTTAAGTGATTCTAATGAGGTGTAATGTTAGACAATATATTATATTATAGCAAATTATAATATAAAATCATATTTTATAATATAATATAATGTGTTAATTCACACTATAATATGTTTAGCATGATATTGTATAGTTAGTTTGAGCTTGCTCCATCACAAATCATAAAATGTTGATTACAAAGTTAGGATGATGTAATTTGAATGAATACATTGTAAAGCTTTTGGTTGAAGTATTAATGGTGTGCATAAGAGAAGATATAAGATTGGATGAGAATTACATGTCAAGGACATGGAGGTAAATCGACTAGGGGTTCACACATGTATTGGACATGACATGTGAGGGGTCTATGTCAAGGGCATAGAAAAAGAAAATCATGGGATAAGGTTTGAATTTGATTTGATTATATGATTTGTGGAAAGAAGATTCGCTAGTGATAGTAGTCTATAATACACCAGGGATTAAGATCGAATTGACTTTAATTTATTCTATTTTAAGATGTGCAGGCATATCTGCTAGAGATATGGGCTCGAGTCCACCGAGGGTCAGAAATATGAACCTTGCACTAGGGAAGCAGGTTCAGGCTATCCAATGTGGATTGGGATTTGAATTTGATTTCATAGATTTTTTTGGTGATGTATTCATTGGGGATACGAGGTTGGTTGGATTTATTTCATTTAGACTCTACTAGGGGAGTTTGATTAATTGACTCCACTAGGGAGATTGGTTTTGAATTTGATTTGTTTGCTTGACTTATTTATATATGATTTGGGGCTCCACTAGAGAGACACACTAGTAGGTTGCTCATTAGCCTAACTTAGAGCAGCTAATGAGTGAGTTCCATTGGGAGCATTATCTCAACCCAGAGTTGCTCGAGATAAAAGATATGTATTTACTTTATATGCTTATGTGTAATTTATGTTAGTGTTGTGTCGATGAAGGATAGGGCACTGCTCAGGTTCCTTACACCTACCCTAGATACATCGTGGTAGATTCTTAAATAAGAATACTTTCAACATGGTAGAGATTGAATTAAAAGTGAAATTTTCATTGATGATAAATATTTTCAAACATGATTTATAATATCTCTTTAAGTAGAGTCCATTGATTGGATGCATTGGGTACTGTCCCTTATGATTAATGAGCTGACAAGATCCTCTTTAGTAGGCCTTCTTTATGATAAAAGGCCTTCCCAAGTGGGTTCAAACTTTCCTTCTATTTTATGATGGGCAACAAATGGTCTCCTTAGAACTAAACTAAGCTCTCCTACTTAGAAAGCTCTAAGATGGACCAACTTATTATGAGCATGAATCATATTAGCTTTGTATAACTCAATGTTTTGGCATGCAGCTAGAGTGTCTCCTCTAAACCTTCGAGCTCTTCTAACCATAACTTTATGTTCTACTCTATTGTGATCTTGCTACCGACAGCTATCCTTAGTGATGGGAGTTGGACTTCTAATAGTAGAAAGACTTCAGACCCATATAATAAGGATAAAGGAGTAGACAAAGTTGGAGTTCTATTTGTGGTGTGGTAGGCCCACAAGGCTTCAACTAACTACTCATGCCACTGTCGCTTGTTATTGTCAAGTGTCTTCTTCAATATTTGGATGAGAGCTTTTTTGAAGGATTTTTCTAAGCCATTTTCCCTCGGGTAGTTGATGGTAGAATATCTCCAATCTATGTTGTGTCTCGGGCAAAGTTATTGATCTTAGTGCTCTTGAATGCAGTACCATTATCAGATACAATACATCGAAGCACTCTGAACCTATATACAATATGGTTCTTAAAAAACTAGAGTATATACTGAGTTGTGACCTCTCTGAATGGAATCTCTTTTTCCCATTTGAAAAAGTAGTCAGTAGCAGCCAAGATGAACCGATGACCCTTGGATAAAGGAGGATCAATTGAATCCACTATGTCGAAACCCCAACACTCGAATAGACATGAGGCCAATGTAAGATGTAGAATATTAGGTGGTTGGTGTAACACCACACTGTGTATTTCACATTGGTGGCATGGCTTAGCCGTATCCATGTAATCTTTAATCATCAATGACCAATAGTATCCTAGTCTATTGATCTGGGATTTCATCTTTGTACCAGATTAGTTGTCTTCACATAATCCTATGTACCTCGATCATGATCTTATGGGCTTCATGCTTGTCTAAAAAATGTAACCAATTATGATCGAAAGGCTGGTATAAGACACCATCCACAAGAGCATAGGAAAGTGCTCTCTACTTCATCTGATGGGCTTGAGACTTCTCTTGAGGTAGTTTTCTTTTATTTAGGTAGTCCATGAATGGTTTCCTCTAATCTAACTCTTCATCCTTCTTGGCAATGGCAACCTCCCATTTAATAGAGTACTATTTGAAGAGTTCAATATCAATAAGGAATAATGCTTGTCTATTTTACACCTTTATTGATATGGACTCATCCTCCAGACTTGTCAACTCCTTAGCAAGCTTCACTAAATCATACACTACAACATTCTCTCCTTGAGGAATCTTATAAATGATAACCTCTAGGATTTGGCCATGGATGGTGTACTTATGGTAGATGATAGCTCGAGCTTTATAACCTTATAGGACCCAATGATTTGGTTGATAACTAGAGAATCCCCAAAATATTGATGTTCTAGATGCTTTGAGTAAATGGCTAACTCGGATGTGAGCCAAATAAATAGCTTCATTGTTGGTGCAAGGATTGGACACATGATATGAGAATCTCATCACATCATGGTCTGAAGTTAAGAGAACTATTCCTACCCTTACCTTTCTTGGTATAGTAGATTGTGGTTCTTTTCCTCATTGATAGGAAGTCGCACCATCAATATACATCTCCCAATGATGAATGCTAGTATCTCAAAAGTTTATGATTTGTTCATCGGGGAGATCATCACTAGCGAGAGTCGGCGGAAGTAGTGTGTTTCTAAGAAATCTCGCTTGCTTGTCCTTTCCGCCGGAGGGTACAAAGGTAATGTCAAATTGTGAGAGGGATCATGGACCGTCGAGCGCTTAGCTTTGACCATGTCATGAGATATTGTAGTGGATTGATTCTAGAGATTAAGTTTACCTTATGAGAAAGCATGTAATATTGTAGCTTTTGGATGTAGAGATTAAAGCTAGGCAATGCATCACAATGAGTGGATAATTAGCCTCAGCAGGGATTAGATGACAGCTAAGGTAGCAGAGTGTATTTGTCTTCCTTTCGTCATTGGCTTGGGCCAATAAAGCATCAAGTGAGTCATCTAATGTAGTAATATAAAGTATGAGTGGCTTGCCCGGGATAGGGGCTACTAGAACCAACAGCATCATCAGGTAATGCTTGATGTCTTTGAAAGGCATGCTCACATTTATCATCCCACTTGTACTTAGCATCATTTTTGACAAGTTCTAAGAATGCCTGACATCTTCTAGATAGGTTGGATATAAAGTGTCTTAGATATTCCAACCACCCTTGGAATGATCTGAGTTGAGTTATACTTTTAGGAGGTGGCATTCCTAATATCTCCTTAATCTTCTCTAGATCGATTTTGATTTTTCTAGTGTCAGACAACAAACCCAAGGAATTTTGCTAAAGCTACTTTGAATGTACACTTCAGGGGGTTCATTTTGAGGTTAAATTATCTTAATTATTTGAAAACAACTCTCAAGTCAAATATATGGTATTCATTTTCTCTAATTTTGACCACAAGATCATCGACATAGGACTCAACTTGATGATGAATGAGTTCATCGAAGATTCAAATCATAGCCTGGTATGTCCATCGGCATTTTTAAGGTTGAAAGTCAGGATCTTATAACAATAGATTCCGATCGGGGTTCTAAAAGTAGTGTTTCTTTCATCTTCAGGGGCCATCTTTATTTGGTTATATTGAGATGAGCCATCCATGAAAGAGAAGACAACATGCGATGAGGCAATGTCCACCATCAACTCCAGGATTGGTAGTGGAAATTCATCTTTTGGACATGCCATATTTAAATCCTTAAAATTGATGCATATGTGAATTTGGCCATTATTTTTCATAACTAGGATGATGCTGGCTAACCAAGTAGGGTATTTTTCTTCTTGAATGATGCCAACATCGATTAGTTTCTTGACTTCATAAATGACCTATGTCTAATCACATGCATCTAGGAGCTTGCTTGATAGGGTTAGCAGTAGGCTCTATTACTAGTTTATGGACCACTACGTCAGGAGCTAATCTATGCATCTCATCATAACTCCTAGCAAAGCAGTCCTTAGACTCAATCAATAGCCTGACTAAGTCATTGGTTTCAATTTCATTCAATAAAGAATTGATGTATGTCGAGTGTGGATATTCTTTAATTCTAAGTTGAATTCCTTTAGCTCATCGATGGTTGACTTGATCTCTTCTTCAAACTTTGGTAGTGCATCCTTGATTTTAAAATCATCTAGATCATCTGAAGTTTCTAAGCATAACTCTTCATATGAGTTAATGTGATTTGAAAAAAAACCTATCAGATTCCAAATGATTTGTGATGACTAAGTAGTAATCGTCATCATCAATTGTACCCATTGTATCGAATCCTAGTCCCGATCTTGATTGAGAGCTTTCACATTTGTTCTTCCATATTCTTTCAAAGTAGAATGACCCATGCTTTGAACAACTATGTGGGATTAACCTTTTCTTTGCTAAATTATGGACACAATGCAAGTACCAATCGAAAGATAATTCTATTAAATCTTTATATGAATCATCCTCAAGTTCTACATAAACTTCTTAACTTTAGAATGATGCTCCAGAAAGAACCTCTGAGTCTTCAAACTTGTGGATGACTTAGGGGCTTCCTTAACTACCAAACCCTCAGCTTTTGAAGACAAAAGTGAATTTAGAGCTAAGATTCCAAACTAATGCCTAACTATTTCACATATAGACTTTGATACACTTATGCTTTGCTTTGGATCCTGGTTTTCATCACTATCTAGATCAATTTTCACCTCCAAAGGAATCCACTACTAAGAAGTGCTGGCTGGTGTGCTAACCGTATAAGACTCATCCTATGAACTAGATTTTAAGTCTATATGGATAGCAAGTGTACTCCTGGTAGCTATGACATATGTTCTATTGGGTAGCCAATAAGGAGGTATTTCAGCCTTGGGACTGCCTCTGAGCTGGCCTCTTCCTCTGCCTGGTGGAGGTCAAGTCATCCTATCCATATGTTTTAATGGTGTAACAAATTGTCAATGAAATCTAATGTTAGGCTCCACTTCCTTCTCTAAGTCTATTTATGCTCCCTTTTATTTTCTTTTATTTTCTCTTTTCTTTTCTTTTTCTTTTTCTCTTTTTTTTTTCTTTTTTTTTCTCTTTTTCTTTTATTTTTAAACTTTGGCCAAGTTCGGTAGAATACAATTGTTGATTTTAAGGGAGGTAGTAAGCCGCATCCTCATATATACTGATCTCGTGAACTATAAATCTCTTCAGATCTCCTTTGTCATAGTAGATGATCTCACCTCTCATGAATTTCATAGACTGATATAGAGAGGATGGAACTATGTTATTCTCACGTATACATGGTCTCCCAAGCAAATATTTGAAAGATGTATAAGAGTCTAAAATGTGAAACTTGGCTTCAATCTTCCAATCATCTATCTCTAAGGGCAACACTATGGAGCTTAAGGCTTGTTGACCTCACTTTTGGAGTGCGAATTAAATCTTCCCATATTAGACTTGGGCATCTTCTAGACACTAAGACTTACCTAGTCATAAGACATTTCTAACAATTAGGTAAACACTTAACCTAAGCCTAAAGACTTATAAGGGTTAACCAGGACAAGTTATGCTTGGGATTAGGATAATCCACCACCCTACAACCCAAATCCATTCCATGTTCACCTTCTCAAACCAAATCTCAAGTTCAGTTCAAACATCAAATTCAAAACTAAATCCAAACCAAAATTCCAAAACCAAATGATTGAAGCCCATGATCAAATCTAAACTTAAAACCATTCCTAAGCCACATGACCTATCCCATGGACTTAGCCAAATCTTAATCCAAATCAATCCAAAATCAATTAATTTTTCCAAAATGAATTTATATCTTCAATCATCTTCTTAAATGTAAATCAAATCTACATTAAAATGATTGAAACTAAATCAAACTAAATCAAGTTAAATCAAAACCCTTCCTAAGCCATATGACCTATCCCATGGACTTAGCCAAACCTTATTCCTACTCAAGTCAAACTCAATTGATTTTCTCACAAGTCTATCATATTTTCAGTCATATACATAAATTTATATGAAATGTACATTTAAGTCAACAAAACTAAATAAAACCAAATCAAAATCCAAACATAAGCCACATGACCAAAGTCCATGGACTTGGCCAAATTCCTTCATTCTAAAACCCAAATTGAATTGATTTTCTCATGAATAAATCATACCTTCAATCATATTCACAAATATAAATGAAATCTATAATCATCAAGCTAAACCAAAATAAACCCAAGTCAAACCAAACTTAACCCTTTTGACTTGGACTGTTCAAATGAACCAAAACCCATTTGAACTCAAGCTAATTGCAATTGAATTTATATATCAATCCCAAATCCATATATAAACTCAACTAAATCAAACTCAACCCAAAATCAAGTTAACTAAACCCACTACCACTTGACCCAAAGTGGCCAATTTGACCTATTTGAGCTAAGTTCTAATCCTACTCAAATTGGATTGAACCAATCCCATCAAAACCTCCTATCATGATTATTGATCACCCTAGGTTCATCAATTATCCAAATTGGGTCAAAACAATTCAACTTGGTCATTAAAAATTGAATTTTCATTGATGATAAATATTTTCAAACATTATTTATAATATTTCTTTAAGTAGAGTCTATTGATTGGATGCATTGGGTGCTCTCCCATATGATTAATGAGATGATAAGATCCTCTTTTGTAGGCCTTCTCTATGACAAAAGGGCCTTCCCAAGTGGGTTCAAACTTGCCTCCCATTTTACGATGGGAAAAGTCTCCTTATAACTAAAAGAAGCTCTACTACATGGAAAGCTCACGGATGGACCAACTTATTGTGAGCTTGAATCAAATTAGCTTTGTAGAACTCAAGGTTTTGGCATGCCCGTTGGAGTTTCTCCTCCAAATGTTCGAGCTCTTCTAACCACAACTTTATTTTCTACTCTATTGTGATCTTGCTACCCACAACAATCCTTAGTGATGGGAGTTAGACTTCTAATGGTAGAACGACTTCAGACCCATACAAAGGAGTAATGAGTAGACAAAGTTGGAGTTCTATTTGTGGTGTGGTAGGCCCACAAGGCTTCAACTAACTACTCATGCCACTATCGCTTGTTATTGTCGAGTGTCTTCTTAAATATTTGGATGAGAGATTTTTTGAAGGATTTTGCTAAGCCGTTTGCCCTTGGGTAGTTGATGGTAGAATATCTCCAATCTATGTTGTGTCTCTGGGAAAAGTTGTTGATCTCGGTGCTCTTGAATGCAGCACCATTATCAGATATAATTCATTGAAGCACTCCGAACCTATATATAATATGGTTCTTAAAAAACTAGAGCACATACTGAGCTCTGACCTCTCTGAATAGAATCTCCTTCGCCCATTTGGAAAAGTAGTCAGTAATAGCTAAGATGAACCCATGACCCTTGGAAAAAGGAGGATCAATCGAATCCACTATGTCAGAACCCCAACACTTGAATCGCCATGAGGCCAATGTAAGATGTAGCATGTTGGGTGGTTGGTGTAGCACCACACTATGTATTTGATATTGGTGGGATCGCTTAGCCATATCCATGCAATCTTTGATCATGGATGACCAATAGTATCTTAGTCTCTTAATTTTGGCTTTCATCTTCAGATCAGATTAGTTGTCTTCATATAATCCTTAGTGTACCTCAGTCATGATCTTATAGGCTTCATGCTTGTTTAAACAATGTAACCACATGTGATCCAAAGACTGTTGGTAAGACACCATCCACAGAGCATAGGAAAGTGCTCTCTACTTCATTTTATGGGCTTGGGACTTTTCTTGAGGTTGTTTTATTTTATTTAGGTAATCCATGAATGGTTGCCTCTAATCTAACTCTTCATCCTTCTTGGCAATGGAAACCTCCCCTTTAAGAGAGTACTATTTGAAGAGTTCAATATCAATAAGGGATAATACTTATCCATTTTAGACCTTTACTGATATGGACTCATCCTACAGACTTGCCAACTCCTTAACAAGCTTGACTAAATCATACAATAAAACATTCTCTCCTCGAGGAATCTTATAAATGGTAACCTCTGGGATTTGGGCCAACAACTCCATGGTGTACTTATGGTAGTGATGGAGCTCAAGCTTTATAACCTTATAGGACCCAGTGATTTGGTTGATAACTAGCTTAGAATCCCTAAAGATGTTGATGTTCGAGAAGCTTAAAGTAATGGCTAACTCCAGATCCATAATCAGAGCCAAATATTCAACTTCATTATTGGTGCAAGGATTGGACAGATGATATGAGAATCTCATGACATCGTGGTTTGGAGTTAAGAGAACTATTCCTACCTCTGCCTTTCCTAGAATAGTAGATTATTATTCTTTTCCTCTTTAGAGGAAGCCGCACCATCAAAGTATATTTCCTAATGATGAATGCTAGTATCCCATAAGTTCATGATTTGTTCATCAGGGAGATCATCAAGCAGAGAGTCAGCAAGAAGTGGTTGTGTTGCTAAGAAATTTGCTAGTACTTGTCCTGTCATTGCATGGAGAGGTACAAAGATGTCAAATTGTGAGAGGATCATGGACCATCATGCAACTACCCGGATAGCTTCGATCATGTCATGAGATATTAGTGGATTGATCCTAGAGATTAAATTTACCTTATGAGAAAGCATGTAGTGCTATAGCTTTTTGGATGTAGAGATTAAGGCTAGGCAATGCTTCTCAATGAGTGGATAATTAGCCTCAGCAGGGATTAGATGATGGCTAAGGTAGTAGAGTGCATTTTTCTTCCCTTCGTCATTATCTTGGGCCAACAAAGCCAAGTGAGTCATCTAATGTAGCAATATAAAGTATGAGCGGCTTGGCCGGGATAGGGGCTGCTAGGACTGGTGGAATCATTAGGTAATGCTTGATGTCTTTGAAGGCATGCTCACACTTATCATCCCACTTAAACTTTGCATCATTTTTAACAAGTGCAGAGAATGTCTGATAGTTTCTTGATAAGTTGGATACAAAGCGGCTTAGATATGCCAACCTCCGTTGGAATGATCTGAGTTGAGTTAAACTTTTAGGGGTGGAATTTCTAATATCGTATTAATCTTCTTTAGATCGATTTTGATTTTTTTTGGTGTCAGACAACAAACCCAAGAGATTTTGCTAAAGATACTCCGAATGCACACTTCAAGGGGTTCATTTTGAGGTTAAATTATCTTAACTATTTGAAAACTACTCTCAAGTCAAAGAAATGGTATACATTTTCTCTAATTTTTATCACAAGATCATGGGCATAGCACTCAACTTGATGATGAATGAGTTCATCGAATATTCAAATCATAGCCCATTGGTATGTACCATCGGCATTGTTAAGGTTGAAAGTCATGACCTTATAGTAATAGATTCTGATCGGGGTTCTAAAAGTAGTGTTTCTTTCATCTTCAGGGGTCATATTTATTTGGTTATATCGAGATGAGCCATCCATGAAAGAGAAGACTGTATGAGATGAGGTAATGTCCACCATCAACTCCAGGATTGGTATTGGAAATTCATCTTTTAGACATGCCTTATTTAAATCCCTAAAATTGATGGATATGTGAATTTGGCCATTTTTTTTCTTAACTGGACGATGTCAAGCAACTGTGTAGGTATTTTCTTCTCGAATGATGCCAACATCGATTAGTTTCTTAACTTCATAAATGACCTATTGTTCTATGTCTAATCGCATGCATCAAGGAGCCTACTTGATAGGGTTAGTAGAAGGCTCTATTGTTAGTTTATGGACCACTACTTCAGGAGCTAATCTACCCATCTCATCATAACTCCCAGCAAAGCAGTCCTTACACTCAATCAATAGCCTGACTAAGTCATTTGTTTCAATTTCATTCAACAAAGAATTGATGTATGTCGATCATCGATATTCTTCAGTTCCTAAGTTGAATTCCTTGAGCTCATCGATGGTTGATTTGATCTCTTCTTCGAACTCTGGTGGTGCATCCTTGATTTCAAAATCATATGGATTATCTAAAGTTTCTATGCACAGCTCCTCATACGACTTAATATGATTTTAAAAATACCTATCAGATTCCAAATGATTTGTGATGATTAAGTATTAATCGTCATCATCAATTGGACCCACTGTATTGAATCTTGGTCCCGGTCTTGATTGAGAGCTTTCACATTTGTTCTTCCATATTATTTCAAAGTAGTATGGCCCATGCTTTGAACAAGTATGTGGGATTAACCCTTTCTTTCCTAAATTATGGACACATTGCAAGTACCAATCGAAAGGTAATTCTATTAAATCTTTATATGAATCATCCTCAAGTTCTATGTAACCTTCTTAACTTTAGGATGATACCCCAGAAAGAACCTCTGAGTATTCACACCTGTGGATGACTTAGGGGCTTCCTTAACTCCAAACCCTCAGCTTTTGGAGATAAAAGTAGGGTTAGAGCTAAGGTTTCAAACTAATGCCTAACTGTTTCACATATATGCTTTGATACACTTATGATTTGACTTAGGGGCTTCCTTAAACCATATGCGAATTCAATCTTCCCATCTTAGACTTGGGAGTCTTCTAGACACTAAGACTTACCTAGTCATAAGACACTTCTAATAATTAGATAAACACTTAACCTAAAGCCTTAGGATAATCCACTTACCCTACAACCCAAATCCATTCCATGTTCACCTTCTCAAACCAAATCTCAAGTTCAGTTCAAACATCAAATTCAAATCCAAATCCAAACCAAAATTCCAAAACCAAATGATTGAAGCCCATGATCAAATCCAAACTTGAAACCCTTCCTATGCCACATGACCTATCCCATGGACTTAGCCAAATCTTAATCCAAATAAATTCAAAATCAATTAATTTTCCCAAAATGAATTTATATCTTCAATCATCTTCTTAAATATAAATCAAATCTACATTAAAATGATCAAAACTAAATCAAACTAAATTAAATTAAATCAAAACCATTCCTAAGCCATATGACCTATCCCATTGACTTAGCCAATCTTAATCCTATTCAAGTCAAAACTCAATTGATTTTCTCACAAGTCAATCATTATTTCAATCATATTCTCAAATTTAAATGAAATATACATTTAAATCAACAAAACTAAATCAAACCAAATCAAAATCCAAACCTAAGCCACATGACCCAACTCCATGGACTTGGCCAAATTCCTTCATTCCAAAACACAAATTTAATTGATTTTCTCATGAATCAATCATACCTTCAATCATATTCACAAATATAAATGAAATTTACAATAATGTTTAATTAAAATCAAACTCTAAGCAGTAATACATGTAACTGAACGTGAAATGTTCAAATGAACTAAAACCTATTTGAATCCAAGCCAATTGCAATTGTATTTTTATATTAATCACAAATCCATATATAAACTCAACTAAATCAAACTCAACCAAAAATCAAGTTAACTAAACCCAATTAGTCCACTTGACCCAAAGTGGCCAGTTTGATTTATTTGAGCTAAGGTCTAATCCTACTCAAATTGGATTGAACCAAGCACATCAAAACCTTCAATCATGACTGTTGATCACCCTAGGTTGATCAGTTGTCCAAATTGGGTCAAACCAAGTCAACTTATTCATTTGACCAAGTCAACCTGTTAACCCATATGAACCTGAACTAGCCAAATTATAACCAAAGACAAATCCCTTGAAACCAATGATTCATACCAAATCAAAATCAATATTTGAATATGACTTGACCTTCAATTGAGTCAAACCAAACCCAATTGGCCCTCTTGACCTAAGTTGACCCAAATTGACCTAAAAGACTAAATTGTGCCAAATAAAATATAAACCAAATTGATTGCAACTAATGGCTCAAGTTCATTTCCAATTGATTGTTGAACTTGACGAAAGCAATGATTGGACTGAATTAAACCCAATTGACCAACTTAGCCCAATGTGACCTAAAGATTCAATTAGCCTATATCAATACCAAATCCAAATTATTTGAAAACAAAGCTTGCAATCATCTTCAATTGGTCAACTAAAGCCAAACCAACACCCAACCCAAGCCAATTTGGCCAATTTGGTCAAATTGGTCAACTTAAACCAATCTAAGCCAAACTAAACCAAACAAATTGAACCAAAACATCCCAAATAATCATATGAACTTGACCCAACCTTTAGTTTGACCCAATTTGACCAATTGGTCAACTTGACCCAACCTAACCCAATTTGACCTAAATGAGTCAAATTGAGAAAATCTAACCAAATCAACTCCAAGTGACTAGAAATTTGGGCTAACCCACTTTTGGCTCATTCTAAATCTACCCAAATCAAATCCAATGCCAAATAATCATTCTACCCTTAGGTCAAGGGCATAACATGTGACAAATCACACATTTAAGTGGTCATTTCCATTCCTTGGCAACTTAGTACTATCTCAATGGTCCACCTAAGCACCTAAGACACTGCCCAACTTGGTCTAAGGGGTGGTTGGGTCGGCCATGACCCATGGGAGGTTAAATCACCTCACCATCCCCATTGGAGAATTTGAAACCCATAGGACACCCATGATTCCTCCTTGGCAACCACCTCTACACCTTCAACCAACAAAGCATAGCCAACTCACCTCCTCCCTGCCACCCACGACTCCCTGAGATGGCTGAACGGACACTAGAAGCCAAACATAATCCCATCATTCGATCAAGATGAAGGGGGTATACACCCTCTCATGTCCACTTAAACACATGCAAAAATCATTCCTCAAAGCCTTATCAACCCAAGATGACCCGCTAGAGCAATTCCTTAAGCTCCCAAGATCATTCCACGATTAAAAAATACCATTTCCGTCCATCTAAAAATAGGACACTCTCATTTCTGATGAAACTTCCCCATTTCTCCATCAAACTCAAATTAATTTTGCACACACCTTCCCTAGGCCTCATAGAGAAAGAACGAATCATCTCCCAAAGTTCTTGAGCACCGGAGGTGGGACTTTGATCAAAGCTGAGCTCTAAATCATCAATTCGTGGCCTTCTGAGCGAACGTCGATGTATTGATCAAATTGCTGCTCAACAAGGCTTCATCTCCACTAAGTGAATCTTCCTTAATCATTTAAGCTGCTAGTCTTGAGCACCGATGAGGTATGCTTCCAAAATCATTCCTTAGGCAAGAATGGGTTGGAGATTTTTGAAGAAAACTTGCATTTTGTGTGATCTTGATTGTTGGATCCCCTCCGATCGATGTTGTGAAGGTGTGGGATCCTTTTGGAGTTGATCTAAGCTTGGGTAAGCTCGGATCAAGTGAGCAATGGTGGATGGACTCCAATCTTCCTCACTCGCATGATATTATATCACACACAGTCCATTCCACATGATCGAAATAAATAGTCATGATTAGATCTGCTAGATCGATCTAATTTAATCATATTAAACTATGGGATTAATCGTAGCCGTCCGATCTTAAATCTGGACGATGAATGAGAAATTGCGTCCATTAGATGAGAAAGCAGCACCACCACGTAATTGTTGAGTCAGATAAGTTTTAAGTAGCCAATCCCGCGGTGCCAAGTGGAAAGAGCGTTGCATCAGAACGCCATTAGAGTTAACATGATTAGGCTTTAATTAGGCTTAATTAATCATTTTTAATGGTCAAAACTTCTAACAATTATAAAAAATCATAGAGAAATAAAAAAAGCAAATAAATACTCATTTTAGACTATTTCAAAGGAGAATTAATTAACAATGATTTTAACTATATTTGAATAGTAATTAATGTTTAATTAAAGTTTAATTGCAAAATTAATTAGCTTAATTACTCTTTAATTACTTGAGCAATTAATCCTAAATTTTGTGGATAAATTTAATGGGATAACTTATGCCTCCCATGATTTTCTTGGGATTTATTGCTCACTTAATTAGAAAAATTGACAAATTAAACCTTAACTATTCTTTTAAGTTAATTAATGATTAATAAATCCCATGAACTATAACAAATTGGTTAATTAAGTTTAATAATCATTGTTCAATAGTAAGTGAACTAAGAAATAGGGTTGGGACCCCATTCACTAAGTTCATTTCACCCTTTTTTTAAAATGAAATTAATTAAGATTTAACTAATTAATTAAATCATTGATCAAATTGAAATCATAATCACATCATACCTTAATTAATTAAATCATGGGGCAGATCTTTAGGTGTTTAATAACCTAAAGGAGTTTAGTGAAATTATGGTTCGTCCACATGTGTGGGAAAATCATAAGAGTAATTAATTAAGTCCCTTAATCAAATTAACTATTAATCATGAGCCAATTGCATTAGGCCCCTTTTATTTTCTAGGATCATTACAAGTTTATTTTCCATGCATATCATGTTGGCTCATAATTATTTAGTTAACTACTTTAAGGTGACATAGGTAAGTGTAATTAATTCATCTAATTAAGGGTTCAACTTAATTTACCCATAAAATCAACTTCATTTCATTTCCTTAAATTAAATCAAATCACTAATGTGTGAATGGGTTTAAAACAACAAGTGATGATTTCTCTTCTCCTCTTTAAATCAAATCAAATCCAAAATGTAATTAATAAAGAAGCTTTGGTCTGCTTTCAATAATCTTATTTGATTTGATTGTCCTTAAGAACTAGTTTGGTTGAATGAATCACATGCTTATATTTGATCCACCTCTTTCCAATCATGTTAAATTTGGTATGTCATTTGAATTCATGCATCCATATTTTCAAAATCAAGTAAAATAAAATAGACTTCCTTTATGTAAGCTTGCATGTGTTGTTTTAATTTAATATAGGCACGGCTATTATCACTATTAAATCCAAATGTATTTTTCAAAAGCTTATAAATGAATAATAATATGTATTATGATCCTAGTTATAAATACATAAGAAATGCATGTGCTTATAGCTGAATGTGTTGATTTATATAAGATTGAATGCTAATGAGTATATAGTCTGGACTTCCTAAGAACATGAGACTTTAGCTAGCCCACGGGAGGTCATTTGATTACTTCACTTCCCTAAATCGTTACTTGGTTGATGAAATCGAAAAGAGGATATGTTGAATTTGAATTTGTTCTCACTTAAAAAAAACCCAAAAACCCTAAACCCTACTAAAACATGAAACCTAAACCTAAACCCTAAACCATAAACCCTAAAAACCCTAAACCCTAAACCCTAAAATTTTAAACCTAAACTAAATAAAACCTAAAAAAAACCTAAACCTAAATAAAATATAAAATAAAATAAAATAAAAACATAAATTAAAACCTAAACCTAAAAATAAAATAAAATAAAAAATAAAAACTAAACAAAAATAAAATAAATAAAAACCTTAACTAAACTAAAAAATAAAACCAACCTACAAATAAAAAACCTAGATAAACTATAAACTAAATGTAAAATAAAAATAAAATAAACCTAAAATAAAATAAAATAAAAAAGATAAATAAATAAACCTAAAATATACTACAAATAAATAAAAAAAATAAACTTAAACCCTAAAAACAAAACCTAAACCTAAACTAAATAAAATAAACATGAACCTAAACTAAAATAAACTAAACTAAAATAAATAAAAATTAAACCTAAACCTAAAATAAACTAAACTAAAACCCTAGACTATATAAAATAAAATAAACAAAAAATAAACCTAAACCTAAACTAAAAAAAAACCATAAAAATAAACCTAAAATAAAAACCTAAAACCGTACCCTAAAAAAATAAAATAAAAACCTAACACTAAACCTAAAAATAAAAAATAAAACATAAACTTAAAAAATAAAATAAAAATAAATCTAAGCTAAAACCAAACATAAATTTAAACCTAAAGCTAAAAAATAAACTAAAAGAAAACTTAAACTTAAAATAAATAAATAAATTAAATAAAACTTAAAAATAATCTTAAATAAAAATAAAAAATAAAATAAACTAAAATAAATAGGAAATAAACTAAATAAACTTAAATCTATCAGTTTACTGGGTTTTTTTTTAAAAAAAACCATAAATCCTAAACCCTAAACTAAACTGAAACTAACCAAACTTAAACCCCAGACAACCCTGACCACAAAATCTTACCAACCAAAACCACCACCTAAATCCTGTCCTATCAGCCCCTGACCTACCTAACCTTAAACCCTAGGCCCCAAACTCCTAACCTGAGCCACTAAAACCAAACCTGAGCCACTCCCTAAACCTTCCTAAAGCCCTCATCCCTAAACCTAGGCCCTAAAACCTAAACCCATAACCCAGGCCTAAAACCCTTAACCTAAAGTCTTAACCTGAAACTCCCTGAGCCTAAACTCCCTAAATGTCCATACCACACCTAAACTGGGCCTGGGCCCTCTCTAAACCCCCTGGGCTTAAACTAAATACTAAGGCTTAACTAAGATAACCTAAAATAAAATAAATAAATAAAACCTAAGATAACCTAAACTAAACTTAAATAAACCTAAAAATAATTAATAATAAGATAATAATATAAAATAAAACATAAACTAAATAAAATAAAATAAAACAAACCTAAGAATAAAAAAAAAGAAAATAAACATAATAAATAAACTAAATAACCTAAAAGTAAATCTAAAGAAAACCTAAAACTAAAATACTAAAAATTAAAATAAATACAAAATAAACTACCAAACTAATATAAACTAAACTAAAATAAATACAAACTAAATATAAACCATAAACAAAATAAAATAAACTAAAAAAAAAACCTAAACTAAAAAATAAAAGTAGAAATAATAAAAAAAAAAACTTAAAACTCAAAAATAAAATAAAAAACTAAAACCTAAAAATAAAATAAATAAAATCTAAAAGAAAATAAAAATAAAACTCAACCAAAAAATAAACCTAAACCTAAACTCAAGCCTAAAAAATAAACTAAAATAAAAAATTGAAACTAAAATAGAATACTTAAACAAAAATAAAAAACTTAAAATAAATAAACTAAACAAAATAAAAAATAAAGAATAAGCATAATAAAAATAAAAATAAAATAAATAGACTAAAAAAATAAACTAAATAAATAAATGTAGAAATGAATATGAATTTGTTCTCTGATGAAAAAAAAACCCCAAAACCCTAAACACAACTATGACCCTAAAAAACCTAAACCCTAAACCTTAACCACAAAATAAACCCAAACCCTAAAACCTGACCTACTAAACCCTAAAAAATATAAACCTAAACCCTAAACACTCAAACCAAAAAACATCCTAAACCCCACCCTGTCTTAATCCCTAAACCCTAAACCCTAAACTAATTAAACCTAAAATAAAATAAATAAAAAAAAAAAATAAATAAAAATAAATAAACCTAAACCTAAACTTAAAGGAAAATAAAATAAATAAAAAAACTAAACTAAATTTCAATAAATAAAATCTAAACTATGCTAAAAATTAAAACTTTAATAAAATAAAATAAATAAATAAAAAATAAAATAAACCTAAAATGAATAAAATAAAACCTAAACTAACAATAAAAAAATAAAACCTAAAAAATAAAATAAATAAAAAACCTAAAACTAAAAAAAACCTAAAACCTAAATAAAAAAATAAAATAAACCAAATGTACAATAAAATAAACTAGATTAAAATAAATAAAACCTACCGTAAACTAAATAAAATAAAAAATAAAAAATAAAAAAAATAATCCTAAATTAAAAAAATAAAACCTAAAAAATAAACCTAAAAAAACTAAACCTAAACCTAAATATATAAAATAAAACTTAAACCTAAAAGAAAAAAAAAACTAAACTAAAAAAAAAAATAACCTAAACCTAAACCTAAAAAGAATAAACAAATACAAAAAAAATTAAAATAAATAAACCTAAAATAAATGTAAAAATAAATAAAATAAGCTAAATCAAATAAAGATAAACTACATAAACGGACCTAAAAATTAACAAACCCCAAACATACACCCTACCACCTAATCCCTAGAACTTTAAACCCCACACTAAACCCTAAACCTTACCCAAACACTAAACCTAAAACCTAAAGCATAACCTAAACTATAAAACCTAAAAAAATAAAATACTTAAACCTAAAATAAAATTAAATAAATGAAACATAAACTAAAACCTAAACTTATACCTAAACTAAACTGAACTTATAAAATAAAAAAAAAATAAACTCAAATAAAATAAAAAATAAAAACAAAACTCAAATAAAATAAATAAAAACCTAAACTAAACTAAAAAAAATAAAAAACATTAATAAAATAAATACTAAACTTAAAATAAAAATAAATTTAAATTAAACCTAAAATTCAATAAAATAAAAATAAAAAACCTAAACCTAAACAATAAACTTAAAAATAAATAAAAAAAATAAAACCTACCAAACTTAAAAAAACCTAAACCTAGTAAAAAAAAAATAAACCTAAACCTAAACTAAAATAAACTAAACTAAAATAAATAAAACCTAAACCTAAATAAAATAAAATAAAATAAACTACAAATAAACCTAAACTAAAAACTAAAACCTAAAATAAAAATCTAAAATCTAAACATAAAAAAATAAAATAAAAATTGAAACCTAATCCTAAAAATAAAAAATAAAACCTAAACATTAAAAATAAACATAAACCTAAACCTAAAGAGAATAAAAATAAAACCTAACTAAAAAAAGCTAAAATAAATAAACTAAGTTAAGCAAAATATAAATAAATCTAAATCAAAATAAAAAATAAACTAAATAAGCCTAAATCTATAAGTTTAATTAATTTAAATAAAATTAAAAAGATTAAAAAAATAAAAAATAAGTAAAAAAAACTCTTACCCAAACCCTAAACCTTAAAACTCTAAACCCTAAATCCTAAACCCTAAAGCGTTAACACACAACTCAAACCTAAAAATGTTACCCTAAACCCCCACACAAACCTAAACCTAAACTAAATTAAACCTATAAATAAATAAAATAAAAAACCTAAACCTAAACCTACAAAAAAAATCAAAAAAAATAAAAACTAAACTAAAATAAATAAAAAACTTAAGAATAAAAACTAATCCTAAAAATAAATTAAATAAAATAAATAAAAACCTAAACTAAAATAAAATATATAAACCTAAAAATTAAAAACCTAAATAAAATAAAAACTAAATGTAAAATAAAAATAAAACAAACCTAAAATAAAATAAAAATAAAAGCTAAACAAAAACCTAAACCTAAAAAATATACATAAAAATAAAACCTAAAGATAAATAAAAAATAAAATCTAAACCATAAACTAAAAAAAACTTATACCTAAAATAAATAAAATAAAATAACCTAATCCTAAACTAAAATAAACTAAACTAATATAAATAAAGCCTAAATGTAAACCTAAACTAAATGAAACTTAAACCCTTAATTAAATAAAATAAAATAAACTAAAAATAAATTTAAACCTAAACTAAAAAATAAACCTAAAAATAAACGTAAAATGAAAACCTAAAACTAGAACCTAAAAAGAATAAAATAAAAACCTAAACCTAAACCTAAAAATGAAAAATAAAACCTAAACCTCAAAAATAAAATAAAAAAATAAACTTAAAAATAAAAATAAACCTAAACCTAAATAAAAATATAAACTAAAATTAAAAACCTAAACTAAAATAAATAAATTTAAAATAAATAAACTAAAGTAAATAAAAAATAAAATAAACTAAAATAATTAAAAAATAAACTAAATAAACCTAAATTGGTTCCTTAATTAAAAAACACTCAGATCTAAACCTAAACCATCACGTAAACCTAAATCCAAGCCCTAGCCTAAACCTAAAACTAACCATAAACCTAAAGCCAGGCACTGAGCCCTAAAATAAACCCACCATTAAAACCCTAATCCTACCCAAAACTAATCCCTAAACCTAAAGCTAAAACCCTAAACCCTAAATCACAAAATAAAACCCTAACTAAACACTAAATAAATAAACCTAAACCAAACTGAGCCTTAAACCTCCTTAACTAAACACAAAGCTAAATAAACCTCAAACCCTAATAAACATAAAGTAACTAAATAAATTAAAGATAAAACCTAAACCCTAAAACCAAATAAACCTAAACCTAATAAGAATGGGCTAAGACTCTGTTTGTAATCTTGGTCTTCGAGGTTCTTTGGGATGGTTAATACAAGGGTTTAAATGACTTCAATGGGACCCAATTGCTCTAAATGGGAGTTTAATAAATGAAAGTACCTCTTGGAAACTCTTTGCTTGATAAACCCTAAACCTTAAAGCCTACAACCTTAAACCCTAAACCCTAAACCCCAAAAAACCTGTACTGTCTACAGCGCTCTCTGGTGACTATGATTTTCCCTCTTTCTGAATCCTTTTTTCCTTGTAGTTTGGCTGATTCTTCTCCATTCTCAATCGCTCTTTGTTTGTTTGCCTTTGTTTAGCCATGCACGTGGTGTTCCTGTTGTCTTGTTGATGGCTGCGATTCTTTTGGTCATGCAGCCGAGCAGTTCTTTCATGGAGGCGTGGTTAGGGCATCAGATTTAATTAGATTTATGGATTCCAAAGCTCTTTCTATTTTCCTGCGGTTAAATCCTTTAAGGATGCTCTCTATGGTAAGAGCCTTTCCCCTACTGATTCAGTGAATTTGTTATCGACCTCGCTTCATGGCATCCCTGTGATTATGTGCTCAGATAATGATGTTGAGAAGTTGGGAAAGCCTTATGAATTCACTTTAGTTGGTAAATTTACTTTGTGCCAACCTAATCTGGATAATATCCACTCTTTTCTTCACAATCTTAAGCTTTTAGGTGTATTTTCTATTGGTTTGATTGATCCAAGGCACATTTTAATTCAGCTAACTAATGATCTAGATTATTCAAGGGTTTTCTCATGACATTTGTACTTTGTTTTTAATTGTCAAATGCTCCTTTTAAAGTGGTCTCCCCTTTTGTTATAAAAGAGGAATCATCAATTATTCCTGTATGGTTGGCTTTCCCTAATATGAGAATTCATTTTGTTACACATCAAGTTCTTTTTGCTATTGGGGCTCTTTTTGACCGGCCTCTTCAAATTGATCATGCCATTGCTATGAGATCCTGACCTTCTATTGCTCGCATTTTGGTGGAAATTGATATCTCTAAAAAGCACCCTAAAGAAGTTTTGATTGGTTCTAAAAGTTTGGTTACAATGAAAAAGCTAAATTTTAGAATTTTCTTATTTTCTACTCGCATTGCAAAATTCGTGGGCATGATAATTCAGAATGTTTTGTGTTGCACCCACAACTTAAAAAGAAAAACTTGACTGATCCTAATCGTAATCTACAAATTGAAAAAGTGGGAAAATATATTTATGTGCCTAAGGTTAATTAAAATGGGAATCTTATTTCTACTTCCTTGGAACCAACTACTTTGCTTAATGAAGTGCTCAATGATGATACTCTAAAATTTCAATCTGAGCAAGTTAAAGATATTGCTAATGTTGACCAAAATGTTGAATATGATGGTTTGGATATCTGTCCTTCTTTACATAATAATTTGCCTCCTCAAGATATTGCCTCTATTCAGACTACCTTGCCTCTCTTGATTGTTGAAGATGAGGAGAAGCATGTGACCCTTAATAGTAATTTGAATGGTAATTTGATGATGGTGGAAAATCTGAAAAAAAATTCTAATCAAACTATTTTTAAAAATAAATCACTAAAAGGAAAATGTTTCCTAATAACTCAACTAGATCGACTAGATCTGGTTCTTCATCTCATAAATAACAGTGTCTTTTTCCTTCTAATCCCCTTATTATCTATTTTTTCTTTAGCTTATTTTAATTTTCCTTTATATTTAACTCACTTATTTGGAATGTTCAAGGGATTGGGACCATCATAGTTCGTAACGTTAGAAGTCTCTTTCCATATTAATAATATTGCTTTACTAGTTATTATTGAACCTCTTATACATTCTTCTAAGATCAACCATGTTGCTAGAATGCTAGGCTTAATAACTTCTTCTATAATATTAGCAATAAAATTTGGTGTTTTTGGAATAATTTAGTCAATATATCTATCCTTGATGATCATCAGCAAGTAGTCAATGTCCATATCTCTTTGGGTGATTTCTCTGCTCTGGGCTCCTTTGTTTATGCTTCTTGTAACAGGGCTTGTAGGAACATCCTTTGGGATAATTTAAGAACTTTTTCTTCTACGGTTAACAAACCTTGGTTGGTTGGGGGTGATTTCAACACTATCCTCTCATCCTCTGAAAGAAGGAGTGGTTGTTCTCTTAACATTCATTCCATGGAAGATTTTTCCAATATGATTCTTGATTGCAACCTTATTGACATTGGCTACTCGGGTTCGGATTACACTTTGCATAACTCTAGACTCTGGCAATGCCTTTATAGGACTCTCTTTAAGTCTCTTTATATTAGTCAATGGCCTAGTACCTCTATTGAACATTTGAGTAGAACTTTTTCCAACCATGCTCCTCTTTTAATATCCATTAAAAATCCCTCTAATAGACTCTCCTCCTCTACCTCTTTCAGATTCTAGAATATGTGGATTCAACACTTTGATTTCTTAAAGGTTGTCTCCACCTGTGGATATTCACCACGATAATTACATTGGGGCATGATTTGTCTCCCATTTAAGCTTAAAAGCCTTAAACAAAACCTTGCTTGGTGGAAAAAGCAATGTTTTAAAAATCTCTTTGCTAATATCAAAAACATAGAACAATTGGTTTGCTATCTTGAAAATGCAATTTTGACTGATTCTTTTAATCTGAAGGATTTAAACGATGCCAAAGATAACCTAGTTACCTATCAGAATATGGAGGAAACTTACTGGCAGCAAAATGCTGCTAGTAAACTTATTGCTGATGGGGACAGAAATACCAGATATTTCCATGCTCTTTTCCAAAAAATGAGAGCTTTAAACTCTATCAAAAAAATTAAAAATGATAATGGAAACTGGATCACTGATAATAATGAGATTAAAGACTCTATCACTAATCATTTTAGAAATTTGTTGAACAAAAGCCATACTTTAGAGGTTATCTCCAACTCTCATTTGATTCCATTAATAATTACCAGTGATGACAATCACTTGCTTACTATGGTCCCTCCGGAAGCACTAATTGGTAAAATTCTTAATAACATGAATGTTGATTCTGATGTTGGTCCGAAGGATATACTACTCAATTCTTTCAGCATTATTGGCCTATTATTAAGTATGATTTAGTTGATGTTGTGGTTGATTTCTTTAATGGGTAATCCTTTACTAGATATTTCTCCATTCCATTGTCCTTATACCCAAAATTGATAATCTGAATGGGGTGACTTGACCTATCGGTGCACCTTTTCCATAAACTTATTGCTAAATTGCTTACCAACAAAATTAGTCCTCTACTTCAAAATATTATTTCTCTCAACCAAACTAGTTTCATTATAGGTAGGGATATATCTAATAATATTCTTTTCACCCAAGAGCTGATTCATGATTTGGATGCCTCTAATAGAGGTGGTAACATCCTTTTCAAATTGGATATATCTAAAGATTTTGATAACATCTCCTGGACCTTCCTTTTTCAAATTCTTCATTTATTTGGCTTCTTTGATAATTTCATCTCCCTCGTTAAAAATTTCATTAGTAATGCTTGGTTCTCTGTTATTCTGAATGGTGAGGCCTTAGGTTTCTTCCCTTCTTCACATGGTTTAAGACAAGGGGATCCCTTATCTCCCTCTCTTTTTATTATTATAGTGGAATATCTTTCTAGGAGCCTTAATGACCTCTTCAACAATAATCCAAGCATGTTTTTTAGAACTCTGGGTGGTATTCTAGTCTCCCATCTTAGTTTTGCTAATGATTTCATTATCTTTTGCAATGCTTCCATTCATCACATGAAAAACATTAAAAACTTCTTAAATAAATTTGGGAAGGAAAGTGGTCTTTATATTAAAGAAGGAAAAGTTGCTTCATTCCTTCCTCTAAAATCTCTAGTAACAAAATCAATCAAATCTTGAGAATCACTAATTTTCATCAACAACACCTTCTAATTAAATATCTTGGAGCTCTTCTATATAAAAGTTAGAAAAGATTACATCTCTTTGATGAGTTAATCCAAAAAATTTCAACTACAATTTCTATTTAGGAATTTCATTTACTATCATTTGGTGGTTGGCTCACTTTACTTAAGAGTACCCTTAACTCCATGCCATTATATGTTATTCAAACCATTGTTCCTACTAATTCTACCTTAAACAGAATAGAGCGCCTCCTTAATAAATTCTTCTAGGGATCAAATAACTCTACTAAAAGGATGCATTGGACTTCCTGGTATAAAATCTTTGGAACCCTTGCTGAAGGTGAGTTTGGCTGTAAGCCAATCTGTGAAGCAATTACTGCATTCTCTCATAAACTTTGGTTGGAACTTTAGGAGCAATAATAGTCTTTGGGCTAAATTCATGACTGGTAAGTATTTCTAGGGTAAGCATCCTGTCATCTATCCTTACAAGGTGGGTGACTCTCATGTATGGAAAAGACTTTGTTCCATCAAATGGGAAGCTGAATCCTTTATTTCTTGGGGGGTCAACTCTGGATCTTCTTTCTTTTGGCAAGATAAGTGGACTGACAGACCATTGATGATTTATTATCTACTCACTCCACTGCTGCTATTAAAGTTAACTCTTTTTGGCTGAATAATAAATGGAATGATACTAAGCTTACTGAATATATTCCTACCTCTCTTTTACATAAATTTAATAACATCCCTATGATTGCTAACCATCCTGATCAGATTCTATTTGAGCTATTCCAAAATGGTGATTTTAACCTTAAAGATGTCTGGATTCATATTAGAGAAGCACATGATTTCTATAACGTGTTTTTTAAACTTTGGAATAATACTATCGCTATTTCTTACTCTATTCTAACTTGGAGAATTTTGAAAAATTTCATCCCTGTTGATTCTTTGATGTGGGGTAAAGGGTTTTATTTACCTTCAAAATGCTACTGCTATTTTCATATTGAGAACATGAATCCTGTCTTTGTTAATGGAGCTATTGCCTCAAAACTATGGGTTTGGTATGATGATCTTTTCAATATTGACAATTTCAATGGCTCTTTATCCTTATATCAACTTCTTGATGTTTATTTTCAAAGAACTGTAAAATGTCACATTAAAGTGATAATTTCCATCACTCTTATATGGTTCATATGGATGGATAGAAATGATGCCAAACATTGTAGGATTCCTATGAATCGTAAAAGGATTATTGCTAGAATTATATATAAAATTTATGCCTTATTTAATGCCAGATTAATTACTAACACTCATTTTAAAGGCTGTAAATTTATGGCCAACAAAGTAGGTCTTATTGCTTGATTATCCTAATTGTATAGAAGATAAGATTGTCTATTGGATAAAGCCTCATAATATTATTATCAAAATTAATACTGGCGACTCCGTTTCTCAAAATGCTTTTGGCTGTGGTGGCATTTTCAGAAACTTTAAAGGTAATGTTACTTGTGCCTTTGCCTATCCTCTTACTGCATGTTCTGTTATCTTTGTTGAATTAATGGTTGTTAACAAATTGAGATTTCTTTACAAAAAGGTTGGCTTAACATCTAGATTGAGGTGGATGCTCTCTTACTGATTGATATGTTGACCTCCACCAAGGTGGGCAATATAGATTTGTATTACCTATGTAATCACACTAGAGCTCTTTTATCTCAAGTTTGTTTCAAAATCACTCATGTTTAGCATGAAGGTAATGCATATGCTGATTATCTTACTAATCTGGGTGCTAGATTAGAAGACATAACTTTCTTTGATCAGCTTAATATTCCTAAACATTTGCGTGGTTTAGTTAATTTGGACAATACTGGTTTACCCTATATCATAAATTAGTCTCAGTTTTATGTTTTTGATCTATTATTGGTTTACCCAACCTATATGTTATATCCTTTTTTTTTAAATTTCTATTGCTACTTGGTTTTTTCTGATGCATTTCCATGAAACTATTATCTGGATTTCCTGTGTTGGAAGCTCTTGCCTCTGTAGCCTCAGCTGTTGGTTGACTGTTAATTGTCCACCTACTTATTGGGTATTATTGTACTTGATGTTTCCCTTACTAAAGGGGGCTGTGTTACCTATTTCCCCAATCTGCTTGTTGGTGATGGCCCTTTTCCAAACATGCAGGGACAGATTATGTATTTTGTTTGCCATCACTGCTGTCTTACTGCACGATTGGGACTATTTTATATTTGTTTCTTTGCATGATTGGGACTATTTTTTGCCTCCCTTTCCTGCTATCTCTACTGATACTATTTGCTTAGCCATTGGTCTATTTCTCCTTAATTTGAAGGATTTAATGCAACTATTTTTTTATTTTCCTTTTGTTTCAGTGCAGTAATTGTATTGCCTATTATATCCTCTATCGGGCTCAGTAATTGGTCTGCTATCTTGGATACTAGGTGAATCCTTACTAATTCTATCTTAACTAGAGTTAATCATCTCCTTAATAAATTTTTTTGGGGCTCAAATAATTTAGTTAAAAGGATGCATTGGACTTTTGGCATGGGTGAAGGTGGACTTGTCTGCAAACCTATTCATCAAGCTATTACTACCTTCTCCCATAAACTCTGGTGGAATTTTAGAAAAAAAAGATAGCCCCTGGGCTAATTTTATGGTAGCTAATTACTATGAGGGTAAGCACCCTATAATCTGTACTTATAAAGTTGGTGACTCCCCAGTTTGGAAAAGGCTTTGCTCCATTAAATAGGAGGTTGATTCTTTGATATCTTTGGGTACAAATTTGAGATCTTCTTTCTTTTGGCAAGACAACTAGATTGGTGGTGATTCAATTAATTCTTTTTTATCTACCCATTCTACTACTACTACTACTAAAGTTAACTCCTTTTGGCTTAATAATAAGTAGAATGATAGTATACTTAGCGAATTTATTCCTATCTCTCTATTTGATAAATTTAGTGATATTCCTATCTTTCCAACAAGCCTAATCAAATTCTTTTTAAGCTATCTTATAATGTTGATTTTAATCTTAAAGAGGCTTGGAATTATATTATAGATGCTCATATTTCATCTAATGTATTTATTAAACTTTGGAATGATAGCATTCCTATCTCTTATTCTATCCTTGCTTGGAAAATTCTGAAAAACATCATTCCTGTTGATTCCTTACTCTTGGATAAAGGATTTCATTTTCCTTCCAAATGTTATTGTTGTTTTCATTTTAAAAATGTTAATCATGTTTTAGTCAATGGTGCTATTAACTCCAAATTATGGGTTTGTTATGATTTTTTTAATACTAACCATTTCCATGACTTTATTTCTTTATATCAACTTCTTGAAGCTTGATTCAACAAAACTATTAAAGGTCATATCAAAGTTTTAATTTTCATTACCTTTATTTGGTTCAAATGGATGGATAGAAATGATGCTAAATATCGTGGTATTCCTATAAATCATAAAAGGATTATTGCTAGAACCATAGAAAAAAATTCATGCTTTATTTAATGCTAATTTAATTAGTAACACACATTTTAGAGGTTGCAAATTTGTGGCCAAAAAATTGGGTCTTTACCTGGATGAGGTCACCTTCTATAAAGAAGATAGGATTATATATTGGATAAAACCTCATAATAATATTATGAAAATTAATACTGATGGCTCTGTCTCTTTGAAAACATTTGGTGGTGGTGGTATTTTTTGGGATTTTGAAGCTAATGTCATTTGTGCTTTTGCTTATCCTATTAAAGCTTGTTCTACTATCTATGCTAAATTAATGGCTGTAAACAAAGCTATTGACATTTGTTTGCCAAAAGGTTTCTTCAATATTTGGATTGAAGTTGATGCTCTTTACTCATTGACATCGACTTCCACTAAGATGGGGAATGCGATTTATGTCTTCTTAATCATACTAGAACACTCCTCTCTCAAGTATGCTTTAAAATTTTCTCACATTTGGCATGAAGGAAATGTCTTTGTATATTTTTTGGCTAATATAGGTGATAAATTAAATGATCTCACTCTTTATGATCATCTTAATTTACCTAAATAATTATGAGGCTTAGTTAATCTGGATAACACCATATTACCTTATCTCTGAAAATAATTTTGCTTTGTGTTTTTTTGGTTTTCTATGTTTTGATCTATGTCCATTTTCATTTTGCTACATTCCTCTCACTGGTTCACTCTCTTGTCTAGTTTTTGTTGTAATATTTAGGAGATCTTTTTGAAGTGGTGGCTAGTTATTCAACCTCTGTTGTTGGAGAGGTGTTCTCATTGGTTGACTATTTTTTTTAAGGATCTGAACTTGTGGTGGCCGCCTTTTAGGTTATGCCTCTACCTAGTTTTAGCTTTCCCCTTTTCTTAATTGGTACGATTTTGCCTCTATTTTTTGTTGGTTGTTTCGTTACTTAGGAAGGTTTTTCTGCTACTATTTTTGAGCCTGGTGGGTGTTGCTGTTTGCTACTATGCTCTATCTAGCTGGCTATTATTTGATGGATACTCTTGATCTTTTCACTCTTGAGTTTATGCTAGGACTTTTGGTGGTTTTTGTCTCTTCATCCTTTTTAGGCTTGGTGGCTTTTGTTTGTTGGTTTCTCACTTTACCTTGTGGCTGAAAGGGTGTAAATTGGTGGTTGCTAGTAACCTATTTTCTCTTTGGTACTAGTTTTTGTGATCCCTGGAGTCTTGAAGGGGCCTTGGTCTATTTTCCCTACCACTTTGGTTGGTTATTGGTGGTTGGGTGGTCCTCCAGGCTACAAATCTTTTTCTAGTTTGGTGATTACCATTTGTTTCTTTGTTGTTTTTGGTGGCTTCTATTGGTTCACCACTATGCCTATCTTTCTTTGTGTTGGGATTGGATCCCATTGGTTTAGTTGCTTCCTTACCAGAGTTGGCTCATCTACTGCATTGTTAATTAGCTGGGTGGCTTTGTGGGCTGGCTGGTTTGGTTGGTTTTCATTTTGAACTATTATTAGCTGGTAAGGTTGGCTTTTTGGTGGTTTTTCTTTGTTTTAGTTTTGGCTTTATGGTGGGTGTTTGTTGGTTGCTGATTCTAGTTGTTTGCTCACTTGGGTGGCTACTATTTTTTCCTTGAGTGCAATTGGCTTGGTCTATTATTTTGGTTTAGTATTTGGATTGCTTTTGGTTTCTTTGGCTCCCTTTATTTCTTGTGTCTTGCCTCTTGGTTGGTAGAGTGGGCTTGGCTATTTTCCCTGCTGCTCTTGGTGGTGATTTTTGGTGTTTTTGGATGCCCTTTGGTCTCCCATGGGTTCTTTTTCCTCTCTCTAGTGCTATTATTTTCTTGTGGCTATCTTTCTATATCTAAAGGAGGTATTTTGACTGCCTTTTTATTTCTTGCCTCTAATGTCTGGGTTGGACTGGTGGTTGCTCTTAGTGTTGGCCTTGATCTCTAATCTGGTTTGGAATTGTTGGTTTCTTGGTGCTAGTTGTAGGTTGATGTTCTCATTTTGGGTTGTTGCTTGTGGTTGTCTGGTGACCCTAAACCCTAAACCATTAGTCAGCTGGGTGATTTGTGGGCCAGCTATTTCTATTGCTTGGGTAGCAGGTTATAGAGAAATGTTGACTTTCACTCTTTTGTTGATTACCTTCGTTGAGGTAAGTGGATGATGATGGTTGGGATGATTTTTCTATTATCTTTTGGTTGGTAGCATTATATGTGACTGTAACCCTTCTTTTGAAGTCTGGATGCCCCTTAAGATTAATGTGACTGAGCCTGAGCCTTATTTGAAAATTTCTCTTATATTGCTCTTTATTATGTGCTTAAGCTTGATTTTCTATAACTGTGCTAATTACATCTTCTATTTGCTTTCAAGATTCTTTTATAGGTTCTTTGCAATTTTCAGATCCTAGATGTGGATTATGCAACTCTCAAAAGACTTCTGATTCTAGTAGTGGGCTTTGGCTGATCCTCCTATTTACTATGTTGTTGCTTAATTATTTTTGGGTCCTTTATTTCTTTTGCTTAGGTTTTTATTTCCTTTATTTTGTTGTATTTGATAGGGGACTTTTCTCTCTTGGCTGAATGTAGCACTTTAAGCGATAATTAAGAAAATTTTTCCTCTTAAGGAACTTGTACTCCTTTATTTGTGGCAATAAAATTCTCCCCTCTATGGGTTTTCTTAAAAAAAATCCTAAACCCTAAACTTTAAACCCTAAAAAACTAGAAACCTAAACCTAAACTAAATAAAACATAAAAATCAAATAAATAAAAAACCAAAACTTAAATAAAATAAAAAATAAAAAAATAAAAATCTAAACTAAAACCTAAACCTTAAAATAAAATTTAAAAAAATAAAAAAAAAACTAAAATAAAATAAATAAAATACTAAACTAAACTAAAAAATAAAATAAACCTAAGAATATAAAACCTAAATTTAATAAAAACTAAAACTAAATAAAAGTAAAATAAACAAAATAAAATAAAAGTAAAATAAACCTAAAGTGAAAATAAAAGTAAAAAAAGCAAAATAAAATAAACCTTAACCTAAACTAAACTAAACCTAAACCTAAACCAAATCTAAATATAATAAAATAAACTAAAAGTAAACCTAAACCTAAACTAAAAAATATATCCAAAAAATAAACCTAAAATAAAATCCTGAAACCTAAACCTAAAAAAATAAAATAAAATCCTAAACCTAAACCTAAAAAATTAAATAAAAATAAATCTGAACTAAAAAATAAATCTAAACCAAAATAAAATAAAATAAAATAAAAAATCTAAATTAAAATAAAAAACTAAACTAAATAGAAAAAAACTAGATAAAAAATAAAGTAAACTAAATTAAAACTATTAATAAACTGAATATACTAGGTAAACCTAAACCTATCGGTTTACTTAATTTTTTTTAAAAAAATCTTAAACCCTAAATCCTAAACACTAAACCTTAAACCCTAAACCCCTAAACCTACAACTTTGAACTAAAATAAAATCATAAGCCTAAACCCAAACCCTAAAGCATAAACCAAAAGCTAAACCAAACCTAAACCTAAACCTAACCAAACCCTAAACCCCTAAACCCCCAAAGCCTAAACTAAACTTAAAGTAACTAAATAAATTAAAAAATAAACCTAAAACCAAACCTAATAAACCTAAACCTAAACTAAACCTAAGAATTGAAACATTGATGGCAACATCACCATGCTCGGTAAATTTGGCGGTGGAGGTGAAGGTGGATGTGGCGATTATCTCAGTGGTGGTGGAAGATCTTGAGGTACTGGTGGATATTGCGGTGGTGGTCAGAGAAGTGGTGGTTATGGAGGCGAGAGGAGCAACAGAGGTTACAACTGTGGTGGTGATGGCGGGAGAGATCGAGGTTATGATGGTGGATCCTCTGAGAGGCGGGGTGGTTTGATGGGAACCGAGAAAAGCGATCTAATCTGCTTATGAAACTATTTTTCTAGTAGAGACGGTTTTAGTTATCTGGGGTTTTTGATTTGATCTATGCGTGCTCATTTTTTATCTATGTCGCCACTTGTGTCTTATAAAACTTAGTGTGTTACTTGGTTGATAAAATAAAAAAGATGAAATGTTGAATCTGAATTTGTTCTCTATTAAAGAAAATAGATTCCAAAAACTCTAAACTAAAGCTTGAACCCTAAAAATAAAACCTAAACCCAACAATTTGCTAGAGCCTTTTATTATACTGGTTGAACCTTTGTTGATCCTTTTGGATTGGACTTTTTGGTTTCTGGTGGTTGGTGGTTGCCTTTGGCCCCCTTTTGTGTGGTTATTTTGTCTTACGGTGATTTTCATTGGGCTGACCTATTTTTCTTTTATTTTCCTTCTTGATGGTTTCATTTTAGCTATTTAGACATTTATGGTTTGCTCAGTTTGGCTTGGTGATTTGTTGGGACTTTGGATTGAGGGCTCCTATCATGGTTTTGTTGGCTATTTCTATATTAATTAGCATTGGTCTGGTGCTTGTTGATGGCTGGTTCTAGTTTTCCCAAGTTTAGAGCTTGGATGGGTATCTGGTTAATGGCTATTGTTCGTGTTCTAACTTTGTTCTAGCCTCTCTAGGTTATTGTGATTAGTCTATTGTGGTTTTGGTTTGGTGGTTTGATTGCTAGCTAGTTGCTACTCATTTGCTTTTTGTTTAATGGTGCTAGATCTGGAACTCTATTGACTGTTGGACTAAGATGTTTGTTGTATCAGGTATGCTGACTATGATGGCTTTGATGTTACTCACCTCTTCTCTCTAGTTAGTAGCATTACATATGATTGTAACACTTCTTTATGAAGTTTGGATGCTCATATTTATTGTTCCCCTTGAGATGATCCTAAGCAGGAGCCTTCTCTTTCTAAACTCTCTCCTTTTCCTCTCTTTATCCTTATCTTTTATATGACTTTTTCCTTTGTGTGTTTTGCAAATTTCTTTTATAGGTTAGAACTTCTGAGAGGAATGGTCATTGCTCAGTCAACCCAAGTGATGTTGTTGTGGATCTTGCTTATCTAGCTTTCTCAAAGCAATCATGAACTTTGACTCATCCTTTTACTATTTTTAGGATTTGTTTTAGTCTTACTGTGTGTATTTTTTTTCATATGCTTTTTAGGCATTGTATTCACTACTTTATCCTTATCTTTTCTAATGTACTTAGAAGGGGTTTAGCTCTCTAGGTTTCTTATAGCTATGAGAGAAGTAGAATTTTAAAGCTTTACCCCTTTTAAGGATATTGTATCTATTCCTTTTATGGTAATAAAATTCCAACTTTTCCCAAAATAAAAACCCTAAACCCTAAACCCTAAACTCTAAAACCCTCAACCCTAAACTCTAAACTAACCTAAACCCAAGCTAAAACCCTAAAATCTAAACCCAAACCCTAAACCCTAACTAAAAATCTAAACCTAAAGCATAAAACCTTCTAAACCTAACCCAAACCTAAAACTAAACCTAAATCCTAAACCCTAAACCCCAAATCATAACCTAAACCTAAAGTAACTAAATAAATTAAAAAATAAACCTAAACCCCAAAACCTAATAAACCTAAACATAAACTTAAACCTTTAGAATGGGCAGTACCTTGATGGTAGGAACATCACATTAAGGCTCTCAGATCCTGGTGGAGGTGAAGTGAGAGGCATTATATAGTGGTGGTGGGGATCAGGAGGTGGTGGATATGGAGGTGGTGATTGGAGGCGATGGTGTTATGGAGGTGGAAGGAGTGATGGAAGGTTACGTGGTGGTGGTGGAGAGGAGAGATCGAGGATGTGATGGTTATCCACTACTAGAAGGGGTGAGGTTGATGGGAATTAGTGAAATTGAAGAAAGGTCGATCTGATCTACTACTTATGAACTATGTTTTAATAGTAGGGATGGTTCTAGTTATCTAGTGTATTTGATTTGCTCTATCTGTGCTCATTTTTAATCTATGTCATCACTTGTCTCTTAGAAACTTGGTGTGTTACTTGGTTGATGAAATTGAAAAAAAGAAATGTTGAATCAAAATTTGTTCTCTATTAAAAAAACCAAAAACCTTAAACCCTAAACTAAAACTTTAACCCTAAACCCTAAACCCTAAACCTACTTTTGTAAACCCTAAACCCTAAACCCTAAAACTCTAAACCCTAAATCTTTAACCACAACCACAAACCTAAATCCAACCTAATCACTAAACCTAACCTACCACTAAACCTAATCCTAAACCACTAAACTAAATAAAATAAAAACTAAACTAACTAAACTAATAAAATAAAATAAAATTAAATAAAATAAAATAAAATAAATAAAACTTGAACTAAACTAAAAATAAACCTATAGCCTAAAATAAAATAAAAGCTAAGCGTAAAAATAAACATAAAATAAAATAAAACTTAAACTAAAAATAAAATAAAATAAACCTAAACCCTAAACTAAAACATAAACCTAAACCAAAAATAAAAATAAAATAAAATAAATACCTAAACTACTAAAATAAACTAAACTAAAATAAATATAACCTAAACTAACATAAATAAAATAAAATAAAATAAATAAAATAAACCTAAAGTAAATAAAATAAAAAATAAACCTAAACTTAAACCTAAAAAAATAAAATACCTAATCTAAACCTAAAAATACCAAAAAAAACTAATAAAAACTGACTTACTTAAAATAAACTAAAATAACATAAACTAAATAAAATAAACTAAATAAAATAAACCTAAATAAAATAAATAAATAAACTAAAATAAATAAAAATCTAAATAAACCTACTAGGTTTGTAATTTTAAACCATAACCATACCCTCCATACTAAACTAAACACTAAGCCCTAAACCCTAAACCCTAAACCCTAAACCTAAACCTACTAAACCCTACCCACCCCAAACATACCCTAAACCCTCAAACCCTATAAACCCTAAACCTAAACAACTTAAACCCACCCTAAACCCTCACAAACCCAAACCTAAACTCCAAACTCTAAACCTAAACCTAAAGTAATTAAATAAATTAAAAATAAACTTAAACCTAAAACTAATAAACCTAAACCCTAGAATGGTATCTCCTTGATGGAGGTTAGAATTATTTCTAGTTGGTCTTCTTGAGCTTTGGTTGCCCTCTCTGGTTTTGGTGGCTCTCTCTTGTTGATCTCTTGTTGTTGTGTTGGTTTTTTGGCAGTGATTAGCAAGCATCAGAGCTTGCTTGTTTCCCTTATTTCGTAGCATCTATTTTTTCTCGTGAGGGTTTATTGGCTGGTGGTTGCTTGATGGTTATGGTTTTTCCAGCCTTTTGATTTTTGTTTTGGCTATATAGCATCATGATTATTGGTTGAGCCTCACCATAGGCTTTGTTCCTTCATAGGCTGAGTTACTCTCTCTAGAGTTGTTACCTACCATCTAGTTTTTATTCCCCTTTTTTGGTGATTTCATGATGTTTTTTTTGTGGTGTTTGCCTGTTGGCTGGATGGCTTAATGCCTTGTCATTTCTTTCTATTATGGGATGAACTTGTATGTGGCTTTGGTTGTTCTTGGCTCATTGCTATTTCTGATTCTTGCTACTAGGTTGTTTGAGTCCTTGATGGTGGCTTCTGCTGATGTTGGTTGGTGGTTCTGAAGAATTTTTTGTTCTTTACCATTTGTCTTTATTTGTTTTGTGTGGCTTTATGGTGGTTGTTTCATGGTTGTTGTCTTGTTTGGTTGGTTGCTTTGCTCTGGTTAGGCTGGATGTTTTACTAGTTATTTACATACTTAATCCTAATTATAGACACTGGAAGTTGTCTAGCTCGTGGTTATTGGCTTTTATGGCTAGGATGTTTCCCCTATTATTCTTTTGGCTGGTAGCACCATATGTGATTATAACCCTTCTTCTTGAGTTTGGATGGTCACATATCTTTATGAGATGAATGTGTGAGCTAACCCTTGCTACAATTTTATTTCTTTTGTGTGCCACTTGTCCTTATTTCTAGATGCTTTTCTCTATCTTAAGTTCTTTGGAGGTTTGTGGAAGGTTTGGGGTTGTATGTGGATTCTGCTTCTCTTAGAAGATTTTGGGATATAGATGGCTTGGCTACCCTTCTTGGAATTTTGTGCTATTTCTTTCTTAGTTTTTGTCATTCTTTCTTTGGCTTTGGTTTTCTTGTAATAGGTAGGCAATTTTCTCTTTAGGCTAATTCTAGCTCTTTGAGCATTAGTTTAGAGATTTATCCCCTTTAAGGACCTTGCATCCCTTTTCTTTTTGGCAATAAAATTCTCCCACTTTTCATTTAAAAAAACCCTAAGAATTGGTAGAACCTTGATGGCAGGAACATCATCGTCAACCAGGCTCAGTCTAGATCTTGTAGTGGAGGCAAAGCGGTGATGATTATCATAATGGTGGTGGGGATCGGAGGTGTCTGGTGGATATGGAGGTGGTGGTGAGCGTGGTTGTTATGGAGGAGGAGCGACGAAGGTTACAATGGTGGTGGCGGAGGGAAAGATCAGGGATATGATGGTGGATCCTACTCGAGAGGGGTGGTTTTGATGGGTGGAAAGCGAAAAAATGGTCGATATCTGCTTATGGAACTGTGTCTTTACAGTAGAGATGACTCTACTTATCTAGGGTATTTGATTTGCTCTATGCATGCTATTTTTTATTAATGTCATTGATTGTATCTTAAAAAACTTGGTGTGTTACTTGGTTGATGAATTCGAAAAGAAGAAATGTTGAATATGAATTTGTTCACTATTAAAAAAAATAACAAAAACCCAAAGCCCTAAACTAAAATGTGAACCTACCCAAAACACTAAAACCTAAACCTAAACCACACCTAAATCTAAACCATAAACTCTAAACCTAAATACCCTACCAAACCTAAAAACCATAGATCCAAAACCCTAAACACTAAACTAACTTTAAATCATAAGCCCTAGAAAGGTTAAAACCTAAACTTAAACTAAATAAAACCTAAAAATAATATTAAAAATAACCTGAACCAAATAAAAAAAAATAAAGAAAATAAAATAAAAACAAAAACTAAAACCTAAACCTAAACCTAAAAAGAAAATAAAATAAACAATGAAAACTAAACTAAAATAAAGAAATAAAAACCTAAACTAAACTAAAAAAATAAAAAACTTAAATAAAATAAAAACTAAACTTAAAATAGAATTAAAATGAACCTAAAATAAAATAAAATTAAAACTAAATAAAACTTACTAAAAAAAAATAAAATAAAGATTAAAATAAATCTAAAATAAACCTAAAATAAAATAAAATAAAAGCTAAACTAAATAAATAAACTAAACTACACACTAAATCAATAATAAAAAACTAAAATAAACTAAACCAAACTAAAATAACAAAATAAACTTAAAATAAAACCTAAACCTAAACCTAAAGATAATAACCAAAACCTAAAATAAAAAAATAAAACTAAACCTAAAATAAAAAAAAATAAAACTAAATTAAATACTTTGGCTAAAAAAAAATACTAAGATAAAACCAAACCTAAAATGATAAACTAAAATAAAATAAAAAATAAATAAATAAAATAATATAAAATAAATAAATAAATAAATAAATAACTACCTGTTTTGCTTGTTTTTGACTAAATAAATCCTACCCTAGGCCTACCCACAACCTAAACCAACCCAAAACCTTAAAAACTAGGCCTAAACCTAAAAACTAAATCATAATCATAACTCTGGTTAAGGAAAATAAAATCCAAACCTAAACTAAACCTGACATAACCTAAAAGGCCACAACCCAAACCTAAATTAACAAACCCTCTGACAAAATAAACCTAAGATCTCTGACCCTACCCTAAACCTAAACCTAACTAAAAGAAATAAAATGAAACTAAACTAAATAATGAAATAACCAAACTACTAAAAAAATAAACTACTTAAATGATAAATGAACTTAAATAAAATAAATTAAAATAAATTAAAACCTAAACCTAAAAAATAAACCTATAAATAAACCAAAATAAATAAAAGAAAATTAAACCTAAATAAAACAAAAAAACTTAAAAAATAAAATAAAATAAACTACCAAAACTAAAATAAATAAACCTAAACCTAAACTAAATAAACTGCACTAAAATTAAAATAAAATAAAATGCTAAAATAAAACTAAACCTAAACAAAATAACATAAAATAAACTTAAAATAAAACCTAAAACTAAAAAAGATGAGTAAAACCTAAACTAAACCTAAAATAAAATAAAAATCTAAAATTAAAAAAATATAAAACTAAACTAAAAATGAACTTTAACAAATCTAAACTAAAATAAAATAAAATAAACTAAAATAAATAAGTAAACTGGATAAATAAAATAAAAGTAAATAAAATAAAATAAAATAAACTAAAATAATATATTAAACTAAATGACCATAAAGCCATTTTGCTTATTTAAAAAAACCATACCCTAAATACTAAACCTACACTAGCCTAATGACTAAAAGAACATTAAATCTTAACCCAATCTGAAACATCACCATGTCTCTACCCTGGCCTATCTCTGAGCCTAAAAAAATAAAATAAAAATAAACTAACTAAAATAAAAATAAAACCTAACTATAAAAATAAAAACCTAAAAATAAAATAAAACTAAACTTAAAATGAAATAAAATGGGACTAAAATAAAATAAAAGTAAAGACAAAATAAAAACCTAAAAAATAAAACTATAAATAAACCAAAATAAAATAAAAATAAAACCACAAAATAAAATAAAAATGCTTAAACAAATAATAAAATAAACTTCTAAACTAAAATACTAATAAAATAAATAAACCTAAACTAAATGAGTAAACTGCTTTAACATAATTTAATAAAATAAAATAAAAAATAAAACTAAACCTAAAATAACCCTAAAATAAACTTAAAATAAAACCTAAAACATAAACCTAAAGATGATAAAACCAAAGGCCTAAAAATAAAAATAAAACTAAAAAAAAATAAAAAATAAACTAAACTAAAAATAAAACTTTAAATCTGACATAAAAGTAAACTAAAATAAAATTAAATAAAATAAAAATAAAATAATAAAATAAAAAAAATAAAATACTAAATATATAAAATAAATTAAATGACCCTACTTGCCGTTTGCTTGTTAAAACCATGAACTGAGCTAAGCACAGGCCCTGAGCCTGGGCCTGAGAACTAGGCTGAAAATACTGGGCTAACCAGGCCCTAAGGCTGACACTGAGCAGATCTGAGCTGGGCTCTGAAAGATAACCTTAACTACACCTAACATCATACCTGGATAGGACTCAACTAAGAAAGGCATTAAAACTGAGCAGCTGACTGAAACAACTGGGCCCTGACCCTAAACCTAACTAATAATAATAAATGAAACTAAGGTAAAATAAAGATAAAAAACCTGAACTAACTAAAAAAAATAAAGACCTAAATGGATTAAACTTAATAAATAAAATGGACCTAAATAAGATAAATAAAATAAATAAACTAAATCAAAATAAAATGATAAAACCTAAAATAAATAAAGTAAAACCTAAATCCAAAACAAAAGAAAACTAACATAAAGATAAACTGGCATAAATAAAATAAATAAACTAGCTGAAAAATGATTAAACACAACCTAAATTAAATAAAATAAAATACTAAAAAAATTAAATAAACTAAAAATAACTAAAATAACATAAAATAAAACACAAACCTAAACTAAAGATAAAGTAAAACCTAAAACTGAAAAAAAGAAAAATAAAACCTAAACCTACAAATATAAAAAAATAAAACTAAACTAAAAAAAAAAATGACCTAAAAGTAAACAAATTAAAAACTATAAAATTAAGTGTAAACTAAACAAAATAAAATAAAGTAAAATAAAATAAAATATTAAGATAAACTAAAATAAATAAACTAAATAACACTAAACCTACCATTTTGCTTGTTTAAAAAAAACCATTGCCTACCCTAAATACCCCAAAATCTGACCACAAACCAAACCAAAACCTTAAAACCAAAAATAAACCCAAACCTAATCTAAAATAATCTGATTAAAAAATAAAAATTAAACCCTAAACTAAACTAAACATAAAAAAAATAAAAATCAAACCCTAACCCCAAACATTAAAAAAATAAATCTTACCCTAAATCACTACCATAATCTCTAAACCACTAAACTAAATACCTAAAAGAGATAAAATAAAAAAAAATAAATAAATTAAATAAAGAAATAAAACTAAACTAAAAGAAAACCTAAATAAAATAAAACTAAGTTAAATAGAAATAAAATGAACCTAAAATAAATTAAAAGTAAAACTAAATAAACCAACAAAAAAAATAAACTTATAAATAAACAAAATAAATAAACATAAAACTAAATCTAAAGAAATAAAAAAAATTTAACAATAAAAATAAAATAAACTTAAACTAAATAAAATAAACCTAAAATAAAATAAACTTATGCTTTTGTAATTTAATAAAATAAAATACTAAAATCACTAAACCTAAAATAAAAGTGACACTAAATAAACTTAAAATAAACCTAAAAAATACCTAAAGATAAATTAAAATCAACTGGTAAAATAAAAATAACCTAAGATAAAAGATAAAATTGGTAAAATAAACTTTGGTAATCTAAAATGCACTAAAATAAACCTAAACTAATAGATAAAGATAAACTAAATAAAAATAGATAAAGTAAATAAAAATAAATATTAAATTATATGTATAAAATAAATTAAATAACCTAACTTGCCGTTTCTAATTTAAAGAGCCCTAACTACCTAAAGTAATAAATTAACCTCACTACCATAAAAACCAAACCTGAGAAACCTTGATCTGAATACTCATTAGAATAAAAGGCCTAAACCCCTAAACCTAATGAGCATAAACATAAACACTAGACCACTAAAAACTGGATCCAAACATTAAAATAAAAACTAAATCTACCCTAAAACTGAGCCAAATCTCTACAACCTCACACTAAACTAAAGATAAATAAAAATAATACTAAAATAAGATAAAACCTAAACTAAACTAAAAGATAAAACCTAAATATTAAAACTAAAAAAATAAATATAAAAAAATTAAAATAAAATAAACTACCTAAATAAATAAATAAGATCTTAAAATAATAAAATACCTAATCAAAAAAAAACTTACCTAAGATAATGATAAAAGATAAACTCTAAGCTAAGATAAAGACCTACTAACCTAAAATAAACTAAATGACTTTGGTAATTAGATAAAATAAAATAAACCTAAACTAAAAACTAAAATAAAAATAAATAAAACCTAAAACCTACCATAAAGATAAAGTAAAACCTAAACCTAACAAAATAAATATAAGACTGACCACAAAAAATAAAAATAAACTAATAAAATAACTTTGGCAAATGTAAACCAAAATAAACTAAAATAATAAATAAACTAAAGATAAATAGTGGAAAATAAAATAAAATAAAAGTAAATCAAAATAAAATATTAAAATAAACTAAAATAAATATAAAATAAACTAAATAACCCTAGCTGTCATTTTGCTTGTTTAAAAAAACCATAACCCTAGGCCCTACTGAAATAAACTTAAAAAAAGCCACAGGCCTAAACCTAAACCTAAACCCTGAGCCAACCAAAACTACCCTAAACCCAGCCAACCCATGCCTAAACTGGCAGACTCTGATTAAGATAACCAAATCTAAAACTGAGCCTGGTAGTCAAACACTAAACCAGGCCACAAAACCCTGAGCTCAACATTAACCAACCTAAATGTTGACCACAAGGCCAAACCATAATCTCTGAGCTAAACAAACTGAACCTAAAGAAAATAAAATAAAAATTAAAACTAAACTAAAATAAAGAAATCAGGCTAAACTAAACTAAAATAAACAACCTAAATATAAAAACTAAACTTAAAATGAAATAAAATGAACCTAATAAAATAAAAGTAAAACTAAATAAAAACCTAAACCTAAAAAATAAACTTATAAATAAAATCTAAAAATAAATAAAAAGTAAAACTAAAATCCTAAAATAAATAAATGACTTCAACTAATAAATTGAGAAAATAAACTAAGCCTACTAAACTAAACTAAAAAATAAAACCTAAACCTAAAATAAAAAGCTACTTTAACCTAAATTAAATAATAAAAAAAACTAAAATAAAACAAACTAAACTAAAAAACACTAAAAATAAACTTAAAATAAAACCTAAAATCTGAACATAAAAGATAAAGTAAAACCAAACCTAAACCTAAAAAATAAAATAAAACCTAAACCTAAAAATAAAAAAATAAAACTAAACTAAAAAAATAACTCTAAATCTAAAGCTAAAAGTAAAATAAAAAACCTAAACTAAAATAAAAAAAGTAAACTAAATAAAAATTAAAATAAAAGTAAATAAAAATAAAAAAAACTAAAATAAATATAAAATAAATTAAATACCCCTAAACTTAATTTATTTCAAAAAAAAATAAAACCCTAAAAAACTAAAATAACCATATTAAAAACTAAATAAAAAACTAAACCTAAAAAATAAACCTATAAATAAAACCTAAAAATAAATAAAAAGTAAATCCTAAATCCTAAAATAAAAAAAAACTTAAACCTAAAATAAAAATAAAATAAACCTAAGCCTAAACTAAAATAAATAAAACCTAAACCAAAGCTAAAATAAACTAAACTACACTTTAACCTAAATTAAATAAAATAAAAATACTAAAAATAAACTAAACCTAAACTAAAAAGTAACACCTAAAATAAACTTAAAATAAGAACCTAAAACCTAAACCTAAAAGATAAAGTAAAAAACCTAAACCTAAACATAAATAAAATCAAACCTAAACTTAAAAAAATAAAATGATAAACTAAACTAAAAATAAAATTTAACCAAATCTAAACCTAAAGTAAACTAAAAATGAAACCTAACTAAAGATAAATAAAGGTAAACTAAATGAAATAAAAAATAAAAAGTAAATAAAATAATTAAATAATAAACTAAAATAAAATATAAAATACTAAATAACCTAACTCCATTTTTCTTGTTTTAAAACCATGACCCTACCCTAGCCAACCCTAAACTTACACTACCACCCTAACCACAAGGCAACCCCTAAACCACAAATAAACCTAAACTAAATCTCCCATAAACTAGTTAAGAAGATAAAACCTCAACCACTGATCTAAAACCTAAACTTAAACCTAAAACTAAACCTCTAAAACCTAAACCCAACCACAAATCTAACCCTAAACTAAAATGATCTAAACCACAAACCTAAACTAAACTAAAAAAAAAATAATAAAATAAAATGAAACAAAATAAAATAAAATAAATAAAAAAACTAATCTATAAAAAGATAAAACCTAAATAAAATAAAACTAAACTTAAAATAGAAATAAAATGAACCTAAATTATAATAATTAAAACTAAATAAAACCTAAACCAAAACAAACCTAAATGAACTAAATTAAATAAAAAAGAATAACCTAAATCCTAAAATAAAAAAATTTAAATAAAATAAAATAAAATAAACCTGGCTAAAAAAAAAAATAAAACCTAAACGTAAAATAAAGTAAACTTACACTTTAACCTAAATTAAAATAAAATAAAATAAAATAAACTGAACCTAAACTAAAAATGACACCTTAAAATAAACTTAAAATAAAACCTAAAGATAAAGTAAAACCTAAACCTAGACTAAAATAAAAATAAAACCTAAACCTAAAAAAAAAATATAAAAGTAAACTAAAAAATAAACTTTAACCTAAATCTAAAATCTAAAAGTAAACTAAAATAAAAAACCCTAAACTAAAATTAATAAAGTAAACTAGATAAAAATAAAAATAAAATAAATTAAAATATAAAATAAAATAAATGAAAATAAATTTAAAATAAACAAAATAACCATAAACCTATATTTTGCTTATTTAAAAAAAAAAAACCTAAACCCTAAATCACAACCCTAAACCTACTGACCCAAACCTGAGCCAAAACCTAAAACCACAAACCTTAAAAACTAAACTCTAAAACCCTTAACCTTAAACACTAAATCCTAAACCGTAAACTCAAGTTAAGAAAATAAAAAACCTTAAACCCTAAACTAAAACTTAAACCACAAACATAAAACCAAAACACTAAACCCTGATCCATAAAAACCCTAAACAAACATTAAACCTAAAACCCTAAACGCTAAACCCAAAACCCTAAACCATAATCTCTAAATGCTAAACCCTAAAACCTAAACCTAAACCTAAAAAGAAAATAAAATAAAAAATGAAAACTAAATTAAAATAAAGAAATAAAAACCTAAACTAAATTAAAAAAAATAAAAACCTAAATAAAATAAAAAATAAACTTAAAATAAAATAAATGAACATAAATAAAAATAAAAGTAAAAGTAAATAAAATTGAACCTAAAAAAAAAAATAAATAAATAAAAAAATAAATAAAAGTAAAACCTAAATCCTAAAACAAAAAAAAACTTAAAGCTAAAGTAAAAATAAAATAAACCTAAGCCTAAACTAAAATAAATAAAACTAAAATAAATAAAACCTAAACCTAAACTTAAAATAAAGTAAACCTACACTTTAACCTAAATAAAATAAAATAGAATTACTAATATAAAACTAAACCAAAACTAAAAAATAACTCCTAAAAATAAACTTAAAATAAATACCTAAAACTTAAACCTTAAAAGATAATGTAAAAACCTAAACTTAAACCTAAAAATAAAATATAAAATCTAAACCTCAAAAATAAAAAAAATAAAACTAAACAAAAAATTAAACTTTAACCTAAATATAGACCTAAAAGTAAACTAAAATAAAAAAAGATAAAATAAATAAAGTAAACTAAATAAAGATAAAGATAAAATAAATATAAAATAAAATAAATAATCCTAAACTACCAGTTTGCTTGTTTTAAAAAAAACCATAACCCTACCAACCCTAAACCCATAACCCTACTATAACCCCTAAACCCTAATCACAACTTTGACCCTCATTAAAAGTAGGCCTTAAACCATGACCACTAAACCTAAATCTCAGTGAGCTCAGTTAAGATAAAAACCAACCCATAAAACTGACCAAACATAAAATGACACTAGGCCCAAGTAAGGCCCAAAACTAAATTCTAATCCCTAAAACCCTAAACCATAATCTCTAAATCCTAAACCCTAAAACCTAAACCTAAACCTAAAAAGAAAATAAAATAAAATAAATGAAAACTAAACTAAAATAAAGAAATAAAACCCTAAAATAAAATAAAAAATTTAAAAACCTAAATAAAATAAAAACTAAACTTAAAATAGAAATAAAATGAACCTAACATAAAATAAAATTAAAACTAAATAAAAACCTAAACCTAAAAAATAAACCTATAAATAAAACCTAAAAATAAATAAAAATTATAACCTAAATCCTAAAATAAAAAAACTTAAACCTAAAATAAAAATAAAATAAACCTAACCCTAAATTAAAATAAACTAAATTAAAATAAATAAAACCTAAACCTAAAATAAACTAAACTAACCTACACTTTAACCTTTATGTTAAATAAAATAAAATACCAAAATAAAACTAAACCTAAACTAAAAATAACACTAAAATTAAATTTCAAATAAAACCTAAAAAAATAAACCTAAAAGATGATGTAAACTAAACCTAAAAATAAAAATAACTCTAAACCTAAAAATAAAAAATATAAAACTAAATAAAAAATAAACTTTAACTAAATCTAATCCAAAAAAAATAAAAAAACCTAAACTAAAATAAATAAAGTAAACTAAATAAAAATAAAAATAAAAGTAAATAAAAATAATTAAATAAAATAAACTAAAATAAATATAAAATAAACTAAATAACCCTAAACCTACCATTTTTGCTTGTTTGAAAAAACCATAAACTCCTAAAAACCTAAACTTACAACCCTAAACCAACAACCCCCCCAAAACCTTAACCAAATCATTAATAAACCCTCCTTAAAAAAAACTAAATCTTAAACTGTAAACTCTAGTTAAGAAAATAAAAAACCTCAAACCCAAATCTAAAACATAAACCCTAAACATAAAACCTAAACACTAAACCCAGAATCATAAAAACCCTAAACCCAAAACCCTAAATGCTAAACCCTAAAACCCTAAACCATAATCTCTAAACCCTAAACCCTAAAACCTAAACCTAAACCTAAAAAAACAATAAAATAAAAAAATGAAATCTAAACTAAAATAAAGAAATAAAAACCTAAACTAAACTAAAAAAAAAAACCTAAATAAAATAAAACTAAACTTAAAATAGAAATAAAATGAACCTAAAATATAATAAAATTAAAACTAAATAAAAACCTAAACCTAAAAAATAAACCTATAAATGAAACCTAAAATTAAATTAAAAGAATAACCTAAATCCTAAAATAAAAAAAATTTAAACCTTAAATAAAAATAAAATAAACCTAAGCTTAAACTAAAAAAAATAAAACCTAAACCTAAACGTAAAATAAAGTAAACTTACACTTTAACCAAAATTAAATAAAATAAAAATACAAAAAATAAAACAGAACCTAAACTAAAAAATGACACCTTAAAATAAACTTAAAATAAAAACCTAAAAAGATAAAGTAAAAACCTAAACCTAAACCAAAAAATAAAAAATAAAACCTAAACCTAAAAAATAAAAAAATATAAAAGTAAACTAAAAAATAAACTTTAACCTAAATCTAAACCTAAAAAGTAAACTAAAATAAAAATCCTAAACTAAAATAAATAAAGTAAACTAGATAAAAATAGAAATAAAATAAATTAAAATATAAAATAAAATAAATGAAAATAAATTTAAAATAAACAAAATAACCATAAACCTATATTTTACTTATTTAAAAAAAACCATAACCCTAAACCCTAAACTCTAAACCCTAAACCTACAACCCTAAACCTACAACCCGAAACCCTAAAACCTTAAAACCTAAACCCTAAACCTTAAAAACTAAACTCTAAACCATGAACCTTAAAACTAAATCATCCAGAGTACTCAAGGTTAAGAAAAAAAACCAAACCCTAAACTAAAACTTAAACCCTAAACATAAAACCAAGACACTACGATCCATAAAAAACCCTAAACACGAGAGCATTAAACCTAAGACCCTAAGGCAGACCCTAAACCATAATCTCTAAATGCTAAACCTAGCTAAACCTAAACCTAAAAAAAAGAAAATAAAATAAAAAATGAAAACTAAATTAAAATAAAGAAATAAAAACCTAAACTAAATTAAAAAAAATAAAAACCTAAATAAAATAAAAACTAAACTTAAAATAGAAATAAAATGAACATAAATAAAATAAAAGTAAAAGTAAATAAAAATTGAAACCTAAAAAATAAACCTATAAATAAAACCTAAAAATAAATAAAAAGTAAAACCTAAATCCTAAAACAAAAAAAAACTTAAAGCTAAAATAAAAATAAAATAAACCTAAGCCTAAACTAAAATAAATAAAACTAAAATAAATAAAACCTAAACCTAAACTTAAAATAAAGTAAACCTACACTTTAACCCAAATAAAATAAAATAGAATTACTAATATAAAACTAAACCTAAACTAAAAAATAACTCCTAAAAATAAACTTAAAATAAATACCTAAAACTTAAACCTAAAAAGATAAAGTAAAAACCTAAACTTAAACCTAAAATAAAATATAAAATCTAAACCTCAAAAATAAAAAAAATAAAACTAAACAAAAAATTAAACTTTAACCTAAATCTAGACCTAAAAAGTAAACTAAAATAAAAAAACTAAAATAAAATAAATAAGGTAAACTAAATAAAAATAAAAAAAATAAAATAAATATAAAATAAAATAAATAATCCTAAACCTACCAATTTACTTATTTTAAAAAAAAACATTACCCTAAACCCTAAACCCTAAACCCATAACCCTACCTGACCACAACCCACAAAACCCTAAACCACAAAACTTTAACCCTAAACATTAAAACTAAACCTTAACCCTTGACCTAAACACTAAAGCAGAGCTCTAGTTGGAAGATAAAAACCTTGGCCCTCTAAACTAAACCCCAAACATAAAATGAAACCTAGGCCAGGACCACAAGAGCCCTACCCAAACCCTAAATTCTGATCCACAAAACTAAACCATAATCTCTAAATCCTAAAAAACAAACCTAAACCTAAAAGATAAAATAAAATAAATGAAAACTAAACTAAAATAAAGAAATAAAACCCTAAAATAAAATAAAATTTAAAACCTAAATAAAATAAAACTAAACTTAAAATGAAATAAAATGAACCTAAAATAAAATAAAATTAAAACTAAAATAAACCTAAAAAAATAAAAATAAAATAAAATAAAAAAATTATAACCTAAATCCTAAAATAAAAAAAAACTTACCTAAAATAAAATAAAATATAAACCCTAAATTAAAATAAACTAAATTAAAATAAATAAAACCTAAACCTAAAATAAAATAAACTATAACCTGCACTTTAACCTTTATATTAAATAAAATAAAATACTAAAAATAAAACTAAACCTAAACTAAAAAATAACACCTAAAAGTAAATTTTAAATAAAAACCTAAAAAATAAACCTAAAAAGATGATGTAAAAACCTAAACCAAAACCTAAAAATAAAAAATAACTCCTAAACCTAAAAAATAAAAAAATATAAAACTAAACTAAAAAATAAACTTTAACCTAAATCTAATCCTAAAAAGTAAACTAAAATAAAAATCCTAAACTAAAATAAATAAAGTAAACTAAATAAAAATAAAAATAAAAGTAAATAAAATTAATTAAATAAAATAAACTAAAAAAAATATTAAATAAACTAAATAACCCTAAACCTACCATTTTACTTATTTGAAAAAAACCATAACCCTAAACCCTAAACCCAAAACCCTAAACTTACAACCCTAAACCAACAACCCTAAACCCTGACCCTAAACCGTAAAAATTAAACCCTAAAAACTAAATCCTAAACTGTAAACTCTAGTTAAGAAAATAAAAAACCTCAAACCCAAATCTAAAACATAAACCCTAAACATAAAACCTAAACACTAAACCCAGAATCATAAAAAAAAACCCAAAACCCTAAAATGCTAAACCCTAAACCCTAAACCATAATCTCTAAAACCCTAAACCACACCTAAACCTAAACCTAAAACAATAAAATAAAAAATGATTTCTAAACTAAAATAAAGAAATAAAACCTAAACTAAACTAAAATAAAACCTAAATAAAATAAAACTAAACTTAAAATGAAATAAAATGAACCTAAAATATAATAAAATTAAAACTAAATAAAACCTAAACCTAAAAATAAACCTATAAATGAAACCTAAAATTAAATTAAAGGTAACCTAAAATCTAAAATAAAAAAAAAAAACCTAAAATAAAAATAAAATAAACCTAAGCCTAAACTAAAAAAAATAAAACCTAAACCTAAACGTAAAATAAAGTAAACTTACACTTTAACCTAAATTAAATAAAATAAAAATACAAAAAATAAAACTGAACCTAAACTAAAAAATGACACCTTAAAATAAACTTAAAATAAAAACCTAAAAAGATAAAGTAAAAACCTAAACCTAAACCTAAAAATAAAAAATAAAACCTAAACCTAAAAAATAAAAAAAAATAAAACTAAACTAAAAAAATAAACTTTAACCTAAATCTAAACCTAAAAAGTAAACTAAAATAAAAACCTAAACTAAAAAAATAAAGATAAAATAAATAAAAGATAAAAATAAATAAAATAAATTAAATAAAATAAAATAAATGAAAATAAATATAAAATAAACTAACCATAAACCTATATTTTACTTATTTACAAAAAAACCATAACCCTAAACCCTAAACTTTAAACCCTAAACCTAAACCTGGGCAGAGCCACAACCCAAAACCCTACTAAACCACTGAGCCTTAAAACTAAACTCTAACCCTTAACCCTAAACACTAAATCCTAAACCAGTGAAACTCTGGTTAAGATAAAACCAAACCCTTAACATAAAACCAAAACACTAAAACGGTCCATAAACCCTAAACTGGAGCATTAAACCTAAAACCCTAAACACTAGGCAGACCCTAAACCATAATCTCTAAACCCTAAACCCTAAAACCTAAACCTAAACCTAAAAAGAAAATAAAATAAAAAATGAAACTAAATTAAAATAAAGAAATGAAAACCTAAACTAAACTAAAAAAATAAAAACCTAAATAAAATAAAAACTAAACTTCAAATAGAAATAAAATGAACCTAAATAAAATAAAAGTAAAACTAAATAAAAATTGAAACCTAAAAAATAAACCTATAAATAAAACTTAAAAATAAATAAAGGATTAAAACCTAAATCCTAAAACAAAAAAAAATTAAAGCTAAAATAAAAATAAAATAAACCTAAGCCAAAACTAAAATAAACAAAACTAAAATAAATAAAACCTAAACCTAAACCTAAAATAAAGTAAACCTACACTTTAACCTAAATAAAATAAAATAGAATTACTAAAATAAAACTAAACCTAAACTAAAAAATAACACCTATAAATAAACATAAAATAAAAACCTAAAACCTAAACCTAAAAAGATAAAGTAAAAACCTAAACTTAAACCTAAAAATAAAATATAAAACCTAAACCTCAAAAAAAAAAAATAAAATGAAACTAAAAATTAAACTTTAACCTAAATTTAGACCTAAAAAGTAAACTAAAATAAAAAACCTAAAATAAAATAAATAAAGTAAACTAAATAAAAATAAAAAAAATAAAAATAATATAAAATAAAACAAATAATACTAAACTGCCATTTTTTGCTTGTTTAAAAGAGCCATAACCCTACCCTAGGCACATAACCCTAGGCTATGACCACCACAAACCCTGATCACTAAACCTTAACACTACACTAAATCCTGGCGTGAGCTCTGGTTAAAGATAAAAACCCCCCCTAAACTAAAACTTAAACCCCAAACATAAAAATGAAACACTAAACCCAGAACCCTAAAAGCCCTAAACCCAAAACCCAAAACCCTAAATTCTAATCCCTAAAACCCTAAACCATAATCTTTAAACCCTAAACCCTATAACCTAAACCTAAACCTAAAATGAAAATAAAATAAATTAAATTAAAACTAAACAAAAATAAAGAAATAAAACCATAAAATAAAATAAAAAAATTTAAAAACCTAAATTAAATAAAAACTAAACTTAAAATAGAAATAAAATGAACCTAAAATAAAATAAAATTAAAACTAAATAAAAACCTAAACCTAGAAAATAAACCTATAAATAAAACCTAAAAATAAATAAAAATTATAACCTAAATCCTAAAATTTAAAAAAAACTTAAACCTAAAATAAAAATAAAATAAACTTAACCCTAAATTAAAATAAACTAAATTAAAATAAATAAAACCTAAACCTAAAATAAACTAAACTAAACCTACACTTTAATCTATATTAAATAAAATAAAAATACTAAAAATAAAACTAAACCTAAACTATAAAATAGCACCTAAAAGTAAACTTAAATTAAAAACCTAAAAAATAAACCTAAAAAGATAATGTAAAAACCTAAACCTAAACCTAAAAAGTAAACTAAAATAAAAAACCTAAATTAAAATAAATAAAGTAAACTAAATATAAATAAAAATAAAAGTAAATAAAAATAAATTAATAAAATAAACTAAAATAAATATAAAATAAACTAAATAATACCTTTTTTTTTTACTTATTAAAAAACCATTGCCCTAAACCACAGGCCCTACCTGGGCCACTAAACCCTAAACCTAACTGAGCCAAGGCCTTGACACTAAACTCAAACACTTAACCTTAAACCCTAAACTTCCTCAGTGAGCTCGGTTAATAAAGATAAAAGCGTTAAACCATAGGCTAAAATCTAAACCCTAAACATAAAACCTAAACACTAAACTGGATCTAAAAGCCATAAACCCAAAACATTAAACCCAACCACTGACCTCTAAAACAAAACCCTAAACCATTTGTAAACACTAAACCCACCTAAACCTAAATAAGATAAAATAAAAAAATAAAACCCAAACTAAACCCTAAACCTAAACCTAAACCAAAACCAAAAAATAAAATAAAATAGATAATAAAAACTAAACCAAAATAAAATAAATAAAAACCTAAACTAAACAAAAAAATAAAATAAAACTAAAAATAAAAAACCTAAATATAATAAAAACTAAACCTAAAATAAAAATAAAATAAACTTAAGATCAAATAAAATAAAAACTAAATAAAAACCTAAACCAAAAAAATAAACCTAAAAATAAATAAAAAATAGCATCTAAACCCTAAACTAAAAAAGAACCTAAACATAAAATAAATATAAAATAAACAAAATAAAATAAACCTAAACGTAAACTAAAATAAACTAAACTAAAATAAATAAAAATCTAAACCTAAACATAAAATAAACTAAACCTAAACCAAAACCTAAACTAAATAAAATAAAATAAACTAAAAATAAACCTAAGCCTAAACTAAAAATTAAAAAATAAAAACCTAAACCTAAAAAATAAAATAAAAATAAAACTAAATTAAAAAATAAACCTAAACCTAAACATAAACCTAAATAATAAACTAAACTAAAAGGAAACTTAAACTAAAATAAACAAACCTAATAAAAATAAACTAAATTAAATGAAAATAAAAATAATCCTTAATAAAAATAAAAAATAAAAGAAACTAAAATAATTAAAAAATAAACTAAATAAACCAAAACCTTCCAGTTTACTTTATTTTTAAATAAAAAAATCCTAAACCATTAACTAAAAAATAAAAGCCAAAAATAAACATAAAATAAAAATCTAAAACCAAAACGTAAAAAAATAAAATAAAAATAAAACCTAAACCAAAAACTAAAAAATAAAACTTAAACCTACAAAATAAAATAAAAATAAAACTAAACTAAAAAATAAACCTAAACCTAAACCTAAACCTAAAAAACAAACTAAAATAAAAAATCTAAACTAAAATAAATAAACTAAACTAAATAAATTAAAAATAAATCTAATTAAAAATAAAAAATAAAATAAACTAAAATAAATAAAAAATAAACTCAATAAACCTAAACCTACAAGTTTACTTAATTTAAAAAAAAATTAAAAAATTAAAAATTATAAAAATTATAAAAAAACCATATTACTAAACCTTAAACCCTAAAGCTAACCCTAAACCCTAAAACCCTAAATCCTAAACTCTATAGCTTAAACCCTAAAACACTAAACCCTAAACCTTAATCCCTAAACCCTAATCCCTCAACTATGTTAAAAAAATACCTTAAACCCTAAGCCTTTAACATAAAACTTAAACCCTAAACTAAAACCAAAACCCTAAACCTAAAACCTAATCCCTAAACCCTAAACACTAAACCCAAACCTTAAACCCTAAACATTAAACCCTAAAATCATAAATCATAAACCTAAAAGCCTAATCCTTAAAACCAAAATAAATAAATAAAATATAATAAACTAAAAACCTAAACTAAGACCTAAACCTAAACTTAAGTGTAAACCTAAACCTAAAACTAAAAATAAATTAAAATAAAAAATGAAAACTAAACTAAAATAAAATAAATAAAAACTTAAACTAAATAAAAAAATAAAATAAACCTAAATAAAATAGAAACTAAACCTAAAATACAAATAACATAAACTTAAGATAAACTGAAATAAAAACTAAATAAAAACCTAAACCAAAAAAATAAACCTAAAATTTAATAAAAAATAACACCTAAATCCTAAACCAAAAAAAAACCCTAAACCTAAAATAAAAAATAAAATAAAATAAATAAACGATAATAAACCTAAACCTAAACTAAAATAAACTAAATTAAAATAATTAAAACTTAAACCTAAAATAAACAAAACCTAAACCTAAACATAAAAAAAACTAAACCTAAACCTAAACCTAAACTAAATAAAATTAAATAAACTTAAACCTAAACTAAATAATAAAATCTAAAAATAAACCTAAAATAACAACCTAAAACCTAAACCTAAAAAAATAAAATAAAAACCTAAACCAAAACCTAATAATAAAAAATAAAACTTAAACCTAAAAAATAAATAAAAATAAAACTCAACTAAAAAATAAACTTAAACCTAAAAAATAAACTAAAATATAAAAAGAAACCTAAACTAAAATAAATAAACTTAATATAAATAAACTATCCTAAATAAAAATAAAAATAAACCTAAATAAAAATAAAAAATAAAATAAACTAAATAAACCTAAACCAATTTGTTTACTTAAATTTTTTAAAAAAAACCCTAAATGCTAAACTTTAAACCCTAAACCCTAAACCATCAACCATAAACCCAAAAAAATCCAAAACTTTAAACCCTAAACCCTAAACCCTAAACCTTAACCCTAAATCTTAAACTTTAAAAGAATAAACCCTAAAACCCTAAACCCTAAACCCTAACCCTAAACCCTAAAACCTAAACCCCAAACCCTAAACCTAAACCTAAAGTAATTAAATTAATTAATAATGAAACCTAAATCGTATAACCTAACAAATCCAAACCTACCCCTAAAACCAAACCCTAAGAATGGGCATAACCTTGATAGTAGGAACATCACCATGAACCAGGCTCAGTCTAGATCTGGCGGTGAAGGTGAAGGCATAAGCAACAATTATCGTGGTGGTAGGTGATCTAGAGGTGCTGGTGGATATGGAGGTGGTGGTCAGACTAGTGGTGGTTTTTAAGGCAGGAGGAGAGACGAAGGTTACAACTGTGTTGGTGGCCGGGAGAGATCGAGGATATGATGGTGGATCTCGCTACTCAAGAGGTTACGATGATTCTGATGGGAACTAGAGAAATTGAAGAACGGTTGAGCTGATCTACAGCTTAACAAACTATGTCCTTACAATAGAGATGGCTCTAGTTATCTAGGGTTTTTGATTTACTCTATGCATGCACATTTTTTATCTATGTTGTCGCTTATGTCTTAGAATACTTGGTGTGTTACTTGGTTGAAGAAATCAAAAAGAAGAAATGTTGAAAATGAATTTGTTCTCAATTTAAAATAAAATAAAATAAAAAACCAAAAACCCTAAACCCTAAACAAAAAGCTAAACCTTAAACCTAGACCTAAACCTAAACTCTAAACCTTAAACCCTAAATTTGTAAATCCTAAACCCTAACACCTAAATCATAAACCCTCCCTAAACCCTAAACCCTAAACTAAACCTAAACCCTAATCCTTAAAAAGCTAAAAACCTAAACATAAATTAAATAAAACCTTAAAATAAAATAAATAAATAAACCAAAACCAAAATTAAATAAAAAAATAAAATAAAATAAAAACCTAAACTAAAACTTAAACCTAAACCTAAAAGAATATGAAATTAAAAAATAAAAACAAAGTTTCTATAAAATAAATATAAACTTAAACTAAACTACAAAAGAGAAAACCTAAATAAAATAAAATACTATACCTAAAATAAAAATAAAATAAACCTAAAATAAAATAAAATAAAAGCAAAATAAAAACCCAAACAAAAAAACCTAAAAAACCTAAAAATTAATAAAAAGTAAAACCTAAACCCTATACTAATAAAAAACATAAACTAAACTAAAATAAATAAAACCTAAACCTAAAATAAACTATGCCTTAACCTAAACCTAACTAAATAAAATAAAATAAACTAAAAATAAACCAAAACCTAAATTAAAAAATAAAACCAAAAAATAAACCAAAAATAAAAACCTAAAACCTGAGCTTCAAAAAATAAAATTAAAGCCTAAACCTAAACGTAAAAAGAAAAAATAAAACTTAAACCTAAAAGCTGTAATAAAAATAAAACTAAACTAAAAAAATAAACTAAATAAAACCTAAATTAAAACAAATAAACCTAAAATAAATAAAATAAACTATATAAAAATAAAATTGAACCTAAGTAAAAATAAAAAAAATAAAATAAACTAAATAAGCTAAATAAACCTAAACACACCGATTTACTTAATTTAAATAAATAAATTACAAAAACCCTAAACCCTAAACCTGAAATCCTAAACACTAAACCCTAAACCCTAAACCTGAAACCAAAACCTGAAACCATAAACTCTAAACCCTAAACCCTAAACCCTAAACCTTAAACCACCAAACCCTAAACCCTAAGCTAGCCCTAAACTTTAAAAACCCTAAACACTAAACTCTAAACCCTAAACCCTAATCCCTAATCCCTAAACCCAAACCCTAAAACTTAAACCCTAAAACCCAAAACCATAAACCCTAAACCCTAAACCCTAAACCTTAATCCTTAATCCCTAACCCTAAACCCTAAACCCTAAACGCTAAACTTAAACCTAAAGAAACTAAATAAATAAAAAGTGAACATAAACCCTAAAGCCTAATAAAAAAAACCAAAACCAAAACCTAAACCCTAATAATGGGCAGAACCTTGACGGGAACATCGACGTCAACTTGGCTTAGTCTCGATCTACCTATGGAGGAAAAGGTGGAGGTCCCGGTTATCATTGTGGTGGTGGGGGATTTAGAGGTGTTGATAGATATGGAGGTGGGGACCGGAGCAGTGGTGGTTATGGAGGCAGGAGGAGCGACAAAGGTTACAATCGTGGTGGTCACAGAGGGATAGATTAGAGATATGATTGTAGATCTCGCTGCTCAAAAGCTGGTGGTGGTTCTGATAGGAACTGGAGAAATTGAAGAATCGCTGATCCAATCTGCTACTTATGGAACAATGTCTTTACAGTAGAGATAGTTCTAGCTATCTAAGGTTTTACTTTATGTGTGATCATTTTTTATCTATGTCATCACTTATGTCTTAGAAAACTTGGTCCGCTACTTGGTTGGTGAAATTGAAAATAAGAAATGTTGAATATGAATTTGTTCTCTATTAAAAAAACCTTAAATGCTAAACTCTAACCTAAAACCTAAAATCTAAACTTAAAATCTAAACCCTAAACCCTAAACCATAAACACTATACCTTAAACCCTAAAGCCTAAACCTTAAGCCATAAAACCCTAAACCATAAACCCTAAACCCTAAACCTTAATCCCTAAACCCTAAAATGCTAAACCCTAAACCCTAAACCCAAAACCTGTTAAACCCAAACCTAAACCTAAAATAAAAACACTAAACTCTAAAATTCTAAACCATAAACCCCCAAACTAAAATACCACTCCTTTAAACTCTTATGGGCTCACACCTACCTAAACCTAAACCTAAATCTGGGCCAAACTTAAACCTGGCCCTGGGCTGAGTTAACCAGGCCCTCACTAAACATGATCCTGGGCCTTCCTGGGCCTAAACTAAACCTAAACTGGGCTAAACTTACTGAGCCCACCAAACTGGGCCTAAACCCATAAACACTAAACCTAAACTTTAAACCTGGGCTTGGGCCCTAAACTCTTAAAACCTAAATGTAAACCTAAACTGGGCTGAGCTAAACCATAAATATGGGGCTGAGCTGAGCTGGCACACTGATCCATGGGCTTCCTCTGACCCTAGGCTAAACTCTTAGATAAAAGGCCAGCCACCTCCCAGGCCCTGAAACCTGACCTAGTGTGAGCCCAAAACTAAATGACCACTCTAAAAATAAGGCCTAAATCTAAAACTTAAACATTCTCTAAACCTAAATCTAAACCCTAAACCAGGCCCTGATACTGAGCCTAAACTGAGCCTAAACTGAAAGCCATAAACTAAACTAGGCTGACCCACTGAGCTAAATGCCTGAGCTGAAAACTGACCTAAACCTGACCACCACCACTAAACCCTAAACCTAAACCCTAAACTCCCACACCAACCCTAAACCCTCCCTACTTACTATCCAAACCTATAACCTCCCTGGCCCTAAACTCCTCCTTCCCACCCAAACTCTATAGATCTTAACCTTGAAAACCTAAAAACCTAAACCTAAACTAAATAAAACCTAAAATTAAAATAAATAAAAAAAGTTAAACATAAATAAAATAAAATAATAAAATAAAATAAAAGCCTTAACTAAAACCTAAGCCTAAAACTAAAACTAAACTTAAAGCTAAAAATAAAATAGAATAAAAAAAATACACTATAATAAATTAAATAAAAACCTAAACTAAATTAAAAATTAAAATAAACCTAAAACTAAAAAGAACTAAATAAAATATAAGCTAAACCTAAAATAAACATTAATTAAACCTAAAATATAATAAAATAAAAACTAAAAAACTAAGCGTAAAATATAAACCTACACTAAAAAAAACCTAAACCAAAAATAAAAATAAAATAAGCAAAATAAAATTAAGCAAAACTAAACTAAATAAAAATTAAACCTAACCTAAACCTAAAATAAACAAAACCTAAACCTAAACATAAACTAAATAACATAAAATAAACTAAAAATAAACCTAAACCTAAACTAAAAAATAAAACCTAAAAATAAACCTAAAACCTAAACCTAAAAAATAAAATAAAAACCTAATCCTAAACTTAAAAATAAAAAATAAAACCTAAACCTAAAAAGTAAACTAAAAATAAAACTAAACAAAAAAAACCTAAACCTAAACCTAAACCTTAAAATTAAACCAAAACAAAAAACCTACACAAAAAAATAAACTTAAAATAAATAAATAAAATTAAATAAAAAATTAACCCAAATAAAAATAAAAAAAATAAAATAAATTGAAATAAATTAAAACTAAACTAAATAAACCAAAACCTACTGATTTACTTACTTTAAAAACAATTTAATAAATAAAGAAATACCCTAAACCCTAAACCCTAAAAATCCTAAAACCTAAACCCTAAATCCTAAACCCTAAACCTAAACCTTAAACTCTAAACCCTAAACCCTAACAACTACAAATCATAAAAGCCTAAACCCTAAACCCAAACCCTAAACTTTAAACCCTAAATCCTAAACCCTAAACCATAAACCCTAAACCTAAACACTATGCCCAAAACCCTAAAACCATAAACCCTAAACCCTAAACCCTAAACTAACCCTAAACCTTGATCTATCCCTAAACCCTAAACCCTAAAATCTAAAAACCCTAAACCCTAAAGCCTAAAAACTATACCCTAAACCCTAACCCTGCTGGAAGTGCTAGTTGATATGATGGTGGATATAGAGGTGGTGGTTATGGAGGCAAGATCTAGAGGTGGAGGATCTGGAGGTGCTAATGGATCTGGAGGTGCTAGTAGATATGGAGATGGTGGTTATGGAGGCGAAAGGAGTGATAGAGGTTACAACCATGGTGGTGGTAGAGGGATATATTAGAGATATGATGGAGGATCCCGCTACTCATGAGGTAAGGGTGGTCTGATGGGAACTGGAGAATTGAAGAACAATAGATCCGATCTACTGCTTATGGAACTAGGTCTTTATACTAGTGAAGATTCTAATTATCTAGGGTATTTGTTCTACTCTATGCATGCTCATTATTTATGTATGTCATCACTTGTATCTTATAAAACTTGGTCTCCTACTTGGTCAATAAAATTGAAAAGAAGAAATGTTGAATCTAAATTTCTTCTCTATTAAAAAAAATACCTTAAACCCTGACCTAAACCCTAAACAAAAACCTAAACTTTAAACCATAAACCCTAAAACTCTAAAATCCTAACCCTAAACCCTAAACCTAAAACCATAAACTCTAAACCCTAAATCCTAAACCCTAAAAACCCTAAACACAAAGCTGGCAGCATAAATCCTAAACCCGAAACTAACTTAAACCCTTAACCCTAAATCTTAAACCCTAAACTAACCTAAACCCTAAATCCTAAATCCTAATCCTTAAACCCTAAAATAAAACCCAAACATAAAATAAACATAAAAATCCTAAAATAAACTAAAATAGAAAATAGATAAAAACCTCAACCAAAAAAATAAATCTAAAAATAAAACCTAAAAATCAATAAAAAAATAAAACCTAAACCTAAAATAAATAAAATAAAATAAACCTAAACCTAAGCTAAAATAAACTAAACTAAAATAAAGCAAACCTAAACCTGAACCTAAAATAAACTATAGCTAAACCTTAAACTAAATAAAATAAAATAAACTAAAAATAAACCTAAACCTAAACCAGAAAATAAAACGTAAAAATAAATCTAAAATAAAAACCTAAAACTTGAACAAAAAAAAATACATAAAAACCTAAAAAATAAAACATAAAGCTAAAACATAAAATTAAAAAAAAAAAAAAAATAAAATAAGCATAACATAATCCAAAAAATAAATTAAAATAAAATCATAAACAAAAATAAATAAACTTAAACCTAAATAAAAATAAAAGAAATATGTAAAATAATAAGATAATATAATTGAACTAGATAAAATAAATTACATAAACCTAAACTTGCACTCAGTTTCTTTTAAAAAACTAAACCATAAACCCAAAACCCTAAACTCTAAATCCTAAATCCTAATCCCTAAAACTAATCCTAATCCCTGGACCATGCTTCTAACTACTGCACCCTAAACCATAAACCCTGAGCCCTGACCCTAAACCCTAAACTTTAACCCACCATAAACTTTAACCCAAACCCTACCCTGAGCCACAAACCCAATCTAATCCTGATCCTTAAACCCTAAACTACCTAACTAAAGCTGCAGTGAGCCACGAGCCCTAGGCCACTAATCCTAAACTTTAAACCCTAAAGCTAAATGATTCTAAACCCTTAACACTAAAATACTGATCTAAAGACCTGACCTAAAGCTAAACACTAAACCTTAAAACCTAAACCTTAAACCCTAACATTAAACCCTAAATGCTAAATCCTTAAATGTTAAAACCCTAAATCATAAACATTAAACCCTAAACCCTAAACCCTAAACCCTAAAAACCTAAAAGGCTAAATATAAAATAAATATAAAACCTAAACCTAAATATAATAATAAAATAAAATAAAATAAAAACCTAAAATAAAACTTACACATAATAAAATAAAATAAAAAGTAAAAATAAAGCAAAATATAATAAATAAAATCTTAAACTAAACAAAAAAATAAAATAAACCTAAGAATAAAAAACCTAAATAAAATTAATAATAAATGTAAAATAAAAATAATAAACCTTAAATAAAATTATTATAAAAGTCAAATTGAAAAAATAAATCTAAAAATAAATAAAAAATAAAACCAAAACCTAAAATAAACATAAAATAAATTAAATAAAATAAACCTAGACATAAACTAAAATAAATAAAACTTAAACCTAAACTTAAAATAAACTAAACTAAACTAAACTAACTTTAAATAAAATAAAATAAACTAAAAATAAACCTAAACCTAAACTTAAAAATAAAGACTAAAAATAAACATAAAATAAAAACCTAAAATCTAAACCTAAAAAATATAATAAAAACCTAAACCTAAAATTAAAAATAAAACTTAAACCTACAAAATAAAAATAAAGCTCAAGTAAAAAAATAAACTTAAACCTAAACATAAACCGAAGAAATAAACTAAAATAAAAAACCTAAACTAAAATAATTAAACCTAAAATAAAAAATAACCCTAAATAGAACTAGAAAATAAAGTAAACTAAAATAATTCAAAAAATAAACTTAATATACTAGATAAGCATAAACCTACAGGTTTACTTAATTTTCTTTTTAAAAATAAAACCTTAAATCCTAAATCCTAAATCCTAAACCTTAAATCCTAAACCCAAAACCCTAAACCTTGAAAAACACTAAACCATAAAGCCTAAACCCTAACCCTAAACATTAAACCCTAAAAACATAAAGACTAACACTTCAGACCCTAAACTCTAAACCTTAAACCTTAAACCCTAAACCTAACCCTAAATCCTAAACCCCAAACCCTAAACCTAAACCTAAAGTAGCTAAATAAATTATAAAATAAACCTAAACCCTAAAACCTAATAAACCTAAACCTAAACTCAAACCCTAAGAATGGGCAAAACCTTGATGGCAGGAACATGATCGTCAACTAGGATCAGTCTAGATCAGGTGGTGGAGGCGAAGGTGGAGGTGGCGGTTACCACAGTGATGGTGGGGGATCTAGACGTGCTAGTGGATATGGAGGTGGTGGTTGAAGTAGTGGTGGTTATGGTGGTGGGAGGAGCGATAGAGGTTACATCCATTGTAATTGGGGGGAGAGATCGGGGATATGATGGTGGATCCCGCTACTTGAGAAGCCGGGGTGGTTCTGATGGGAACTGGAGAAATTAAAGAACATCCAATCCGATGTACTGCTTATGGAACTGTGTTTTTGTAGTAGAGACAGTTCTAGTTATCTAGAGTTTTGGATTTTCTATATGCATGCTCATTTTTGAACTATGTTGTTGGTTGTGTCTAAAAACTTGGTGTGTTACTTGGTTGATGAATTATAAAAGAAAAAATGTTGAATCTAAATTTATTCTCTATTAAAAAAAATTGAAAACCTAAACCCTAAACTAAAACATGAACCCTAAACTTAAAACCTAAACTCTATACCCTAAATCCTAAAAACCCAAAACCTTAAACCCTAAACCCAAAATCCTAAAACACTAAACCCTAAATCTTAAACACTAAAACTTAAACCATAAACCCTAAATCCTAAACCCTAAACCCTAAACCCTAAACCCTAAACCCTAAACCATAAACCCTAAACCATAAACTATAAACCTAAACAAACACAAGATAAAGACTAAACTAAATAAAACTAAAATAAAGAAAAAATTAAACCAAAATAAAAAAATTATAATAAGGTAAACCTAAATTAAAATCTAATCCTAAACCTAAACCTAGGCCTAAACCTAAAATTAAAATAAAAATAAAAACTAAACTAAAATTAAATTAATAAAGACCAAAACAAAAAAATAAAATAAACCTAAATAAAATAAAAAAAATAAACATAAAACCAAAACATAAAAAACTTAATATAAAATAAAATAAAAACTAAATAAGAACCTAAACCTAAAAAATAAACATAAAAATAAAACCTAAAAAAAAAAAAAATAAAATGTAAACCCTAAACTAAAAAAACATAAACCTCAAATAAACAAAATAAAATAAACTTAAACCTAAACTAAAATAAATAAAACATAAACCTAAACCTAAAATAAACTAAACCTATACACTAAAATAAATAAAATAAAATAAACTAAAAATAAACCTAAACCTAAACTAAATAGTAAAACCCAAAAACAAACCTGGAATAAAGACATAAAACTTAAACTTAAACCTAAAAATAAAAAATAAAACCTAAACCTAAAAAAGAAAATAAAAATAAAACTAAACTAAAAAATAAAACCAAAACCTAAGCCTAAAAAATAAAGTAAAATAAATAAAACCTAAACTAAAATAAATAAACTTGAAAAAAAAAAATAAACTATAAAATAAAAAATAAAAATAAACCTAAAATGGAAACTAAATAAACTTAAACCTATTGGTTTGCTTAATTTTTTTTAAAACCCTAAACCCTAAACCCTAAACCCTAAATCCACCAAACTCCCCAAACAGTAAACTAACTCTAAACTAAAACCATAAAGCCTAAACACCTAAACACCCTAAACTCCCAAATGACACTGGGCCCTGATCCCAAACTAAACTACACATTAAACCACAGCACAGACCATAAACTAAAGCTGAGCCACCCACCCTAAACCCTAAACCCTAAACCTTAACTGAGCCCTCCTAAACAAAATCTAAACCCCAGGCCACTGACCCTAAACCCTGACCACTAAACCTAACCTAAAACCTACTAATCTAAATCAAATAAATAAGAAAGCCTAAACCTATATAAAAATTTAAAATTAAATAGAAACATAAACTAAAACCTAAACATAAACATAAAAATAAAATAAAATTAAAATTAAAAATAAACTAAAATAAGATAAATACAAACATAAATTAAACTAAAAAAAAAAAATAAGCCTAATAATTATAAAATCTAAATAAAATAAAAAACTAAATGTAAAATAAAAATAAAATAAACCTATAATAAGATAAAATAAAAACTAAATAAAACCTAAACTTAAAAAATAAACCTAAAAATAAATAAAAAATAAAACTTAAAGCCTAAACTAAAAAAAAATAAACCTAAAATAAAAATAAAATAAAATAAACTTAAAATAAACGAAAATAAATAACAACTAAACCTAAACTTAGGATAAATAAATCCTGAACATAAACCTAAACTAAATAAAATAAAATAAACTAAAAATAAACCTAAACCTAAACCTAAAAAAATAAAATAAAACTTTAACCTACAAATTAAAAATAAAACCTAAACAAACAAAACAAAATAAATATAAAACTCAACTAAAGTAAACCTAACCCTAAGCTAAAAAAATAAAACTTAAAAACAATCCTAAAATAAAACCAAAAACCTAATCCTAAAAAAATAAAATATAAACCTGAACCTAAACATAACAATAAAAAATAAAACTTAAACCTAAAAGAAAAAAAAACTTAACTAAAAAATAAACCTAAACATAAAGCTAAATCTAAAAAATAAACTAAAAGAAAAAACCTAAATTAAAATAAAGAAACCAAAAATAAATAATAAAAAAACTTAAAAAATAGAAAATAAAATAAATAAACTGAATAAACCTAAACCTACTAGTTTACTTAATTTAAACAAAAAACCTTAAACAACAAAGTAACCCTAACCCCTATACTCAACTACCTCTAAAACCCCTATCTTTGAACCCTAAAAAACCCTAAACCCTAATCCCTAAACTCTAGACCCTAAACCCTAAACCTTAAACCCTAAACCCAAACCCTAAACCCTAAACCCTAAAAGCATAAACTTTAAAACCTTAAACCCTAAACCCTAAATCCTAACCTTAAACACTAAACCCTAAACCCCAAACCCTATAACTAAACCTAAAGTAACTAAATAAATTAAAAAATAAACTTAAACCCTAAAACCTAATAAACTTAAACCTAAACTTAAACCCTAAGAATGGACAGAACCTTCATGGAAGGAACATCACCGTCAACCAGGCTTAGTTTAGATCTAGTAGTGGAGGAGAAGGCGAAGGCGGTGGTTATTAGAGTGGTGGTGGGGGATCTTAAGGAGCTGGTGGATATGGAGGTGGTGGTTGGAGTAGTGGTGGTTATGGAGGTAGGAGGAAGGACGTAGGTTGCATTCGTGGCAGTGGTGGTGGAGAGATCGGGGATATGATGATGGATCCCGCTACTCAAGAGGTTGTGATGGTTCTGGGAACTAGAGAAACTAAAGAATGGTCGATCCGATCTGTTGCTTACGAAATTGTGTCTTTACAGTAGAGACACTTCTAATTTTCTAGAGTTTTTGATTTTCTCTATGTGTGCTCATTTATTATCTATGTCATCGCTTGTGTCTTAGAGAACTTGGTGTGTTACTTGGCTGATGAAATAAAAAGAAGAAATGTTGAATGTGGATATGTTCTCTGTTAAAGAAAACCAAAAACCCTAAACCCTAAAGTAAAACCTAAACTCTATACCCTAAAAAACCATATATATATATATATATATATATATATATATATATATATATATATAAATGCTAATCCTAAATAACTAAAACCCTAAACCTACAACCTAAACCCTAAACTAAACCACAAAACACTAAACTTTAAACCACCTCTAAATCATATCCCACCAAAAATAAACTAATAAAATAAACTAAATTAACTAAATTTAAAATAATAAATAATAAACTAAACTAATAAAATAAAATAAACAAAAAAACTATTAATAAATTAAAGCAAAACTAGTAAAACTAAACTAAACTAACTAAATAATAACTAAAACTAATAAATTAATAATAACAAAAATTAACTAAAATAATAATAATTAAATTAAATATATATAAAAGAACCCCATTAATTATACTAAAACTAAAACTAAACTAATAACTAATAAAACTAAACTTAACCTAAACTAATAACTAAAACTAATAAACTAACTAAAATAAACCATAATAAATAACTAATGACTAAACCCTAAACATAACTAACCTAATAAATATAAGTAATAAAAACTAAACCCAATAACTAAACTAAGTAAACTAAACTAATAACTAATAAAATAAAACTAATAAACAGTGAATAACTAATAAATAACTAATAATAATAGAACTAATAACTAAACTAATAATAAACTAATAAACTAACTAAACCTAATAATAAAACTACAATAATAATAAATTAAAATTAATAATAAAACTCAAAATTAATAAACTATAATAAAATAAATAAACTAACACTAAACTAATAAACTAATAAACTAAATAAAAAGAAAAATAATAACTAAACTAATAATAATAATAATTAACTAAACTAATTATAAAATAAATAATAAATAAAACCTAAATAAATAAATGAAACCTAATAATAATAAACAAACATAATAAACTAATTAATAATAATAAACTAATAAAACTAAACTAATAAAGTAATAACTAATAATAATATAAAAATAAACTAAACTAATAATAATAACTAAAAAAACTCTAAATAATAATAAAACCTAAAACATTAAAACTAAACTATAATCGATAATAATAATAAACTAAAAAATAAATAAAAAAACTAAACTAAACATTAAACTAATTAAACTAATAAATAATAATTAACTAAATGAAAACTAACTAATAAAACTAATAATAACTAACTAATAATAATAAACTAATAATAACTAAACTAACTAAAACTAATAAACTAATAATAATAATAATAATAATAATAATAATAATAATAATAACTAAATAAACTAAACACTAAATCAAAACCTAAATTAATAAAACTAATAATAATAAAACTAATAATAATAAACTAAACTAAAATAAAATAATAAACTAAACTCATAAAACTAATAATAATAATTAAATAATAAAAACTAAAACTAATAAACTAAAAATAAAACTAAACAATAACTAACTAATAACTAACTAATAAAACCTAATAAACTAATAAATAATAAACTAAAAACATAATAAAACTATTAAAAAGTAAAACTAACAATAAAATAAATAAAACTAATAAGAAATAACTAATAACTTAAAAAAATAACTAATAAACTAATAACTAATAAAGTAATAAACTAATAAACAAACTAATAAACTAAACTAATAATAATAAAACTAATAAACTAACTAACTAAACTAAATAATAATAATAAGAAATAATAATAACCTAAAATATAAACCTAAACTAAATCCTAAACCTAAACCTAATTCTAAAAATTAAATAAAATAAAATAAAAAACTAATCTAAAATAAAATAAATAAAAACCTAAATAAACTAAAAAAATAATATAAACCTAAAAATAATAAACCTAAATAAAATAAAACATAAATGTAAAATTAAAAAATAACTAAAACAAAATAAAATTCAAACTAAATAAAACCTAAACCTTAAAAAATTTACCTAAAAATAAAACCTAAAAATCAAAACCTATTCCATAAACTAAAAAAAAAACATAAACATAAAATAAACAAAATGAAATAAACTTAAACCTAAACTAAAATAAACTAAAGTAAAATAAATAAAACCCAAAATAGACCAAAAATAAACCTAAGAATAATAAACCTAAACACAATAAAATATAAACAAAAATAAAAAATAAAATAAACCTAAAATAAACCTAAAATAAATTAAAATAAAAAACTAAACCTAAAAAAACTTAAAAATAAATAAAAAATGAATCCTAAACCATAAACTAAAAAAAAATCTAAACCTAAAATAAAAAAATAAACCTAAACTTGATAGGCCGGGGTGGCAGAGGGAGAGATCAGGGATATGATGGTGGATCCCGCTACTCGAAAGGCTAGGGTGGTTCTGATGGGAACTGGAGAAACTGAAGAATGGCCGATCCGATCTACTGCTTATGGAACTATGTCTTCATAGTAGAGGCAGTTCTAATTATCTACAGTTTTTAGTTTGCTCTATGCGTGCTCATATTTTTTCTATGTCATAGCTTGTGTCTTAGAAAGCTTGGTGTGTTACTTGCTTGATGAAATCAAATAGAGGAAATGTTGAAACTAAATCGTTCTCGATTAAAAATAACCAAAAACCCTAAACCCTAAACTAAAACCTGAACCCTAAACCCTAAACCTACAACCATAAACCATAAACCCTAAACCCTAAACCCTAAATCCTAAATGCTAAACCCTAAACCCTAAACATTAAAACCCTAAACCCTAAATCATAAACCCTAAATGCTAAACCCTAATTCCTAAACCATAAAACCTACAACCCAAAACCATAAACCCTAAACCCGAAACCGTAAACCCTAAACCCTAAACCCTATAAACCTAAACATAAAATAAACAAAACCTAAATATAAAATAAATAAATAAACCTAAAACTAAATAAAATAATAAAATAAAAACACTAACTAAAACCTAAATCTAAACCTAAACCTAAATATAAAATAAAATAAACTAAAATAAAATAAATAAAAACCTAAACAAAATTAAAAAATAAAATAAACCTAAGAATAAAAAACCTAAATAAAATAAAATAAAAACCTAAACCTAAAAAATAAACCTTAAAATAAAATCTAAACACTAAACTAAAAAAATAAACTTAAAGTAAAAAATAAAATAAATAAAATCAAATAAACTTAAACCTAAACTAAAATAAATAAAACCTAAACCTAAACATAAACTAAATAATAAAATCAACTAAAAAAGCCTAAAAAAACTAAAAATAAAATAAAAAATAAACCTAAAATAAAACCTAAAACCTAAACCTAAATATAAAATAAAAAACCTAAACCTAAACCTAAAAAATCTAAACCTAAAATAAATAAAATAACGACTAAAAATAAACCTAAGCTAAAGCTTAAAAAAACTATGTTAAAAAAAAAATCTAAATTAAAATAAATAAACCTAAAAATAAATAAACTAAAAAATTAAAAAATAAAATAAACTAAATAAACCTACCTCTTGGTTTATTTAATTTAAAAAATAATCATAAACCCTAAATCCTAAACTCTAAACCCTTAAACCTAAACCTACAATGCTATACCCTAAACCCTAAACCCTAAACCCTAACCCTAAAAGCATAAACTCTAAAACCATAAGCCATAAACCTTAAACCGTAAACCGTAAACCCTAAACCCTAAACTCTAAACCCTAAACCTTAAACCCCAAACCCTAAACCTAAACCTAAAGTAACTAAATAAATTTAAAAATAAACCTAAACCCTAAAACCTAATAAACCTAATCCTAAACCTAATCCCTAAGAATGGTATCCTTTTCTGATGGAGGACGTGATTATTTTTGGTTGGTACTACTGAGCTTTGGTTTCCCTCTAATTTTGGTGGCTCTCTCCTCTTGTTGGTCTCCTATTGTGTTGGTTTTAGGATGGTCTACTAATTGGCGGGCATCAGAGCTTACTTGTTTTCCTTTTTCCCTAGCCTCTTTTTTTCATCGTGAGGGTTTATTGGATGGTGGTTGCTTGATGGTTGGGGTTTTTTCTAGCCTTTTGCTTTCATTTTTAACTATATGGCATCATGATTATTGGTTGAGCCTGGCCATTGGATTTGTTCCTTCGTGGGCTGAGTTACTCTCTCTAGAGTTATTACCTACCATCTAGTTTTAGTTCCCCTTTTATGGTGATTTTTTTGAAGGTTTTTTATTGGTTTTGTGTGTTGGCTAGATGGCCCATTGGCTTTTCATTTATTTTGTTGTGGGATAAACTTGTATGTGGTTTTGGATATTGTTGGATCTATTGCTATTTATGTTGATTCTTGTTAATATGGTTGGCTAGGTGGCCTTGATGGTTGGCTATAACTGTGATGTTGGTTGGTAGATCTACAAAATATTTGGTTCTTTACCTTTGGTCTTTGTTTGTTTTGGGTGGCTTTGATGGTGGCTATTTCTTGGCTGCTGTCTTGTTTGGTTGGTTGCTTTACTCTAGTTTGGCTATATGTTTTGCTGATTAGTTGCTTATTTAATCTTGATGATAGATACTAGAACTTGGCTAGCTCTTTATTGTTGGCTATCTAGTTTAATCGAGGTAAGTTGGCTATGATGGTTGGGATGTTTCCCCTATTATCTATTTGGCTAGTAGCACCATATGTGATTGTAACCCTTCTTTTGAAGTTTGGATGCTCACATATCTTGTTGCCCCTTGAGATGAATGTGACTGAGCCTAAGCCTTATATAAGAATTTTATCATTTTGTTCCTTTTGTGTACTTAGCTTGTCCATATTTCTAGATGCTTATCTCTATCTTAAGTTCTTTGCAAGTTTGTGGTAGGTTTGGGGCTGTAGGTGGTTTGCACATCTCTTAGAAGATTTTAGGGTATAGATGGCTTTGGCTGCCCTTCTTGGAATTTTGGGCTATTTCTTTCCTAGTTTTTTCTTTTCTTTCTTTTGCTTTGGTTTTTATTTAATAAGTAAGGCATTTACCTCTTTAGGCCAATTATAGCTCTCTAAGCTATAGTTTAGAGATTTATCCCTTTTAAAGACCTTTTATCCCTTTTCTGGCAATAAAATTCTCCCACTTTTGATTTTAAAAAATCCTAAGAATACGTAGAACCTTGATGGCAGAAACATCATCATCAATAAGACTCAGTCAAGATCTGGCAATGGAGGTGAACACGGAGGCAGTGGTTATCACACTGGTGGTGGGAGATCTAGAGGTGCTAGTAGATATGGAGGTGGTGGTTATGGAGGCGGAGGGAGCAATGGAGGTTACAACTAGGGTGATAGCGGAGGGAGTGATCGGAGATATGATGGTGGATCCCGCTACTCAAAAGGCCATAGTGGTTTTGATGTTAATTGGAGAAACTAAAAATTGGCCAACCTGATCTGCTGTTTATGGAACTACGTCTTTATAAGACGGTTCTAATTATCTAGGGTTTTTAATTTTCTCTATGCATGCTCATTTTTTATCTATGTCATCGCTTGTATTTTATAAAACTTTGTGTGTTACTTGGTTGATTAATTCTAAAAGAAGAAATGTTGATTTTGAATTTGTTCTCTATTAAAAAATAAATACCAAAACCCTAAACCCTAAACTAAAACCTGAACTCTAATCCTAAATCCTAAACCCTAAACCATAAACCCTAAATCCCTAAATCCTAAACCTTAAACCCTAATGCCTAAGCCCTAAACCCTAAACCCTAAAACCCTAAACTAAAAAAACCTAAACCCTAAACCCCAAACCTGGAGCCCATGTATGCCTTTCCCTCTCAGCTTCCTGGTGTTCAAGAAACCCCCATTTCTTTGGCTTTTTCCATGGATCCTAGATGATCTTCACTGGTAAGGCTCTCATTCCTTTGCCTTTGGCCGATTCCCCTCTTCTTCACTAGTTTGAATGGCTATCTTTGAGTTAGATCTGGTGTCTAGAAAGGCTAAACTGGTGCCTAAAGTTGCTCCTCCTAGGACTGATGATCTCTTGGGTAAATCTATGGTTGCTTCTTCTAAATCCTTCAAAGATGCCTTATCAGGTAAACATGCTTCAACCTCCCCTGAATTTTTTATTAATCTTGTTCAAATGACATTTAAAGGAGCTCTGATAATAATGTGTTCTAATTTGGATATTGAGAAACTTGCCGAGCTTTATCCTTTTACTCTGATTGCCAAATTTTCTTTTCGATGGCCTAATATGGATGATATTTGATTTTTCTTTCATGATTAAAAGCTTTCTAATGCATTTTCTGTTGGTTTGTTGGATGGTCATCATGTCCTCATAAATTATCTAATGATCTTGACTATAGCCAGATTTTCCCTCGTCGATCTTATCATGTTAAAAATTGTCAAATGCGTATCCTTGAATGACTCCTTTTTTTACATTCAAGAAGAATCTCCTATAGTACTAGTTTGGATTGCTTTGCCTAATCTTAGGATTCATTTTGTTAATTATTAATTTCTTCATGTGGTTAGGTCTATTTTTGGTAGACCTTCACAAATCGATGAAGCAACTACGGTTAAATCTCACCCTTCAGTTCCTAGTATCCTTATTGAAATTGATGTTATAAAGAAGTTTCCTAAGGAGATTTAGATAGGGTCCAAAAGTATGGGTACTTTCAACTGATTGAATTTAAAAACCTTCATGCTTTTGCAATCACTGCAAAAATCATGGCCATGTCTTTTTAGATTGTTTCATTGCTCATCCTCAACTTAGAAAAAAAATTATTAAAAATCCTAATCTAATTGATCCACCTGGAGATCTTTTAACTAATAAAAATAAAAGTTCTATTTCTTTTGAAAAAGATAAAGATTTTGCTGATTGAATTTTTTTAACTTCTGAGAATGCTTTTGAAAATGTTTCTAAAATTGATGATGATGCTTTGAATGGTAATCAAATTTTGACTTCTGTTGATCCTAATCTTTCTGGAAATATTCAAGATGATGTTATTCGATTTTGGTTTCCTATACTAAACATTATTGTGATCTAGCTCCAGAAAGTTCTAAAGATAATGTCTTACTTTCTAATTTTTGAGAACCTCTAAAAGAAAAGGAAGATTTTAATTCTTTTAATATGGAAGTTGTTGATGGTTTGGATAAAATGGATGTTGTGCAACCTGCTTCTTGTTTGCTTAAATCTATTCTCTCCTTCTTTTTGTTATTTGATGATGTTTTGCCTATGATTTCTTCTCAATTAATGGATACTAATGTTTTAGTGCCTTTTCAATTGGATTCTCCTACCAAATTAGTAGTTATTAAGAGTTCTAATTCTCCTTTTGATGATGAATCTTTGGGAAATGAAACTGGTTTTCAAACTATTTTTGTGAAAAAGAAAAAATAGTTCAAAAATTTTCCTCCTAACTTTCTAGATCGACTCGATCTTCTTCATCTTCTTTGCCTAATAAGAATTAATGTTTAATTTTTTTTAAAATGTTTGGGCATTGGTATTCTTGCTATTAGGAATAGGATTAAGAACCATTGTAGGGTTTATAATATCAGTTTCTTTGTTATTCTTGAACCTCTTATTTTCTTTCTTCTAAAATTATGTATGCAGCTAGAATTATTGGTTTCTCCAATTATTCTTTTAACAATAGCAATAAGATTTGGTTTTTTTGGAATAATTCTCTTTCTATTAATGTCATTAATGATTTCCATCAAGTTGTAAATGTGGATATTTCTTTTGGTGATTATCATGCTTTTGGCTCTTTTATTTATGCTGCTTGTAATAAGATTGAGAAGATGATTCTTTGGGATCTATTATCTACTTTTGCTTCTACTGTTATTGATTCTTGGATTATTGGTGGGGATTTCAATATGGTCCTTTCTATGAATGAAAAAAGGGGATTCTTCACCGAATTTACATTATATTGAAGATTTTTTGAATATGTTCTTGGAGTGCAATCTACATGATCTACATGATGTTGGTTTTATTGGCTCTCATTTCACTTGGAATAATCATAGACTTTGGAAAAATTTTGATCATGCCTTATTTAATAATTTTTGGTTAAATCATTTGCTTTTGACTTTGGTTCAACACTTTGGTAGAACTCACTCGGATCATGCTCCTCTTTTGATTTCCATTAAGGATGTTGTTCATAACAATAATGTTATTAAAAATTTTCATTTTCAAAATATGTGGTTGCAAGATAGTGGCTTTCTTGATCCTATTACTTCTAATTGGTATGCTCCTCTTGCTCCTGATGATTATGCTTTTGGTATGAAGATATTTTGGCTTAAACTAAGAAGGCTTAAACATCATATTAATTGGTGGAATATAAATTATTTCAAAAATATTTCTGATAATATCATGAACATGGAACAATAGGTGAAAGATTTGGAAGAACTTGTTATTAATGATTCCTTTTCTTGTTCTAACCTTACTGAAGCTAAAGATAATCTCACTAAGCTTCAGGATATAGAGGAAACATACTAGAGACCAAAGCCTACTTCTAAACATCTTTCTGAGGGGGAAAGAAACACCAAATATTTTCATGCTTTGGTTATGAAAAGGAGAGTTCTTGGGAAAATTCATAAAATTAAGAATTCTGATTGTCCTTGGATCACCAAAAAAGAGGATATTTTTTCTTTTTCTATTAACTATTTTAAAGATCTTTTAAATAAAAATTGTCACCTTGACTAGTTATCTAACCCCTCTATCATGTCTTCTATTATGTCTCTTGAGGATAATGATTGCTTGGTTTCTCCTCCTTCGGATGAGGAAATTTTTAATATTCTTAATGGTATGAATGTTAATTCTATTGCAAGGTTGGATGGCTATTCTACTTTATTCTTCCAAAAATCTTGGTTTATTATTAAATTTGATCTTGTTAATGTCGTGAGGGATTTCTTTCTTTGGAACTCTAATCCAAAATACTTCACTTCTACATACTTTATTCTTATTCTCAAGAAAGATAATCCTGACTTCTAGAATGATTTCAGACCTATTAGTCTTTGTACTTTCTTTAATAAATTGATTTCTAAAATTCTGACTAGTAGGCTTGGTAAATTTCTTCTAAAGATTATTTCTCCTGATCAAACTAGCTTTATGAATGGTAGGACTATCTTTGACAACATCTTGCTTGTGCAAGAATTAATTCATGATTTAAATGTAAAAATTATAGGTGGCAATTTACTTTTCAAGCTTAATATTACTAAAGCTTATGACAACATTTCTTGGGATTTTGTTAACATCATTCTCTCTTTATTTGGTTTCTTTACTAAATTTATCTCTTTGGTTAACAATATCATTTGTAATGTTTGGTTCTCTTTAGTTATAAATGGTGAAAACTTTAGCTTCTTTAAGTCTTCCCAAGGTATTAGACAAGGTGATCCTCTTTCTTCATCACTTTTTATTATTGCTATTGAATATTTATCTCGTTGGCTTAATTTTTTGTTTGTGAAGAATTCTAGCATGCATTTCAGGAATCTTGGTGGTTTGGCTATATCCACTTAAGTTTTGCTGATGACTTCAATATATTTTATAATGGCTCATTACAATATGTTAAAAAACTGAAGGTGTTTTTGAATATGTTTGAAAAGGAAAGTGGCCTCTTGATGAGTGCTCAAAAGCTATTTTATCTCCTTTGTTTCTATTTTTTCTCATAGAATCAATAGAATAAAGAATATTATTGGATTTTCTCATCAATGTCTTCCTATCAAGTATTTAGGTTCTCTTTTATACTGTGGTCCTAAGAGGTCTCACCTTTTTGATGAGGTTATCCAGAACATTCAGAATTAGTTTTCTACCCTTGAATTTCATTTTTTATCTTTTAGTGGTAGATTAATTGTTATTAAAACTATTCTTTACTCTCTTCCTTTTTATTTTCTACTTAATATTGTTCCTACTTCTCTTATTATTATATGATTGAAAGGCATTTTAATTAATTTTTTTGGGGCTCAAGTCTTTCGGCCAAAAGATTTCATTGGCCCTCTTGGAATAATATGTGTGGTACTTTATTTGAAGGTCATCTTGGCTGCAGGTCCTTGTTGGATTCCACTAATGGTTTTTCTTTTAAAATTTGGTGGAATTTTAGAAAGAATGTTAGTCTTTGGGCTAATTTTATGAATTTCAAATACTACAAAGGTAAGCATCCTTTAACTTATAGCTATAAGCATGGTGACACTATTGGTTGGAAATGCCTTTGTGCTATTAAATGGAAAGTTGATTCTCTCATTTTCTGGGGTATTAATAGTGGCTCCTCTTTCTTTTGGAAATATAATTGGATGGGGGAATCCTTTATTGATTCTATGCTTAATACTCACTCTACTTCTTCTTTGAAAGTTAAGCATTTTATTTTAAGTGGTGATTGGAATCATTCTCTTTTGTGCGACTTGATTCCATTTCATTTGTAATAATATCACCAAGATTCCTATTGATGGTATTATTTTGATCAAGTTTTTACAAGCATTTCTAGTAATGGTGATTTTTCCTTTAAAGATAATTGACACTATATTAGAGATAATAAACCCTCTTTGCCTGTCTTTTTTAAGATTTGGAATAACATTATTCCTACCTATTATTATATACTTGTTTGGAGGATTTTAAGGGGTATTATTGATGTTGGTGCTTTACTTTTGGAGAAAGGTTTGTTATCTTCCTTCTAAATGCTTGTTTTGTTTTCATATTGAGAATGTTAGCCATGTTTTAGTTAAGGGTGCTATTTCCTCTAAAGTTTGGAATTTGTATGAGGACTTATTCAATATTAGTTCTTTTAATGGTAATTTTACATTAATGTAGGTTCTTATCTCTTACTTTCTTAATACTGTCAAAGGGAATATCAAAATTATTGTAGATGTTACTTTGATTTGGTTCATTTGGCTTGACAGAAATGATGCTAAACTTCATAATGTGCCTATAAATCATAAGAGGATTATTGATAGGACTAAAGAAAAAAAACTTTCTTTACATAAGGCTGGGCTTCTTAATGGTACTAATTTTAGAGGTTGCAAGTTTGTTACTTCTAAATTGGGTATTAAGTTTCCTTATTGTGACATGCCTCCTTCTTATAAAATCATTTACTGGATTAAGCCTCTTAAAATTAACACTGATGGCTCCATTGCACTTACCAAATCTGGCTGTGGTGGTATTTTTCGTAATAATGTTGGGATTATTATCTTGGCTTTTGCACTTGACAAATCTAGCTGTGGTGGTATTTTTCGTAATAATCTTGGGAGTATTATCTTGGCTTTCTCCACTCCTCTCTCTACTACTTTTATTATTATGGATGAACTAATGGTTGTTTATCAAGCTCTTAAGCTTTGTTTGGAGAAGAATTTTCTTTCCATTTGGTTAAAATCTAATGCTGAGATGGTTGTTACAATGATCAACTCAAATCACAAATGTAATGCTCAATTTTTCTACTTAGAATATTAAAGCTATTATTTTTAAATTATATTTTAAGAAGACTCATATTTTGAGAGAAGGTAATGCTAGTGCTAATATTTTTTGCTGGCTTGGGGAGTAATCTTTTTTATTTTACTTTATTTTCCAATGATAATATTCCAAAGAAATAAAGAGGCTTTTATAACTTAGATAAAGCTAGTTTGCCTTATGTTAGATTTACTTAATTTAATTTTCTCCTTCTATGATGGTGGTTGCTATCCATTTTTCTTGGTTGACTTTGCTGCTTAGTCTGGTGCATTTCTATGAGGTTTGTTAGCAATGATGGCTAGGATGTTCCTTTTTCCTCTTTGGTTGGTAGCCTTTTTTTTGTGATTGTAACCCTTCTTCTGGAGGTTTGGCTGCTCACAAAATTTGGTTGCCTGAACCTTTCTTTCACTCTTCATCCCTTCCTTTTTTTTCTTCCTTGATCTTTCTCTTGCTTACCTTTCTGTAGGTCTTTCTTCTTTTCTTTGCAGATGTCGGCTTCAGCTTGTGGATTTTATTGCTCTCCCTCTCCTGGTGTTCTATTTATGGTCATTGGCTGTTTCTTTTTTGCTTTTGTTTTGTTGCTCCTTTTCTTAGGTTTTATTTTCTTTCTTGCTTCTAGTTGTAATAGTTTGGGGAATTTTCTCTCTAGGTTGATTGTAGCTCTTGGAGCATTAGTTTTGAGGATTTTCCCCTCTTAAGGACTTTTGAACTCCTTTGTGGCAATGAAATTTCCCACCATTGTGGGTTTTATCAAAAAAAAAAATATCCTAAACCTAAACCCCAAACCTTAAACCTTAAACCCTAAACCCTAAACCTTAAACTAACCCTAAACCCTAAACCCTAAAAAGCTAAAAACCAAAACCTAAACTAAATAAAATCTAAATAAAATAAATAAAATAAAATAAAAATATAAACTAAAACCTAAACCTAAACCTAAACCTAAAAAAAAAAAAAAAAAAATAAAACTAAACTAAAATAAAATAAATAAAAACCTAAACTAAACTAAAAAATAAAAAACCTAAATAAAATAAAAACTAAACCTAAAATAAAAATATAATAAACCTAAAATAAAATAAAATAAAAACTAAATAAAACCTAAACCTAAAAAATAAACCTAAAAAAAAAAAAACGAAACCTAAATCACAAACTAAAAAAACATAAACCTAAAATAAAAATAAAATAAACCTAAACCTAAACTAAAATAAACTAAATGAACCCTAAACCTAAATCTAAACTAAATTAAATAAAATAAACTAAAAATAAACCTAAACCTAAACTAAAAATAAACCTAAACCTAAAATAAACCTAAAATAAACCTAAAACCTAAACCAAAAAAAAAAAAAAAAAAAAAAAAAAAAAAAAAAAAAAAAAAAAAAAAAAAATAAACTAAAAAATAAACTAAAAAAATAAATAAAAAAAAAAAAATAAATATAAAAAACTATAAAATAAAAAATAAAATAAAAAATAAAATAAAATATTAAAACAAAAATAAACCTAAACCTACTTTTAATTTAAATAAAATAAATAAATAAATAAACCCTAACCCTAAACCCTAAACCCTAAAACCCTAAACCTAAACCCTAAACTTAAACCTAAACTATAAACCCTAAACCTCAATCTAAACCTAAAACCTAAACCCTAAACCCTAAACCTTAAACCTAAAGCTAAACCTTAAAACCTAAACCTATAACCCTAAACTCAACCTAAACCCTAAACTCTTAAAAACAAAACCTTAAACTTAAACCTTAAACTAAAACCTTAAACCTAAACCCTAAACTCAAACTTAAACCCCAAACTTAAAACCTAAACCCTAAACTCTAAACCCTAAAGTCCATAAACACTAAACACTAAACAATAAATTCTAAACCCTAAACCCTAAACCTTAAACCCTAAACCCTAAACCCTGAAACCTAAACCTAAATAAGAAAATAAATATAATAAAATAAAACCAAATCTAAACTAAACCTTAAACTTAAAACCTAAAAAATAAATAAAATATAAATAAAACTAAACTAATATAAAGTATAAAACCTAAACTAAACAAATAAATAGATAAATAAATAACCTAAATAAAATAAAAACCAAACTTAAAATAAAATTAAAATAAACCTAATATAAAATAAAATAAAAACTAAACAAAAACCCCAAATGTAAAAAAATAAAACTAACAATAAAACATAAAAATAAATAAAAAATAACAATTAAACCCTAAACCTAAATAAACTAAAAATAAACCTAAGCCTAAACTAAAAGAAAACCTAAAAAAACATAAAATAACAACCTAAAACCTAAACCTAAAAAACAAAAATAAAACCTAAACCTAAACCTCATAATAAAAAATAAAACTTAAACCTAAAAAATAAAATAAAATTAATACTAAACTAAAAATAAACCTAAACTTAAACTAAAATAAACAAAACCTAAACTAAAAAATATAATTCTAATATAAATAAAATAAACTAAATAAAAAAATAAACCTAAATAAAAATAAAAAATAAAGTAAACCAAAATAAATAAATAAAAAACTAAATAAACCAAAACCTACCAATTTACTTTTTTTTTTAAAAAAAAACCCTAAACCATAAACTATAAAATAAAACCCAAAAATAAACCTAAAATCAAAACCCAAAACCTAAACCTAAACCTAAACCTGAAAATAAAAAATAAAATAAAAATAAAACTATACTAAAAATAAACCTAAACTTAAAAAATAAACTAAAATAAAAAACCTAAACTAAACTATGTAAAAATAAAAAAAAATAAAAATAAAATTAAAAAAAAATAAACTAAAATAAATAAAAATAAACTAAATAAACCTAAACCTACCAGTTTACTTAACTAAATAAAATAAAATAAATAAAATAAAAAAATTAAAAAACCTAACCCTAAACCCTAAACCTTAAAACTAACCCTACACCCTAAACCTACAACCTTAAACTCTAAATCCTATACTATAAAACCCTAAACCCTTCAACCCTAAACCCTAAACCTTAAACCCTAAACCCTAAACCCTAAACCCTAAACCCTAAACTCTGTGAAAAAATCTTAAACACTAAACCTTAAACCGTAAACCCTAAACACTAAACTAAACTTGAACCCTAAACCCAAAACCATAAAACCATAAACATAAACACTAAACCCTAAAACCAAATCCTAAATAAAATAATAAAATAAAATAAAGTAATAAACTAAACTAAAACCTAATCCTAAACCTAAAACTAAACCAAAACCTAAATTGAATAATAAAATAAAATAGAAAACAAAAACTAAACTAAAATAAAATAAATAAAAACCTTAATTAAACAAAAATAAAATAAACTAAACCAAAAAAATAAAAAACCTAAATAAAGGAAAACAAAACCTAAAATAAAAATAAAATAAGCCTAAGATAAACTAAAATAAATACTAAATGAAAACCTAAACCTAAAAAATAAACATAAAACAAAAGGTAAAAATAAATAAAAATAACACCTAAACAATAAACTAAAAAAAAGATAGACCTAAAATAAAAAAAATAAAACAAACATGAACCCAAACTAAAATAAACTAAACTAAATTAAATAAAACCAAAACTTAAACCTAAAATAAACTAAACTAAACTTAAATTGAATAAAATAAAATAAACAAAAAATAAACCTAAATCTAAACTAAAAAATAAAACCTAAAAATAAACCTAAAATAATAACTTAAAATGTAAACCAAAAAATAAAATAAAAACTAAATAAAATAATTAAAAAATAAAACTTAAACCTCAAAAATAAAAAGAAAAATAAAACTAAGAAAAAAACAAACCTAAACCTAAACCAAAACCTAAAAAATAATTAAAAATGAAAAAGAAACCTAAACTAAAATAAATAAATTTAATATAAATAAACAAAACTAAATAAACATAAAACTAAACTTAAATAAAAATAAAAAATAAACTAAACTAAAATAAATGAAAAATTAACCAAATAAATGTGAACTTTCCAGTTTACTTAATTTTTTTTAAAAAAGAACCCTAAACCCTAAACTAAAAAATAAAACCTAAAAATAAACTTATAATAATAACCTAAAACTAACCTAAAAAAATAAAATAAAAACCTAACCCTAAATATAAATATAACACATAAAACTTAAAACTAGAAAATAAAATAAAAAGTAAACTTAAACTTAAACCTAAACCTAAAAAATATACTAAAATAAAAAACCTAAACTAAAATAAATAAACTAAATAAAATAAAAATAAAAATAAACCTAAATAAAAATAAAAAAACTAAAATAAATTAAATATGAAAAACATAAAGTAGAAAAACCTAAACCTACCAATTTACTTAATTTAAATGAGGTAAAAAATAAAAAAACCCCTAACCTAAAATTAATGCTAAACCCTAAGCCCTAAACCCTAAACCTATAACACTAATCCTTAAACCCTAAACCCTAGACCTTAAACCCTAAATTGTAAACTGTAAACCATAAATCCCTAAACCCTAAACGCTAAACCGAAAACCCTAAACTCTGGTAAAAAAAGACCTTAAACCCAAAGCCCTAAATTAAAACCTAAACCCTAAACCCTAAACACTAAACCCTAAACCCTAAACCCTAAATCCTAAAACCCTGAACCGTAAACCCTAAACCCTATACCCTAAAACCTAACCCTAAATAATAAAATAAACTAAAAGCCTAAATTAAAAACATAAACCTAAATCTAAACCTAAACCTAAAAAAAAATTTAAAACCTAAACTTAATAAAAGAATGAAATAAACCTAAAATAAAAACCTAAATAAAATAAAAACTAAACCTAGAATAAAAATATAATTAACCTAAGATAAAATATAACTAAAAGTAAATGATAACCTAAACATAAAAGATAAAGCTTAAAATAAAACCAGAAAATAAATAAAAAATAACTCCTAAACCCTAAACTAAAAGAAAACCTAAACCTAAAACAAAAATAAAATAAACAAAAAATAAATAAATGTCAACCTAAACTAAAATAAACTAAACTAAAATAAATAAAACCTAAACCTAAACCTAAATTAAATAAAATAAAATAAACTAAAAATAAACCTAAGTCTAAAGTAAGAAATAAAACATATAAATAAACCAAAAATAACAACCTAAAACCTAAGCCTAAAAAAATAAAATAAAAACCTAAACTTAAACCTAATAATAAAAAATAAAACCTAAACCTAAAAATAAAATAAAATTAAAACTAAACAAAAAATAAACATAAACTGAAACCTAAATTAAAAAAAGTAAACAAAAAAAACATAAACTAAAATAAATAAACCTAATATAAATAAACAAAACTAAACAAAAATAAAAAAACCTAAATAAAAATAAAAAATAAAATAAACTAAAATAAATAAAAAATAAACTAAATAAACCTGAACTTACTGATTTACTTAGTTTTTTTAAAAAAAAAACCATTAAACCCTAATCTATAAACCTTAAACCTTTAAAGCCCTAAACCCTAAACCCTAAACTCTAAACCCTAAACCCTAAACCTACAAAACTAAACTCAAAATTCTAAAAATCCTAAAACCCTAAACCCTAAATCCTAAAAAATCCTAAACCCTAAACACTAAACCTAAAAAATTATAAACCCTAAACTAACCTTAAACCCCCCAGAACCGTAAACCCTAAGCCCTAATCCTTAAACCCTAAACCCTAAACAACCTTAAACTCTTAAAACCTAAACCTTAAACTCTAATCCCAAACCCTAAACCCTAAACCCTAAACCCTAAAACCCTAAACCCTAAACTCTAAACACTAAACCACAAAAACCCTATACCTTATAACCTACACACTAAACCCTAACTCCTAAACCCTAAACAAAACCCTAAACCTAAACCTTAAAAGCATAAATCCTAAAATTCTAAACCTTAAACCATAATCATTAAACCCTAACCCTAATCCCTAAACCATAAACCCCAAACCCTAAACCCAAAAAATAAAGTAACTAATTAAATTAAAAAAGAAACCTAAACCCTAAAACCTAATAATCCTAAACCTTAATCAAAACCTTTAGAATGGGCAGAACTTTGATGGCAGGAATATCACATCAACCAGGCTCTATCTAGATCTGGTGATGGAGGGAAAGGTGTAGGCAATGGTTATCATAGTGGTAGTGGGAAATCTAGAGGTGCTAGTGGATATGGAGGAGTTGGTCAGAGTAGTGGTGGTTATAAAGGCAGGAGGAGTGACAAAAGTTACAACCATGGTGGTGGAAGGAGAGATCACAAATATGATGGTGGATCCTACTACTCGAGAGGCCAGGGTGGTTCTGATGGGAACTATAGAAACTGAAGAACGATCGATCTGATCTACTACTTATCAACTGTGTCTTTACAGTAGAAATTCTAGTTATCTAGGGTTTTTGATTTGTTCTATGCATGCTCATTTTTTATCTATGTTATCGCCTGTGTCTTAGAAAACTTAATGTGTTACTTGGTTGATGAAATCAAAAAGAAGAAATGTTGAATCAGAATTTGTTCTCTTTTAAAAATAAAAAAAAAATGAAAACCCTAAACCCTAAACTAAAACCTGAACCCACCTAAACCTAAACCAAAAACCCTAAACCCTAAATCGTAAAATACACTAAACTCTAAACCCTAAACCCTAATCCCTAAAAATATAAACTAAAATAAAATAAAATAAAATAAAATAAAAGCCTAAACTAAATCTAAGCATAAACCTAAAAAGAAAATAAAATAAATATTAAAAATAAAACTAAAATAAAATAAATAAAAACCTAAACTAAAATAAAAAAAACCTAAATAAAATAAAAACTACACCTAAAACAAACATAAAATAAACCTAAAATAAAATAAAATAAAAATTAAATAAAAATATAAACCTAAAAAATAAACCAAAAATAATAAAAAATAAAACCTAAACCCTAAACTGAAAAAACATAAACCTAAAATAAAAAAAAGCTAAACCTAAGCTAATTTAAACTAAACTAAAATAAATAAATCCAAAACCTAGAATAAATTAAACATAAACCTAAATCTAAACTTAATAAAATAAAATAAACTAAAAATAAACCTAACCCTAAACTAAAAAATAAAACTTAAAAATAAACCTAAAATATAAACCTAAAACCTCAACTTAAAAAAGTAAAATAAAAACCTGTACCTAAACTTAAAAATAAAAAAATAAAACCTAAACCTATAAAATAAAATAAAAATAAATCTAGACTAAAAAATAAACCTAAACCTAAAAATTAAACTAAATAAAAACCTAAAATAAAATAAATAAACTTAAAAGAAATAAATTAAACTAAATAAAAATAAAATTGAACCTAAAAAAATAAAAAAAATAAACTAATATAAATAAAAAATTAACTAAATAAACCTAAACTTATTGATTTACTTAATTTAAAATAAATAAATAAATAAAACCCTAAACCTAAACCCTAAATCTAAGCCTTAAACCCTAAACCCTAAACCCTAAACCCTAAACCCTAAACCAGAAACCCATAAGCTAAACCCACAACCCTAAACCCTAAACTCTAAACCTAAAACCCCAAACCCTAAACCTAAACCTAAACTAACCCTAAAAAATAAACCCTAAACCTTAAAGCCTAAACACTAAACACTAATCCTTAAACCCTAAACCCTAAGCATACCTAACCCTAAATCCTAAACCCTAAAACCCTAAACCCTAAATCCTAAACCCTAAACCCTGAACCTTAAATGGTAAACTAAACTTAAATTTAAAGAAACTAAATAAATAAAAAAAACCTAATCCTACATCCTAATAAACCTAAACCTAAACCTAAGCCATAATAATGGGAAGAACCTTGATGGTAGGAACATGCCACCAGGCTCCCTAGATTCATGTAGGTGATGGTGGAGGTGGCAGTTCTTGCAGTCATGGTGGGGGATCTAGAGGTGCTGGTGGATATGGATGTGGTGATCGGAGTAGTGGTGGTTATGGAGGTAGGAGGAGCGACAGAGGTTACAACGGTGGTGGTCACATAGGGACAGATCAAGAATATGATGGCAGATCCCGCTGCTCAAGTGGTGGTGGTGGTTCTGATGGGAACTGGAGAACCTAAAGAATGGTCGATCCGATCTGCTGCTTATGGAACTATCTTTGCAGTAAAGATAGTTCTAGTTTTCTAGGGTTTTTGATTTACTCTATGCATGCGCATTTTTTATCTATGTCATCGCTTGTGTCTTAGAAAACTTAGTGTGACTCTTGGTTGGTGAAATCCAAAAGAATAAATGTTGAATATGAATTTGTTCTCTGTTAAAAAAAAATCTTAAACCCTAAACCCTAAACTAAAACCTAAACCTTAAAACCTAAAACCTAAACCCTAAACCCTAAAACCATAAACCCTAAACACTAAACCATAAACCCTAAACACAAAACCCTAAACCCTAAAATCCTAAACCATAAACCTGTTGACCTCACTTTTGGAATGATGTCTTAACTTTCTTATCATAGATCTAGGACTCTCATAGACACAAAGAGTTCCTCAGTCTTAAGACACTTGTAGTGATTAGGTGAACACTTAACCTAACCCTAGAGACTTAGAAGAGTTAGCCATAGGGGTAGGTTGTGCCTTAGAGATTTAGGAGAACTTGCCTACCCTATAGCCCAAACCAAATCCTTGCTTCATTCTTCCAAATCAAATATCAAATATAATTATAAATTCCAAAATCAAATCCAACTATCAAATGATTCAAACCAATGATCAAATTCAAACTCCAAATCCCTTCCTAAGCTCTTTGATTTTATCTTATGGACTTATCCTTAACCAAATTAAAATCACAATTCAATTGATTTTCTCAATTATCAAATTCAATCTCAAATCAAATTCTAAATCATAAATCAATTCTAAACTCCAAATGGTTGAAACCCAAATCAAATCAAATTCTTGATTTTAGTTCTTTTAGCCAATTCTTGAACTTGGCTAAATAATACCCAAATCAATTCAAAACTTATGGATTTCTTCATGATTCAAACATTCCTACAATCATAGATCCAAATATAAATACAAACTATAATTATCAAACCAAATCCAAGATAACCCAAATCAAACCAAAGTTAGCCCTTTTTGACTTAAAATTGTTAGATGAACTAAAATCCATATGGATCCAAATTACTTGTAATTAGATTTCTATTTCTATATAAAGCCCATTTATCAATATAATTAAACTTGAATCAAGCCATGATCAAGCCAATTAACCAGTTTTTGTCCATTTAACCCAAAGTGGCCTAAAAGACCTTTTCGAGCCAAGTTCTAATTCAACCCAAATTAGATTGAACTAATCCCATCCAAACCTCACAACATGATCAACAATTATCCTAAGTTAATCAATTTTCTTGAATTAGGTCAAACTAAGTCAACCTAGTATGTTGACCAAGTTAACATTTAGCCCAAATTAGACATAATCCACCATAAGCCAATTTGATTGAAACCATTGATACAAACCCATTCCTAACCAATGATTGAAAATGGCCAAACCCTCACTTGAGCCATATCAAGCCCAATTGACTATTTGACCCAAATTGGCCTAAAAATCCAAAATAGGGCAAATCACAATCCAACCCAAATTGATTATAACCAATGGCCATTTTCATTCAAAATCACTTATTGAACTTGACCAAAACCATGATTGAGCCCAATTTGACCAATTGGTCAACTTGACCTAACTTAACCCAAATTGACCTAAAGGGTCAAATTAGCCAAATCAAATTACTTCCAAATTAAACCAAACCAAAGCAATCATTTTCAATTAGCAATTGAACTTGACCAAAACCTTGGTTTGACCTAATTTGACCAATTGGTCAACTTGACCCAACCTAACCCAATTTGACTTAATAGGTTAAATCAAGCCAAATCAAATCAAATAAACTCCAAACCATTTTAAATTGGGCTAACCCACTTTTGACGCATCCCAAATCTGGCCAAACCAAACCCATAGCCAAATGACCATTTTGACCTTGGGTTAAGGGCATCCCATGAGATAAGACACATGTTCATTTGGTCATTTTCTCCCCCTAGCCACTTGGCACCCAGTCATAGGTCCACTTAGGCACCTAGGACCATGGTTGACTTGACCCAAATGTGGTTGGGTCGGCCATGATCTATGGTGTGGTGAAATCACCTCCCCATCCCCATTGGAGCTTTCCAAATAGCCATAAGACTCCCACTACTCCCTTGACAGCCACCTCCACACCCTCACCCAACCAAATTAAGCCACATCATGCACCCAAAAACCTCCACCACACTCAGTTTTTGCCAATTTATCAAGAAAAATCAAAAGAAGCTGTGGTCATTTGATCCAAGGAATGAGGGGGTATTCCCCCCTCATTCTCACTCAAACTCAGACACTCACACTTGATTCAACTTTAACAACCAAGGAGATAGTTCCCAAAGAAATTTCCAAGCCTTCCCACACTCCCAAAAATCCCCATTCTCAGTTTCACGCAAAACCAAAATAAGGGAGGCCACCTTCGATTCTCATTTGCTCAAACCTCCACCAAAGTGCAATTAATGTTGTACACACCTTCCATGGAGCCAAACGAGTGAGAACAAATTGTTTCCCAAGCTTCTCGACAGTTAGAGGGTAGATTTCAATCAAGCTCGAGCACCTACGCCTAGTGGGCCGGTCTTTCGAATAAACAACACCAAATCAAAGCTTGTACGACTCAATAGAGCTTCATTTCAACCAAATAAAGATTTCTCAATCATTGGAACTACCAGTCATAAGCTCCGATGAGGTATGCCATTGAAACATATCCTTGAATGAAAATAGGTTGGTCTTTTGTGAAAGAAATTTCCATGTCATGCAATTTTTTCCATTTAATCTTCTTATTGTGCTTCCCCGAAGGTGTGGGATCATTTTAATCTCCATCTGAGCTTGGGAGAGCTTGAATCGAGTGATGATTGATGGACGGTAGCCATTGTTTGATGCTTGGGAGGAGATAGATTATGGAATGTCCATTCCCAATTATTTTTGATGAACGGTCCTAATCTAATCATGCTTAGAACCTCTAATTAATCCTTTGAAACTTTGAGTTTAATCATTGTCATCTGATCTTAGATCAGACAGTCCATGGAGTTATCGTGTGCACCGACATCTGAGTAATCACTTGGATGTGACAACTTAAATAGAAAATCCCATCGCACCACATGGAAAGCGCATTGCGTCAACGTGCCATGTTAGCCGCCATATGGCCCGATGGGATTAAGGCTCTAAAAAGGGCTAATTAACTAGTTTTTAATCCTGAAACTTCCTAAATTCATAACTAATTTTAGAAAAATTAAAAAAAATACAAACTTATGTTCATTTTAAAGAAATTTAGAGTAAAATCTAAGAAAATTATTATTAATTGATTTTGAGCAGTGGATTTAGCTTAATTAGAAATATAATTAGTCTAATTACTCTCTAATTAACCATCCAATTAATCTCAAACTTTTTGTGCATGTTAAGGTGGATGACCTGCCACTATTTTGGTGGGATTTTATTGTTAATTAGGGAAACCAATGGGTTAAGGCTTAATAAGTTTCTTAATATAATTAGTGATAATTAATCAAATGAATAGTTGATTAATCAATCAATTAAGCTTATTAACCTCTGTTAATGATGACGAAGTCTAGAGAAATGGATTGAGACTCCCTCTTCCAATCATTTCTTTAATTCTTCTCTAATCCATCTTAAATTATTAATTAATTAACACCCCTTAATTAATTAATTAACAAGATTAATCAAAAATCCAAATGATACCTAAACTTTAAATAATCAAATTGTAAGGATTTAAGGATTGAGACTTAGGCTCCCTTCTTTGTCTCTTTCTCTAAGCCCATCTCATTTTGATTAGTTAAGGTTGATTAAGGTTTAATTAGTTAATTAATGAATTTAATTAATTTAATTGAATCTATTTCTAAAATTTAATCTTGGGTAGCTCTTTGTGTGTTCAATAATCCAAAGGGGGGAGGTAATGAAATTATGGTTAGCTCACATGTATGAGAAAACTATAAAAGTAGTTAAGTGAGATCCCTTAAGCTTAATTAACTATTAATCATGAGCCAATTGCATTAGGCCCCTTTCACTTCTTAGGAGCATTGAAAATTTACTTTCCTTGTGGTTGCATATCATATTAGCTCATTATTAAATAGTTAATTAACTTAAGGTGATGTAGGTAAGGGTTAATTAATTGGCTTAATTCATACCCTAACCTAATTAAACCATAAAATCAACTTAAATACTTCTTCATTAAATCAAATTAACTCACACATGAGGAATGAGATTAGGATCAACAAATATCTTTCATTTCCTAAATCAAATCAAACTCAAAATTAAGAAATCTCATTAAAGGACTTTAGTTTATTTTAAGTGGATTTATTTAGTATAATTATCCTTAAGAATTAATTAGAATGAATGAGATAATGTGCTTATGTTCCTTTATTTCTTTCCAATCATGTTAAATGTTACTTCCCATGTGTAATCATGCATTCAATTTTTTTTTAAAATTAACTAAATGAAATGGTTTCTTTTTTGTCAGATTGCATGTGTTGATTTAAATTAAAAATAGGTGTAGCTATTATCACTATTAAATCAAAGTTATTTTCAAAAGCTCATAAATCAATTATAATAAATGAAGTGATGATAATTACAGATATCTATAGGTTTACATGTTTTGATAATATAAGACATGAAATATGAATCTCTCTATCTTTATCTTACATGGATTCACGTAGGAATTACAAATGTATAGTTCATTTGAAAAGCACACAACATTTGTCTAAATCAATTCCATGCATTTCCAAGCTAAGACTTAGGAATAATTTCATACCATATATGTAAATCATATAATCAAATCAAATATGACTTCTTGCATGACTTCTTCTTTTTGTGGTTCCTTTCATACATTCACATGTATCTGGAAAAAGTGATATATTAGTCTGGACACCCCGGGGCTATGAGGATTTAAGTAGCCCTAAGTAGGCCTTATACCTTAGGCCCCTAGCATAGAACATGTACTCACTTAAAACTTTTATACATATGAATGTGTACCTAGCAAATGGATGAAAAATCTCCTTCTATTAAGAAGGCATGCATTCATAATTCAATCAAATGAAATAATTAAATTTCAAACACACTTCTTTCCATTAATCATTCAAATATGCTAAAATATAAATTTCATGTAAAGGTATGCTTAGGATTTAATCATATGCATGATATGCATGATAGAAATAAATGAATAAACATGTATTATGTGATAGTAATTCATTCTAATTAATCTTAAGATGCCTTTCTTATTGAATAAGGTTATTTAGAGTGAACCTAAACTTAGGACTAATTAAAACATATAATATGTTATTCATTAAAGGAAATTGATTAATTAACTTACTTTAGAAGTGACTTAAGGTAGGATGGAATAGAGGTCTCTCTCTTTCTTTATAACACTTATTTGTTAAGTGTAGACCATATGAAACAAAAGAAAATACTAAGTATAATATTTAAATCAATCAAATCACTTAAAGAAAAATCAACCTCTTTATAAATTAAATCCCTCACACTTAGCAAATTATAACTCTAAAGCCTAGTTAGGACATACCACACAAGCTTTAACTCATGCACATTAGACTAAGTCACCATTTATAGCTTTATGATAGCGAGCTATATGGTTTGATGTATGCTAGTTTTGTGATGTATTATTGTAGATTGGATGTTTAGGTGTATGTACGTAGTCTTGATGTTAGGCCGAAATTATCTTAATCATACTTTCTGCTCGGGGTTGTGCTTAAGGAGCTACTAAATAAAAATATAAATGTTTTTTGCTATGCAAGTACCTTAGCCCCAAAGACTAACCCTAGTTAGATAGGTGGGCTTAGTTACCCATGTGTGGGGTACTAAGTCTAAATTATACATATAATTGCTTGATTGTATGGCGTTTAGCTAACATTTATTTTGTGTGTAGATTTATTTTCCTTCTTTTTTAATGTAATTTTGCATTAGGATTAGGATGAGTATTATGGGGGACTAGGATGAGCATTAATTATAAGACCAAGTCTTATGTACCATGTGATTCCTTTAGAGCAAGCATATCCAAATCAATCCAAAAGGAAGAAATAGAGCAAATCAAATGAAGAAATGGAAGATGAAGAACTGAAGAAAGAAGAATGAAGAATGAAGAATGAATACCCCTATAACATTTATCATTTTTAATTTTAATTATTCTCATGTAATTCAGGTTGTATAAGAGTAAAACTCGGCTACCCATAATTCTTTTTGGGATGTACGACGGAACCTGACTACATTGGCTTTTTATTCTTTTGCGATGGCTTTATAAAAATTATTTGATGTTTTGTTTAGCTTGTGCATTAAAAAAAACATTCCTTTTCATAGTTTGTTTATGATTGGTGATTGTTGTATGGCCTAGATGCGATTAGGCTCTTTGGATAAAAAGAAATTTTCTATCCCATTAACAACTCATAACTAAATTTTCAAAATAACTCATAATCTTATATAAAAACCTAGGCTTTAAATCAAAATAATAATATATTTAGCAACCCCTTAGCTAGATGTTATATGTTTAATATCATGTATAATCATCTTGTTTCACTCTTGTTAAGAGAGGGGTTCCATCTTTTCCAGATAGAATAGGCTTAACCTTTGAGAGCCTATGATGGAAGAACACCTATTTCCCTTTTGATTTAGCCCATAATCAACTTTTCAAGCATTTAGGCATCCAAAACCCTATAGCCTGCGTCAAAATAAAGAGTCCTAAATTAAATAAAATTTGATAAGAATTTGCATTAGATTTAAATCATTATTCATGCCCCCCATGCTCTAGTCTCTTAGGGAGTGGGTTTAAGGACTTAGTCTCTTTTCTAAATAATAATAACCTAGCCATCTCGCAAAAAATATGACTTGGCTACTTGGATTTAAAGCATAAGAGGAGTTAGTTGGCTACCACTCCAGGCGATAATAAGTCCAGCAGTCAGGTGGTTTACTCTCTCTTATGTAGGTAAACCATATACCCAGTTTTTCCTTAGATTTAGGTCATGATTTGCCCTCACCAAAGTTCTCTAGATTTAGGATCTGACATTGCTATATCTCTTTGCTGGCTATAAGCATAAATCCTCACCTCGGTATTCCCATAATCTTATATTGTGGAATTATAAGTCCTAGATTTCTAATAAAATTTCAAATAAAATAAATAAATCTCCTCAATTTCAAATATATAATGCCCAACCATAGGATAGATTAGACTGCTCACTAGGTTTCCTAGTATCATGAGTACCCCTACTCATCTCCTTTTGTTTTGATAATAACTATTCCCTTTTGATCTATCCTACTTGATCTTCTAAAATACAACCAATTTATTGATAGTACTATCTTTTAATTCTTTGGAGACAACAATCGCCTTTTAATCGAGAGTATTCTTAAGGGATTCATTTTTCTTAAGATGTAATTAACTATGGGGGCTTACCTCTATAGGGAACTTAACGAACCTGGTTTAAATAAACCATGCTTTACTTTTCCAAGTAAAGTATGGAAAAAATCTCTGGTATATTCGAAGACCCATCATGCCTTAGGAGTCCTTATTAGGTGATTAGGCCATCGTAGGGTAGTGATTTCTATCTTTCGAGATAGTGCACTATTCATTGATGTAATACCCGATCTCCTCAATAAGTACATCATCAGATCTGCATGGTGTCCCCACATATACACTCACACAAATGAAACTGAAAATAAACACCACAAAACACAAAATACTAATCCTTAAATCATAAACCCTAAACCATAAACTCTAATCCCTAAAATCCTAAACCGTAAACCCTAAACCCTAAACCCTACAACCCTAAACCCCAAACCCTAAACCCTAAACCCTAAACTCTAAAATAAAAACCCTAAACCCTAAACCTACAACCAAAAACCCTAAACCTGTAACCCTAAACACTAAACTCTAAACCATAAAACACTAGACCCCTAAACCCTAAACCTAAACTTAAACCTATACCTAAACTAAGTTTAAACCTAAACTTAAACTAAACTCCTAAACTAAACTAAACTTAAATTAAAACCTAAACTAAAGTTAAACTAAACCTAAACCTAAATTAAACCTAAAAATTTAAACCAAAACATAAACCCTAAACCTAAACTTAAACTAAACTTAAAATAAAACTTAAACTAAACCAAAACCTAAGTTAAATAAACTTAAACTCACTAAACCTAAAGTTAAATCCTAAACTTAAACTTAAACCTAAACTTAAAACTAAACTATACCTAAATCTAAACCCAAACCTAAACCTTAAATATTAAACCTAATCTATACCATGACTAAACCTAAAGCAAACCTAAATTAAACCTAAACTTAAAGATAGCTAAACTTAAACCCTAAATAAACATAAACCTAATCCTAAACTAAATAAACCTAAACCTAACCTAAACCTTAAACTTAAACAACCCTAAACCATAAACCTGACTAAACCTAACCTAAACTAAACCCCTAAACTTAAACTCCTAAACTTAAACAAATATAAACCCTAAAATTAAATATAACCCTAAACCTTAAACTTAAACTATATCTATGGTTTTTGTTCTATCACCAGATCTAGAAAACCTCATACATTGATGAATCCAAAAGATGAAATGTTGAATAATTTGTTCTCTTAAAACATTAAACCCTAAACTAAACCCTAAAACCCTAAAACCTCAAACCATAAACCCTAAACCCTAATCCTAAACCTAAACCCTAAACAAACCTAAACCTAACTAACCTAAACTAAACCTAAATCTAAACTATAAACCTAAAACTCTAAATTAACCTAAACCTACCTAAATCAAAACTAAACTAAATGAAACCCTAAACCTCAACTAAAACCTAAACTAAAATAAAACCAAACATAAAATATAAATAAACCTAAAATAAAATAAAATAAAATTAAATAGAAACCTAAACCCTAAACCTTAAACTATATCATGGTTTTGTTTTATCAGATCTTAGAAAACTTGGTCTCATACATGGTTGATGAAATCCAAAAGATGAAATGTTGAATCTAATTTGTTCTCTACTAAAAAAAACATTAAACCCTAAACCTTAAACCCTAAAACCCCTAAAAACCCTCAAACCATAAATAAACCCAATCCTAAACCCAAACCTAAACCCTAAACTAACCTAACCCTAAACTAAACCCTAAACTAACCTAAACTTAAACCTAAATCTAAACCATAACCCTAAACCTAAACTAAACCCATACCCTAAAACCCAAACTAAATCCTAAACAAGAACCCTAAACCCTCAACTAAAAACCCTAAACCCTAAAATAAAACCCAAACATAAAATATAAATAAAAACCCTAAAATAAAATAAAATAAAAATTAAATAGAACCCAAACAAAAAAAAATTAATTTAAAAATAAATCCTAAAAATAAAACCTAAACCCTAAACTAAATATAAACTTAAACCTAAAATAAACAAAATAAAATGAACCTAAACCTAAACTAAAATAAATTAAATTAAAATAAATAAAACTTAAACATAAACCTAAAATAAACTAAACCTAAACCCCAAATAAAATAAAATAAAATAAATTAAAAATAAACCTAAACCTAAACTGAAAAATAAAACCTAAAAATAAACCTAAACTAAAAACCTAAACCTAAATCTAAAACTAAAAATAAAAAATAGAACTTAAACCGAAATAATAAAATTAAAATAAAGCTAAACTAAAAAATAAACCTAAACCTAAACCTAAATCGAAAAACTAAACTAAAATAAAAAACATAAAGTAAAATAAATAAACCTAAAATAAATAAACTAAATTAAATAAAAATAAAAACAAACCAAAATAAAATAAAATAAATAAAAATTAAACCAAATAAACCTAAACCTACTAGTTTACTTAATTTTAAAATAAATAAATAAATTCTTAACCCTAAACCCTAAACACTAAAACTAACATAAAACCCTAAATTGTAAACCCTAAAAGCGCAACCCTAACCTCTAAACCCTAAACCTTAAAACCCTAAACCCTAAATCCTTAACCCTAAAGAGAAACCCATAAACCTAAAACCCTAAACCACAAACCTACACCCTAAACCCTAAAACCTACAAACTTAAACACTAAACACTAAACCCCAAACCTTAAACCCTAAACCCTAAACCCTAAACCTCAAACCCTAAATACCTAAACACCTAAAAACCTAAACCTAAATTAAATAAAAACCTAAAAATAAAATAAATAAATAAACCTAAACCTAAATAAAATAAAATAAAATTCCATACTAAAACCTAAACCAAAACCTAGAAATAAAATAAAAAAAATTAAAACTAAATTAAAACTAAATAAATAAAAACTTAAATTAAAATAAGAAATAAAAAAACCTAAATAAACCTAAATAAAATAAAAACTAAACCTAAAATAAAAATAAAATAAATTGAAAAACATATATTAAAAACCAAAACTTAAACCTAAAAATAAGAAATAAACCTAACCTAAAAAATAAAATAAAATTAAAACAAAACTTTAAAATAAACCTGAACTTAAACTTAAATTTAAAAATAATACTAAAATAGAAAAACCTAAACTAAAATAAATAAACCTAAAAGAAACAAAATTAAACTAAATAAAAATAAAAATAAACATAAATAATAAATAAATAAATAAACTCAAATAAATAAAAAAATAAATTAAATAAACATAAACCTACGAGTTTACTAAATTTTAAAAAAAAAACCTAAACCCTAAACCCAAAACCCTAAAAACCCTAAACCTTATATCTTAAACCCTAAACCCTAAAATCTAAACCTTAAACCCTAAACCTACAACCCAAATCCCTAAACCCTAAATCATATACTCTAAAACCCTAAACCCTAAACCCTAAATCTTAAACCCTAAACTAACCCTAAACCCTAAACTAACTCTAAAAACCCTAAACCTTATACCCTAAAAAGTCTAAACCCTAGACCCTCAAAACCCTAAACCCTAAAGCCTAAACACTAAACCTTAAACCCTAAATGCTAAACCCTAAGCTAACCCTAGACCCTAAACCTTAATCCCTAGCCCTAAACCCTAAACCTAAACCTAAACTAAATAAATAAATAAATAAACTATACCCTAAGAATGGGAAGAACCTTAATGCAAGAACATCACTATCAACCAGGCTCAATCTAGATCGCAATGGAGGTGAAGGTAGAGGTGGTGGTTATCATAGAGGTGGTGGGGGATATGGAGGCACAGATGGGTATGGATGTGGTGGTCAGAGCAGTGGCAGTTATGGAGGTGGGAGGAATGATAGAGTTTACATCAGTGGTGGTGGCAGAGGGAGAGATTGCAGAGTTGATGGTGGATCCCACTACTTGAGAGGCGGGGGTGGTCTGATGGGAACTAGAAACCTGAAGAATAGCCAATCAAATCTGCTACTTATGGAACTATGTCTTTACAGTAGAGATAATTCTAGTTATCTAGAGTTTTTGATTTGCTCTATGCATTATCATTTTTTATCTATATTGCCACTTATGTCTTAGAAAACTTGGTGTGTTATTTGGTTGATGAAATCGAAAAGAAGAGATGTTGAATCGGATTTTTTTTCTGTTAAGAAAAACCTTAAACTCTAAACCTTAAACTCTAAACTCTAAACCCTAAACCCTAAACAAAAACTTAAACCCAAAACCCTAAACCCTAAAAACCCTAAACCCTAAACACTCATCCCTATGCCATAAACCCTAAACTGTAAAACCCAAAACCATAAACCCTAAACTTTAAACCATAAAACCTAAACCTAAATAAATAAAATAAAAACCTAAACCTAAACTAACTAAACCCTAAACTAACCCAGCCAAACCCCAAAACCTAAACCCTAAACCTATATCCTAAACCCTAAAAACCTAAACCCTAAACCCTAAACACTAAAACTCTAAAACCCTAAATCCTAATCCCTAAACCCTAAAACCCTAAACCATAAAACTTAAACCCTAAATCCTAAAACTTACAACCCTAAACATTAAACTTAAACACCAAACCCTAAACCCTAAACCCTAAACAAACCCTAAACCCGAAGAACCTCAAAAACTTTAACCTAAATTAAATAAAACATAACTAAAAACCTAAACATAAACTAAATAAAATGTAAAAATAAAATAAATAAATAAAAACTTAAACTTAAATAAAATAATAAAATAAAATAAAAACCTATACTAAAACCTAAAGCTAAACCTAAACCTAAACCCAAAAAAAAGAAATAAATAAATAAATAAATAAACCAAAATAAAATAAATAAAAACTTAAACTAAACAAAAAATTAAAATAAACCAAAAAAATAAAACACCAAATAAAATAAAAACTAAACCTAAAATAAAAATAAAATAAATTAAATACCTAAACTTAAACTTAAAAATAAAAGACAAACCTAAACTAAAAAAAAAACTAAAGTAAAAATTAAACATGAACCTAAACCTAAACTTAAAAAATAAACTAAAATAAAAAACCAAAACTAAAATAAATAAACCTAAACAGAACAAAACTAAACTAGATAAAAAATAAAAATAAACCTAAATAAAAATAAAAAATAAAATAAACCTAAATAAATAAAAATTAAACTAAATAAACCTAAACTTACTCGTTTACTTAATTTCAAAAACAAAACCCTAAACCCTATACCCTAATAACCTTAAACTTTAAATCTTAAATGCTAAACCCTAAATCCTAAACCCTAAACCTACAACCCTAAACCCTATACTTACAACCAACAATCCTAAACCCTAAACCCTAAACCATAAACCTTAAAAACCTAAACCCTAAACCCTAAACCCTAAACCACATAAACCCATAAACCCTATACCTTAAACCCTAAATAATAAACTCTAAACTAACCCTAAGCCCTAAACCTTAAACCCTAAACTAGCCCTAAACTCAAAAAACCTTAACCCTAAAGCCTAAACACTAAACCCTAAACCCTAAATGCTAAACCTTAAACCCTAACCCTAAACCCTAAACCCTAATCCCTAATCCCAAGCCCTAAACCCTAAATCTTAAACCTTAAGCCCTAAACCTAATCCTAAAGTAACTAAATAAATAAAAATAAACTTAAGCCTTATGAATGGGCAAAACCTTGATGGTAAGAACATCACCATCAATTAGACTCAGTCTAGATCTGATGGAAGCGAAGGTGGAGGCAGTGGTTATCATAGTGGTGGTGCAGGATCTGGAGGTGCAGATGGATAGATGTGGTTGACAGAGTAGTGGTGATTATGGAGGTGGGAGGAGAGATAGAGGTTGAAGTCATGGCAGTAGTTTTAATGGGAATTGAAGAAACTAAAGAACAACCAATCCGATATGTTGTTTATGGAATTGTGTCTTTACAGTAGAGACAGTTCTAGTAATCTAGGGTTTTTAATTTGATCTATGCATGCTCATTTGTTATTTATATTGTCACTTGCATCATAGACAACTTGGTGTGTTACTTGGTTGATGAAATCGAAAAGAACAAATGTTGAAAAGAAAAACCATAAACCCTAAACCTTAAACCCTAAACCCTAAACCCTAAACCCTTAAAACCATAAACCCTAAACACAAAATCCTAAACACTGAACCCTAAATTGTAAAACTGTAAACCATAAACCCTAAACTCCAAACCATAAAACCTAAACTTCAATAAATAAAATAAAAACCTAAACTAAAACCTAATCCTAAACCTAAACTAAATAAAACCTAAAACCCCAACCCAAGACCTAAACCTAAACCTAAACCCAAACCTAAACCTAAACCTAAACCTAAACCCTAAATCTAAAACCCAAATAAACCCTAAAATCTAAAACCTATAACCCTAAACCTCAAATTTAAACCTACAACCCTAAACCTAAAACTTAAACCCTAAACCCTAAACTAAACTAACCAAATATCCTAAACTAAAACTAAAAAAAAAACTTGCTAAAATAAAAATAAATGAAAAAAAACTTAAATAAAATAATAATATAAATAATAAAATTTAAATAAATCTAAACTAAAATAAAATAAAATAATAAATAAAATTAAAATAAAATAAATAAAGACCTAAAAAAATTAAAATAAACCTAAAATAAAAAATAAAAAATAAATAAACTAAATAAAATAAATAAAAATAAAATAAAATAAAATAACTAAAAAAATATAAATAAAATAAATAAATAAAAAATAAACTAAACTAAAAATAAAAAATAAATAAAATAATTAAATAAAATAAAATAAACTAAAATAAATATAAATAAACTAAAATATAAAATAAAATACTAAAATATCTAAATAAAACCTAAACCATAAACCCTAACCCTAAACTCTAAACCTAAACCCTAACCTAACTATAAACCTAAAACTAAAACACAACCTAAACCTTAAACCCTAAACTACAAAACCCTAAACCAAACCTAAACTAAACCTAAACACTAACTAACCCTAAACCCTAAATCCTAAAACCTATAACCCTAAATCTAACCAAACTAAACCTAAAACCTAAACCTAAACTAGATAAAACCTAAAAATAAAATAAATAAATAAACCTAAACCTAAATAAAATAAAAAAACAAAATAAAATAAACACTAAAATTGAAACCAAAACTAAAACCTAAATCTAAACCTGACCTAAACCTAAAATGAAAATAAAATAATAAATAAAAACTAAACTAAAATGAAATAAATAAAAACCTAAGCTAAACTAAAAAAAAAATATAAAACCTATACAAAATAAAAACTAAACCTAAAATAAAAATAAAATAAATGTACACCTAAACTAAAATAAACTAAACCAAAATAAAGAAAACCTAAAACAAATCCTAAAATAAACTAAACTAAACATTAAAATAAATAAAATAAAATAAACTAAAAATAAAGCTAAACCAAAACTAAAAAATAAAACCTAAAAATAAACCTAAAATAGAAACCTAAAACCTACACCTAAAAAAAATAAAATAAAAACCTAAAATAAACATAAAAATAAAAAATAAAACCTAAACTTAAAAGATAAAATAAAAATAAAACTAAACTAAAAAAATAAACATAAAACTAAACTAAACCTAAAAAAATAAACTAAAATAAAAAAATTGAACAAAATAAAAAAAAAAAACCAAAAATAAATAAACTAAGTTAATTAAAAATAAAAAATATTCTTAAATAAAAATAAAAACTAAAATAAACTAAAATAAGTAAAAAAATAAACTAAATAAACCTAAAACTACTTATTTTCCAAAATTTTAAAAGAAAGAAACCCTAAACCCTAAACCCTAAATCCTAAACACTAAACCTTAAAACCTAAACCCTAAACCTTAAACCTACTACCATAAACTTACAGCCATGAACCCTAAATAATAAATTAACCCTAAACCCTAAACCCTAAACCCTAAACCCTAAACCCAAAATCTTAAACCCTAAAATCCTAAATCCTAAACCTTAAACCCTAAATCCTAAACAATAAACCTTAGAGCCTAAACACTAAACCCTAAACTCTAAACTAACCCAAAAATTGAGCTAACCCTAAACCCTAAAAACCCTAAACCCTAAAGCCTAAACACTAAATCCTAAGCCCTAAACCCTAAAGCCTAAACACTAAATCCTAAACCCTGAACCCTAAAACCCTAAACCCTAAAACCCTAAACCCTAAACCCTAAAACTTAAACCCTAAACCCTAATAACCTAAAAACTGAAACCTAAACTAAATAAAATAAATAAATAAAAACCTAAAACTAAATAAGATAAAAAGATAAAATATAATAAAAACCTAAACCTAAAAGTAAAATAAAATTAGCTAATAAAAATAAACTAAAATAAAATAAATAAAATCTTAAATTAGAAAAAAAAATAAACTTAAGAATAAAATACTTATAAAAAAATAAAACTAAATGTAAAATAAAAATAAAATAAACCTAAAATAAAATAAACAAAAACTAAATAAAAACCTAAACCTAAAAAATAAACCTTAAAATAAAACCTAAAAATTAATTAAAAAAATAAAGTCTAAACCCTAAACTATAATAAAAAACCTAAACCTAAAGGAAAAACAATAAACAAAATAAAATAAACCTAAATCTAAACTAAAATAACTAAATAAAATAAACTAAACCTAAACCTAAACCTAAAATAAACTAAACTAAACCTAAACCTAAACCTAAACTAAATAAAATAAATAAAATAAAAATAAACCTAAACCTAACATTAAACCAAAAATAAAAACTAAAAACCAAAACCTAAACAAATAAAATAATACCTAAATCTAAACATAAAAATAAAAAATAAAACCTAAACCTAAAGTTAAAAATAAATTAAAATAAAAAATCTAAACTAAAATACGTAAACCTAAAATAAATAAAATAAACTAAATAAAAATAAAAAATAAACTTAAAAAAAATAAAAAAATAAACTAAAATAAACAAATAATAAACTAAATAGACTAAAACCTACTAGTTTACTTAATTTAAGAAAAAAACCCTAAACCCTAAATCCTAAATCCTAAACACTAAACCTACAACCCTAACCCCTAAACCCTAAACCCTAATCCTTAAAAAACTGTAAACCCTAAACCCAAACCCTATACCCTAAACACATAAGCCCTAAATCCCTAAACCCTTTATCCTAAACACTATACCCTAAACACAAACCCTATACCCTAAACACATAAGCCCTAAATCCCTAAACCCTTTATCCTAAACATTATACCCTAAACCCTAAACCACAAACCCTAAACCTAAACCTAAAGCAAATAAATAATTTAAAAAATAAACCTAAACTTTAAAACATAATAAACCTAAACCTAAACTCAAGAATGGGTAGGACCTTCATGGTAGGAACATCACCCAACCGTGTTTGGATGGTGGAGAGAAGGGTGGGCGGTTATCGCAGCAGGAGGGAGGGGATTAAGAGGTGGTGTTGGATATGGAGGTGGTGGTAGGAGTAGTAGTGGTTATGGAGGTGGGAAGAGCAATGATGGTTTCAATAGTGGTGGTGGCAGAGGAAGAAATCGGGGATACGATGGTGGATCCTGTTCTCGAGAGGCTGAGGTGGTTCTAATGGGAACTAGAGAAACTATAGAACAACAAATCAAATCTGCTACTTATGAACTATGTCTTTATAATAAGGATGGTTCTAGTTATCAAGGGATTTTAATTTTCTCTATGGGTGTGTTGTCGTTTGTGTTTAGAAAACTTGGTGTATTACTTGGTTGATGAAATCAAAAAGAAGAAAAGATGAATCTAAATTTGTTCTCTATTTAAAAAGAAAAACCAAATCCCCTAAACCCTAAACTAAAACCTGAACCCTAAACCCTAAACTTAAACCCTAAACCCTAAACCCTAAATCCTAAAACCTAAACCCTAAGCCCTAGACCCTAAACCCTAAACCCTAAACAATAAACCCTAAACCTAAACCCCAACCATAAACCCTAAGCCCCAAACCCTAAACCCTAAAAAGATAAAAACCAAAGTATAAACAAAATAAAACTTAAAAATAAAATAAAAAAAAACATAATCCAAAATGAAATAAAAAGATAAAATAAAATAAAAACATAAACTAAAACCTAAATCTAACCCTATAAAAATAAACCTAAACCTAAAATAAATAAATAAAAACCTAAAATAAAATAAAAAGTAAATCAAAACCTAAACTAAAAAAGTAAACTGAAAAGGTAAACCTAAAAATAAACTAAACCTAAACCTAAACCCTAAACTAAAACTAAACCTAAACTTAAATCCTAAACTCTAAACACTAAACCTAAACTAACCCTAAACTTAAACCTAAACTAAACTAACCAAACTATAAACTAAACCCCTAAACTCTAAACCTTAAACCCCAATAAACCCTATCTTAAACTAAACCTAAACCAAACCTAAACTCTAAACTGTAAACCCTAAACTAAATCAGAACCTAAGCCTAAACTAAAATAAACCACTAAAACCCTAAACCTAAACCTAAACCCTAAACCTAAATGTAAACCTAAACCCTAAACCCTAAATCAAACCTAAACCTTAAAACCTAAAGCTAAAACTAAACTAAACAATAAACCTAACACTAAACCTAAACCTAAAAAGCATAAACTCTATAACCCTAAACCCAAGATGTTAAACCTGCAAAGTAACTAAATAATTAAAAAATAAACCTAAACCTTAAAATTTAATAAACTTAAACCTTAAGAATGGACAGAACCTTGATGACAGGAATATCACTATTAACTAGGCTTAGTCTAGATATATTGCTATAGGCGATGGCGGCATTTATCGTAGTGGTGGTGGGGGATCTGAAGGTGTTGGTGGATATGGACATGGAGGTCAGAGTAGTAGTGATTATGGAGGTAGGAGGAGTGATGATAGTTATATTTATGGTGGTGGCAGAGGGAGAGATCGAGGATATGATGGTGGATTCCACTACTCTAGAGGCCAAGGTGGTTCTAATGGGCACTAGAGAAGCTGAAGTATGCCGATCTAATTTGCTGGTTATGGAATTATGTCTTTATAGTAGAGACAATTCTAGTTATCTAGGGTTTTTGATATGCTCTATGCGTGCTAATTTTTTATCTATGTTGTCGCTTGTGTCTTAGAAAAATTGCTGTGTTACTTGGTTGATGAAATTGAAAAGAAGAATTATTGAATATAAATTTATTCTCTATTAAAAAAACCAAATACCCTAAACCCTAATCTAAAACCTAAACCCTAAACCTAAAACCTAAACACTAAACCCAAAACCCTAAATAATAAAAAACCTTAACCGTAAACCCTAAACCCTAAACTATAAAACCATGAACCTTAAACTGTAAACCCTCAACCCTAAAATATAAACCATAAACCATAATAATATTAAAAAATTAAAATGAAGAAACTCCACCCTCGAGCCCTCTCCTCGTGTTCTAGAAATTTTCATTTCTTGCTCTCATTTTGGGTTTTTTGGACACTGCTTGATGGCTATTTTGAGTGATTTTCACTAGATCCCTTCTAGAATTGACAGCCGTTAATTTCATGTCTTTCTTGGAATGATGTCATGGCTTAGCATCTTCTTTAATGATTCTTGGGGAAAACTGAAGGTCTTATGGATCCTGCTAAGGCATCATCTACCCAGGCTTCAGCTGCTTCAAAATCATTCAAAGACATTCTCAATGGTAAGGATGGCTATTCAAGTGAGTCCCTGGAACTTATTTTTACTTCTTTTTGACTCATGACTATGGTTATGTGTTCTGATCTAGTTGTGTAAAATCTTGCTACGCCATTTGAATTCACCTTGGTTGGAAAGTTTATTCTTCATAGGCATAAGCTAGAAAACATTTGCTCTTTCTTTCATAGTTTGAAACTTTCATGTGCTTTTATGATTGGTTTAATTAATCCTCGCCATATTTTGTTTCAGTTGATAAATGATTTGTATTACTCTTATGTTTTCTCTCATCATTGTTATTTTGTTTTCAATTGCCAAATGAGGTTGCTGAAATGGTCTCCACTATTTGATATTAAATAAGAATCCCCAATTATTCTGGTATGGATTTTTCTCCCAAATATGAGAATTCATTTCAGTAACCAGAAATTCCTTTTTACTGTGGGTGCTTTATTTGGTTGGCCATTGCATATTGATCAAGCAACAACTACAAAATCTCAGCCATCAATGGCTAAAATCCTTGTTGAATTGGACATTACCAAGAAACACCCAAAAGAAATCTATTTGGGATCTAAAAATTATGGTTATATGCAAAGAATTGAATTTGAAAATTTCCGTCTTTTATTCTCACTGCAAAATCCATGGGCATGATAATTCTGAATGTTTCATTCTTCATCCTCACCTAAAAAAGAAAATCACTATTAAGTAAACTTATATTCCTAACCCTAGGCAGACCACTGTTAAATATAAAAAAAACTACTTTGGAAAAAAAGGATTGTTTGAATGTTCCTAATAACACTGATTTACCTTTTATTTCTTCTAAGCAATTGAAGGCTTCTAATGTGAACAATAATAGTTTTTCTAAACTTTTCAATGAGGATTTTATTTCCTCTAATTCATTCATAGCAACCTTGTTGGCTTTGATTGATGAAAATGAAGCTTTAATGGAGAACATAAATTAAGAATTTAATATAATACATCATTTTAATTCAATGAAGAATCTGGCTTTAATACCTCACGATAACTAGGTTGATAAATTTGATTACATATTTCAAATTCAGTATGATTTAACTTCTCAAAAAGATTTGCTTTTATCTAATAATTTGCTAATGTTGAAGAAGTGTTTGTTGTTCCCACTTGCCTTCTTAATAAATCAGATTTTCCTCCCTCCCTTGCTATTCTCGGCTCATTTATCTTTAATAAATTCTAGTGTCTTAGATGAAGGAGAATTTACTTTCATCAATAGATTTCTCCTAAATTTGTGAATAATGATGCTAAATCATTTTCGAATGATGATTCAAAGGGAAAAGAATATGGATTCCAAACTTTCTATTTGAAAAATAAAAAACTCGTTAAAATTTTTCTCTCAAATTGCCAAGAAACACTAGAAGCTGTCTCCCTCTCTCTCTCAAGTAACTTTTACTCACTCTTCCCCTTTTCTTTTCTTTATGTTTATTCTTTTAGTTTGGAATGTTAGAGGGATTGGTACCCTCTCTATTCATAATTATATTAGAAATTTTTGTTGTATTCATAATATTTCTTTCCATATTATTCTTGAGCTACTTATTCATGCTAATAAAATTAAGCCTATTGCTAGAATGATCAATTTCAATCATTTTTTTTTCTAATGTTAGTAATAAGATTTGTTGTTTTTGAAATAACTTTGTAGGAATTTCTATTCTTGATGATTTTATCAAGTTGTTAATGCTCAAATCTCTTGTGGTGATTATTGTGTTTTGGGTTCTTTTGTTTACGCATCTTATAATAGATCTAGTAGAAATCTTCTTTTGGATAACTTTACTAATTTTGCCACCTCTATCAATAAACCTTGGTTTGTTGGTTGTGATTTCAACACTATTTTGTTCTCTTCTAAATGAAGGGGTGGTTTCTCTTCTAATATTTATTCCATGGAAGAATTTATCAATATGATCTTTGATTGTAATTTCATTAATATTGGTTTTAAGGGTTCTAATTATACTTGGCAAAACTCTAGACTTTGGTAAAGGTTGGACTAGATTCTTTTTAATACTCATTGGATTACTCAATGGCCTATTACTTCTATCAATCATTTATGTAGAACCTTGTCTGATCATGGACCTCTTTTAGTTTCTATTGAATATAATTCTAATAGATTAAAAACTTTCTCTCCATTTAGATTTCAAAGCATGTGGATTTAGCATATTGAGTTTTTTAATGTTGTGGCTAACAATTGGAAAGCTCCTTTACATCCTGATAATTCTATTATGGGGATGAAAAAACTTTGGTTTAAGCTTAAAATACTTAAACAAACTCTAGGTTGGTGGACAAGCATTATTTATAATACCTTTTTGCTAATATCAAAGATATAGAAAAAATTGGTTTGTGATTTTGAAGTCTCTATTATGTCTGATACTTCTAAGATTAAGGACTTGACTGAAATGAAAGATAAGATTGTTAATTTTCAAAATATGGAAGAGACTTATGATGCCAAAAAGTAGCTAGTAAACACATTAAAGATGGTGCATGAAAACTAGTTATTTACATGCTTTAGTTAATAAAATGAGAGCCTTAAATAATATTAAAAAATTAAAGATGACAACGGTGAATGGATTACAAATAATAATGAGATTAAGGATTCAGTTATTAATTACTTTAGAAATATGCTTAATAAGAGTTGCTTTTATGAAGCTATTTCTAAATCACACTTAATTCCTTCTATTATTGCCAATTATGATAATAATTTTCTTATTATTATGCCTAATGAAGAAGAAATTTTTAAAGTTCTTAATAGCATGAACATAGATTTTATTGTTGGTCCAGAGGGTTTCATTACCCAATTTTTATAAAAATGTTTGTTTATTATTAAAAATGATCTCATTGAGGCTATGGTTAATTTTTTTTAATGGAAATCATTTTCCTAGATATTTCTCAAGCACTTCTAATGGTCTTATACCTAAGAAAGATAACCTAGACTATTGGAGTGATTTTAGACCTATTAGTCTTTACACATTCTTCAATAAGTTGATTTCCAAAGTTCTTACCAACAGGCTTAATCTTTTACTTCATAAGATTATCTCTCTAAAGCAAACTGGTTTTGGTAGAGGTAGATCAATTTTTGATAACATTTTACTTGCCCAAGAATTAATTCATGATTTATACAAAGACTAGAGGTGGAAACATTCTTTTCAAATTATATATTACCAAAGCTTTTGATAATATCTCTTGGATTTCCTTTTCCATATTCTAAATAAATTTGGGTTTTTGCCAAATTTATTTTTCTTATTAAAAATTATATTAATAATGTCTAGTTCTCTATTTTGCTTAATGGGGAAGCTTTGGGCTTCTTTCCTTTTTCCCATGGCTTAAGATAAGGGGATCCTTCATATGTTGCTTTATTTATTAATGATGTTGAGTACATATCTAGGAGCATCAATTTTGTTATTCTTAAATAATCCTAGTATGTACTACAAAACTTTTGGTGGTCTTCCTTTTTCCCACTTAAGCTTTGTAGATGATTTTATTATTTTCTGCAATGCTTCTATTCATCATATCAAGAACATCAAAAAATTTTTAAATTAATTTGGTAGAGAAAGTGGTCTTTCTATCAATGATAACCAAAACTATTTTATTACTTCTTCAAGTATCTCCAATAATAAAATCAATTAAATTTTTGCATATCTCTAATTTTAAACATCAACACTAACCTCTTAAGTACTTGGGTGCTCCTCTTTTTAAAGGTCCAAAATTATCCCTCCTTTTTGATGAGTTAATTCAAAAAATTTTAAATAAAATATCTGTTTGGGAATTCCATTTACTTTCCTTTGGTGGAAGGCTTACTATTCTTAAGAAAACTCATAATTCAATCCCTCTTTATTTGATTCAAACTATTGATACCACAAATTCTACTCTTATCAAAATTGATCGCATGCTTAATAAATGTTTTTGGAGGTCCAATAATTCTACTAAGAGAATACATTGGACTTCTTGGAATAAATGTTGTGGTCCTTTGAGTGAAGGTTGTCTTGGTTGCAAACCTATTCATGAAGCTATCATTGCCTTCTCTCATAAGCTCTGGTGGAATTCTAGAAAGAATGATAACCTTTGGGATAATTTTATGATGGAAAAATATTGCCAAGGTAAACACCCTCTTACCTGTGCTTATAAAGTTGGTTACTCTCCAGTTTGGAAAAGGCTTTGCTCCATTAAATGGGTTGTTGAATCCTTAATATCTTGGGGTATTAATTCATGTTCTTCTTTTGGCAAGACAATTGGATTAACAATGGCTCTATTGATTCCCTTTTATCTACACACTCTACTATTGCTATCAAAGTTTACTCTTTTTGGCTTAATAACAATTAAAATAAAAACAAACTTAAGAACGACATTCCTATTTCCTTTTTTGACAAGTTTTGTAACATCACTATTTTTTCTAATAAATCGGATCAAATTCTTTTCAAGCTCTCTTACAATGGTGATTTCGTTCTTAAAGAGGTTTGAAATTTTATTAGAACACCTCTAATGTTTTCATTAAACTTTGGAACAATATCATTCCCATTTCTTATTCTATTTTAGCTTGGAAGATTTTGAATAACTTCATCTCTGTTGATTCCTTGATCTGGCTTAAAGGGTTTTATTTACCTTCTAAGTGTTATTGTTGCTTTCATATTGAAAATGGTGATCATGTTTTTGTCAATGGTGCTATTGCTTCCAAACTTTTGATATGGCATGATGATTTATTTAACACTAACTATTTTCATGGCTCTCTTTCATTATATCAATTTCTTGAAGTTTGTTTCCCTAAAATTGTGTAAGGTCATATCAAAGTTTTAATTATTTTTACCCATTATTGGTTCATTTGGATGGATAGAAATGATGTTAAATATTGTGGTATCCCTATGAACCATAAAAGGATCCTTACTAGAACTAAAAAATAATTCATACTTTGTTAAATGCATATTTAATTAGCAATCTTCACTTTAGAGGTTATAAATTTGTAGCTAATAAATTGGGTATCACTTTGCATGATGATCCTTCCTACAAGAGTATTAGGATGATACATTAGATTAAGCCTAAAAAATATTTTCTTAAGATCAATACTGATGGTTCTATTTCCCCAAATAAATATGGCTGTGGTGGAATTCTTAGGGATTTTTGAAGTACTGCCATTTGTGCTTTTGGCTACCCCCTCAAAGCTTGTTCTGTTATTTATGTTGAGCTCATGGCTGTTAACAAAGCTATTGATATTTGTTTAAGCAAAGGGCTCTTTAATATTTGGATTGAAGTTGATGCTCTTCTTTTACATTATATGCTCAATAATAAAAAAATGGGAATCGACTTATTTTATCTTAGTAATCACACTAAAAGCTTCTTTCTCAAGTTTTCTACAAAAATTTTCACATTCTTCATGAAGGCAATGCTTGTGCTGATTTCCAGGCTAATTTGGGAGGGGAATTAAACAAGCTCACTTTATTTGATAACCATAGCTTACCTAAGCATATGAGTGGTCTAGTCAATCTAGATAACACTAGACTATCTTACCTCAGATTTTAACCTTATGCTATTTTATTGATCTTTTTGCTATGGTGGTTTTAATCAAACTATTTTTTGTTTTTTTTTGTGCATCTCTCACCAGGAAGTGGTTTTTTCTGAGTTTATTTCTATACATAAACCCCATTCTATACTTGACAAACCCTTTTTTGGGTCATAGTGGTTATAATTGATTTCACACTCCTCTAAGACTGGTGGTTTTCTTTTTATGGCTCATGCTATGTTTCTTTTGTCACATAGCTAGTGATTTTTTGAGGGTCTCCTATTTGGTTGTGGTTGTGCCCATTTTTGGCCTACCCCTTTTATTAATGGATGTTGTTTGCCTCTGGTTTTGGTTGGCTATGGCCTTATTCAAATTGGATTTTAGGCTACTATGGTTGGCTCTACTGGTCGCTGCAATTTGCTTCTTTTATTTTCCTGTTATTTTGGGTGGTTATTTTTTCATGGCTGTCATTGGCCTCTTTTGGCCTGGTTTAATTTTGGGTTTTTTTTGTGGTTGATGTTCTCCTTTCTTGGTTTTCCTTGGGGGATTCTACTAGTTGGCTTTCTCTCTGCCTTATGGATTAGAGGTAACTATTTTATGGTTGTTGTCTTCTTATTTTCTCCTTTGTGGTGATTGTCTGCTCTTTGGGAATTGGAAAGGGTTTTGTTTGTCTCTGGCCTTGTTCCTTTCCTTATAGTTTTGCTGCTTGTGCTTGGGTGGTCCTCCTTGGCCTTCGTTTAGCTGGGTGACTACCATTTTTGTTTCTTGGTTATTTTCAAGATATCCAGGTGGGTTGTGGCTTTGTCTGTTGTTGTTCTTTCTCTCTTTTTTGAGCTTTATATTAGCTTTGTCTACTAGTTGATTTTGTTGGCTGATTGGGCTGGTTGGCTATTTTGGTTGGCCAGGTTGGTTGGATGGGTGGTTGTCTTGGCTATGTTTGATGGTTGGTTTAAGTGCTTTTGGTTGGGTTCTCTAGTTGGGTTTTTGGTCTGCTCCTAGGTTGGTTATCCTTTCTTGGGTGCAGCTGCTTTTCTTTTGTTATTATTCCTAGTTTGGGTGTCATTTTTTCCACTGCTCTAATTTCTCTTGTTGCTCATTCTGTTGGATGCTAGCCTAATTGGTTTCATTGGCTATTTTGTTGGTGGAGGATATGAGTTCTTGTGGTTTTTTTTGGTCATGTTTTAGGACTTGTTGTCTAGGGTTAGCTGCTTGAGGGGTTTTTTATGGCTGTTGTCTTGCCTTGGATGCTTGTGTTGTGGCTTGGTGTTTTGGGATTTATGATGGCTATTGGTATTGACTCCCTCTAGTTTATTTGACTCTCCTTATTTCTTGATATTTTCCTCTTGGTTGGTGGTTGTGGATTTGCTATTCTTTTGGTTTCCTTGGTGGTGGTTTTGATGGTAGTTTCTGGATACCCTTCTTGGCCTCTCTATGCTATGGCTTTCCTCTCTCTACTACTACTTATCTCCTACTATTTTTCTATTTGGGTGGAGATTTTGCTCTTGGATTTGGATATCTAGTGCTCTGGAGATAGTTGTTGGTTGTTATTTTGACTTCGACACTATTTTGCTTGATTGTGTTGTTCCCCTATTTATGCTAACTGCCCCTTTTTAGTGTTTCTCTTCCTATTGGTGGTGCCTTCGATGGAGTTACTGCTTGGTTTATTTTAGCTTGGCCACTGATCCTGTAACTTCTAGGATGTTGGCTTTAAGTGATTGGTTTATTGTGGGTTTTGGTTGGTGGGTTGGCTACTGGCTGGCTGCTAGCTTACTATTTTTCTCTATTTATTTGGTGTAAGAACTAGATCACTATGGACTATTTTGCCTTGGATGGTTGCTAATATCAGGTATACTGGCTATGATGGCCTTGATGTTTCCTCATATCTTCTCTCTGGTTGGTAGCATGGATATGATTGTAACCCTTCTCATGAAGTTTGGATGCTCATATGTATTATTGCCCTTGAGATGATCTTAATTGAGCCTGAGCCTTCTCTTTCACATCTCCTTCTAAATTGTCTACTTTATCTTTTTCTCTTGAGCTATGACCATTGCCTTTATAGTGTTTTGTAGATTTCTTTTGTAGGTTGGAACTTCATAGATGGAATGATCTTTTCTCAGTCAACTCAAGTAATGTTGATGTGGACCTTCTTGACAAAAGGATCATGAGCACACTAGTCTTTTAATTACTTTCTTGAGTTATATTAGTCTTATTTTGGGTCTTTTCTATGTCTTTTAAGCTATTGTATTTGCTTTTTAATTTTTTTCCATTGTACTTAGATGGAGGTTTAGCTCTTTAGGTTTTGTATAGCCCTGTGAGCAGTAGAACTTTGTGCTTTACCCCTTTTAAGGACATTGTATCCTTTATTTTTATGGTAATAAAATTCAAACTTTCCCTAAAAAATCCCTAAACACTAAATGCCAATTCGTGAATCCTAAACCCTAACCTAACCCTAAACCCTAAATCTTAAAAAGCAAAAAACATAAACCTAAAAAGAATAAAACCTAAAAAATAAATAAATAAAAATACCTAAACCAAAATAAAATAAATAAAATAAAAACCTAAATTAAAACCTAAAGCAAAACAAAAAATAAAATTAAAAAAATAAAAACTAAAATAAAATAAAACAAATAGAAACCTAAACTAAACTAAAAAAATAAAAAACCTAAATAAAATAAAAACTAAACCTAAACTAAAAATAAAATAAACCTAAAATAAAATAAAATAAAAACCTAAACCTAAAAATAAACCTAAAGATAAACCTGAAAATAAATTAAAAAATAAAATCTAAACCCCAAAACAAAATATACATAACCTAAAATAAAAATAAAATAAACCTAAACCAAAACTAAAATAAATAAAACCTAAACCTAACTAAAATAAACTAAATTGAAACCTAAACCTAAACTAAATAAAATAAAATAAAATAAAAATAAACCTAAACTAAAAATAAACCTTAAAAAAATAAACCAAATAAAAAACCTAAAACCTAAACCTAAACCTAAAATAAAAAAAACCTAAGCCTAAAAAATAAAATAGAAATAAAACTAAACTAAAAAATAAACCTAAACCTAAACCTAAAAAATAAACTAAAATAAATAAACCTGAAATAAAAAAACTAAACTAAATAAAAATAAAAATAAATCTAAACAAAATTAAAATATAAAATAAACTAAATTAAATAAATAAAACTAAATAAACTAAAAAAAGGAAATAAACAAAATAAACTAAATAACCTTAAACCTACTAGTTTACATAATTAAAAAAACCCAAAACCTAAAATAAACTCTAAACCCTAAACCCTAAACCTTAAACCCTAAACCCTAAAACCTTAAACCCTAAACCCTAAACCCTAAACCCAAAACCTTAAACCCTAAAACCTACAACCCTAAACCTTTAATCCTAAATCCCAAACCCTAAACCCTAAACCTTAAACCTTAAAAATCTAAAAACCTAAACCTAAACTAAATAAAACCTAAAAAATAAAATAAATAAATAAACCTAAACCTAAATAAAATAAAAAATAAAATAAAATAAAAACCTAAACTAAAACCTAAACCTAAACCTAAACCGAAACCTAAACTTAAACTTAAACCTAAAAATAAAATAAAATAAAAAATAAAAACTAAACTAGAATAAAATAAATTAACATAATTAAAAAATAAACCCTAAACCTAAAATAAACCCTAAACCCTAAACTCTAAACCTTAAACCCTAAACCCTAAAACCTTAAACCCTAAACCTAAAACCCTAAAACCAAAACCTTAAACTAAAATAATGTAAAATAAAAACTAAATAATAACCTAAGCCCAAAAAATAAACCTCAAAATAAATAATAAATAAAACCTAAACCTTAAACTAAATAAAATACTTAAACCTAAAATAAACAAAATAAAATAAACCTAAACCTAAACTAAAATAAATAAAACCTAAATCATGACCTAAAATAAACTAAACCTAAATTGCAAATTAAATAAATTAAAATAAACTAAAAATAAACCTAAACATAAACTGAAAATATAAAACCTTAAAATAAACCTAAAATAAAAATCAAAAACCTAAACCTAAAACTAAAAAATAAAACCTAAACTTAAAAAACTAAAATAAAAATAAAATTAAGGTAAAAAATAAACCTAAACCTAAAAATTAAACTAAAATAAAAAACCTAAACTAAAATAAATAAACCTAAAATAAATAAACTAAACTAAATAAAAGGAAAAACTAAACTTAAATGAAAATAAAAAACAAAATAAACTAAAATAAATAAAAAATAAACTAAAAATTTCATAAACCTACCAGTTTACCTAATTTAAAAAAAAAACCCAAACCTAAAATAAACCCTGAACTGTAAAAAAAAACCCTAAACCATAAAACTTAAACCTTAAACCTTAAATGTAAAAAAACCATAAATCCTAAACCCTAAACCCTAAACTAACCTAAACCCTAAACCCTAAATCCTAAACTAACCCTAAACCCCCATACAACCCTAAATTGTAAATCCCCTATAACCCTAAACCCTAAACCCTACAACCCTAACCCTTAAAAACCTAAACCCTAAACCCTAAACTTATTTCCTCTTTTTGGACTGAGCTGGGTTATGTTTTTTACCTCTAGCTTTTGGGTTGGTTTGGTGGTTGCTACCTAGTGGCTCCTGTCTTTCCAGCATGGGTTGGCTTGGCTTTTTCAGCCTGGTGGCTACTGTCTTCTCTGCATTTTTGGCCTAGTGGCTACTTTCTAGTTTCTACTCTAGCTTTATTCTATTTTCTGCACTAGTTGGTTTGTTGACTCTCGTCTTGAACACAAATTACTTTTTCCTAGTTTTTCATGGTTGCAAAGGTGGCCTTCCTAGTGGGAACTATTGTTGGTTATTGCATTTTGAACCTTTTTTTGTAGAATTTCCTAGCTACATTTTGGAGTTTGCCACCCAGTTCCTTGTTGTTTATTATTAGATACTTCTTTTACCTTGGTTTTGGGTTTAATATTTCTCCCAATATTAACCTCCGCTGGGTGCATTATTTGTAGCATGTTTTGCATTATTATTATGCTTCTTGTTGGGTTAGTTTTTGTTTCTAGGGAAGTTTGGTTTTTTGGCAAGTCCTGGCTAGCTACTGTTGTTTCCTTTCTATGGTTTTTGAGCTTCTTTTGGACCTCTATTGTATGGTGTTTTGTTGGTTTTTTGCTTTTCCTTGGCTGTTGGGGATGCTTCCTTTATTGGTTACTTATTATGGGATATTCTCTGGTGGTTGCCTTAGGGCTGATTTATGTAGCTGGTTTGGTTGGAGGACTTTTAGTTGTCCTTTGAATCTTGCTTGGTTGATTTTTTTTCCTTGTTGGTCTTTTCCTTATTCTTGGACAATTTGTTGGAGTGTTTTACTGTGATGGCTGAACCTTTGTTGATCCTTTTAGATTGGACTTTTTGGTTTCTGGTGATTGGTGGATGCCTTTGGCCCCCTTTTGTGTGACCATTTTATCTTCTATTGATTTGCACTAGATGTAGCTTATGTTTCCTTTAGTTGATGGTTTCATTTTTGAGCTATTTAGTCATTTATGGTTGCTCACCCTAGTTTGGCTTGGTGACTACTACTTGTTGGGACTTTGGCTAGAGGTGTCCTATCTTGGTTTTGTTAGCTGTTTCTCTATTAATTGCATGGGTATGGTGCTTGCTTACTCTTGGTTTTAGGTTTTACCATGTTTGGAGCTTGGATGGGTATTTGGATAATGGTTGTTGTTGGTGTTCTAACTTTGTTCTAGCCTCTCTTTAGGTTATTGTGATTAGCCTGTTGTGGTTTTTGTTTGGTGGTTTGGCTACTAGCTAGTCATTTCTCTTGTTAAATGGTGCGGATCTAGAACTCATAGATGTACTTGGATGTTTTGTTTGCTTGTATCGGTATCGGCTATAATGGCTTTGATGTTACTCAATTTTTCTCTCTGGTTGGTAGCATTACATATGATTGAAACCCTTCTTTATGAAGTTTGGTTGTTCATATGTATTGTTAACCCTTGAGATGATCCTGATTGAGCTTGAGCTTTCTCTTTCTCAGCTCTCTCAATTTCCTCTCTTTATCCTTATCCTTTTTAGCTATGACTTTTGCCATTGTAGCATGGTGTAGATTTCTTTTACAGGTTGAAACTTTATAGAGGGAATGGTTGGTACTCAGTCAACCCAAGTGTTGTTGCTGTCGATCTTGCTTATCTTGCTTACTCAAAGAAATCATGAACTATTGTTGACTCATTCTTTTATTATTTTTTGGATTTGTTTTAGTCTTACTCTCTCTTTTTCTCTTATGCTTTTTAGCTATTATATTTACTCTTTTATTTTGTTTTCTTTTTCTAATGTACTTAGATGGGAGTTTAGCTCTTTAGGTTTCTTGTAGCTGGGAGGAGTAAAATTTTAGAGATTTACCCCTTTTAAGGATATTATATATTTTCCTTCTATGGTAATAAAATTATAACCTAACCCCTCCCCTAAAAAAAAAACTTAAACTCTAAATCCTAAATCCTAAAACCCTAAACCCAAACCCTAAAACCTAAACCCTAAACCCTAAACCCTAAAAAGCTTAAACTCTAAACCCTAAACCCTAGACCCTAAAAACCTTAAACCCTAAAGCATAAACACTAAACCCTAAACCCTAAACCATAATCGTAAACCCTAAACCCTAAATCTTGAACCCCAAAGCATAAACCTAAACCTAAAGTAACTAAATAATTTTAAAATAAACCTAAACCCTAAGAATGGGCAGATCCTTGATGATAGGAACATCAATGTCAACAAGGCTAAGTCAAGATCTGGTGGTGCAGAGGAGGGTGGCTATTATTGTAGTTGTGGTGGGGGATCTGGAGGTGTTACTAGATTTGGAGGTGGTGCTCGGGGCAGTGGTGGTTATGGTGGTGGGAGGACCAACGGAGGTTGCTGTCGTGGTGTGGCAGAGGGAGAAATCAGGTATATGATGGTGGATCTTACTACTCGAGAGGTCTGGGTGGTTCTGATGGGAATTAGAGAAACTAAAGAATGACTGATTTAATCTACTGCTTATGAAACTGTCATTATAATAGAGACAGTTCATGCAATCTAGGGTCTTTGATTTTCTCTATGCGTGCACAATTTTGATCTATGTAGTCTCTTGTGTCTTAGAAAACTTGGTGTATTACTTGGTTGATAAAATTGAAAATAAGAAATGTTGAATATGAATTTGTTCTATGTTCAAAAAAAAACCAAAACCCTAAACCCTAAACTAAAACCTGAACCTTAAACATAAAACTTAAACCCTAAACCCTAAAAATCCTAAATCCTAAACCCTAAATCCTAAACCCCTAAACTCTAAAGCCTAAATCATAAAACCTAAAACTTAAAACCTAAACCCTTAAACCTAAACCTTAAACCCTAAACCATAAACCATAAACTAACCCTCAACCCTAAACCCAGAAAAGCTAAAAACATAAACCTAACCTAAATATAACCTAAAAATAAAATAAATAATAAACCTAAATTAAAATAAAATAAAAATCCTAAACTAAAATGTAAACTAATACCTAAACCTAAACATAAAAAGAAAATTAAATAAAAAAAAAACTAAATTAAATTAAAATAAATAAAAGCTTAAACTAAACTATAAAATAAAATACCAAATTAAAATAAAAACTAAACCTAAAATAAAAATAAAATAAAAAAATAAAACCTAAACTAAAATAAACCAAAAAATAAGTAATAAATAAAACTTAAACCCTAATCTAAAAAAAGCCTAGACCTAAAATAAAAATAAAATAAACTAAGCTAAAATAAATAAAACCTAAACTTAAACGTAAACCTAAACTAAATAAATTAAAATAAACCAAAAACTAACCTAAACCTAAACTAAAAAAATAAAATCTTAAAATAAACCTGAAATAAAAAACTAAAGCCTAAACCTAAAAAAATAAAATAAAAACTTAAACCTAAACCTAAAATAAAAAATAAAACCTAAACCTACAAAATAAAAAAATAAAATAAAACTAAAAATAAACCTAAACCTAAACCTAAACCTAAACCTAAAAAATAAACTAAAATTAAAAACCTAAACTAAAATAAATAACCCAAAAATAAACCCTAAACTCTAAATCTTAAACCCTAAAACCCTAAACCCAAAATGATAAACCCAAACCCCAAAACCTAAACCCTAAACCCTAAACCCTAAACCCTACACCCAAAAACCATAAACCCTAAAGCATAAACACTAAACCATAAACCCTAAACCATAACTGTAAACCCTAAACCCTAAATCTTGAACCCCAAAGCATAAACCTAAACCTAAAGTAACTAAATAAATTTAAAATAAACCTAAACCAAGAATGGGAAGAACCTTGATGATAGGAACATCAAGCGTCAAGCAAGTCTAGATCTGTGGTGAGAAGGCGAGGTGGATATCATAGTGGTGGTGGGGATCTAGGTGTTACTGGATTTGGAGGTGGTGGTCGATGGTTTATGGTGGTGAGAGACCAACGAGGTTGCGCCGTGGTGAGGGAGAGATCAGGGGATATGATGGTGGATCTTGCTACCGAGAGGTCGGGGTGGTTGATGGGAACTAGAGAAATAAGAACGAGATTTGATCTACTACTTATGGAACTAATATAATAAAGCTTCATGCAATCTAGGGTCTTTGATTTGCTTTATGTGTGCACAATTTTGATCTATGTAGTCTCTTGTGTCTTAAAAAACTTGGTGTATTACTTGGTTGATGAAATTGAAAAGAAGAAATGTTGAATCTAAATTTGTTCTATGTTCAAAAATAACACCAAAAACCCTAAACCCTAAACCCTAAACTAAAACTTAAACCTTAAACCTAAAACTTAAACCCTAAACCCTAAACCCTATACCCCTAAACTCTAAACCCTAAATCATAAAACCTAAAACTTAAAACCTAAACCCTAAACCCTAAACCCTAAACTAACCCTCAACCCTAAACCCAAAAAAGCTAAAAACATAAACCTAAATTAAATATAACCTAAAAATAAAATAAATAATCAAACATAAACCAAAATAACATAAAAACCTAAATTAAAATGTAAACCAATACTTAAACCTAAACTTAAAAAGAAAATTTAATAAAAAAATAAAATCTAAACTAAATTAAAATAAATAAAAGCCTAAACTAAACTATAAAATAAAATTTCAAATTAAAATAAAAACTAAACCTAAAATAAAAATAAAATAAAATAAAAACTAAATAAAAACCTAAACCTAAAAAATAAACCAAATAATAAGTAATAAATAAAACTTAAACCCTAATCTAAAAAAAGCCTAGACCTAAAATAAAAATAAAATAAAATAAGCTAAAATAAATAAAACCTAAACCTAAACTAAAAAATAAAATCTTAAAGTAAAAAATAAAACCTAAACCTACAAAATAAAAAAAACAAACTAAACTAAAAATAAACCTAAACCTAAACCTAAAAAATAAACTAAAATAAAAAATGTAAACTAAAATAAATAAACCAAAATAAATAAATATATAAAATAAAATAATAATAAAAATAAACCTAAATAAAAAGAAAAAAAATAACCTAAAATAAATAAAACTAAATAAACTAAATAAACTGAAACCTATGAGCTTATCTAATTAAAAAAATAAAAAATTAAAAAAAATAAAAAAAATAAAAATAAAAATAAATAAAACCCTAACCCTAAAATTTACCCTAAACTCTAAACCTTAAACTCTAAAACCCTAAACTCTAAACCCTAAACCCAAAACCCTAAAACCTACAACCCTAAACTCTAAACCCTCAACCCCAAACCCTAAACCCTAAACCCTAAACCCTAAAAACCAAAAAACCTAAACCTAAACAAAATAAGACCTAAAAATAAAATTAATACAAAAACCTAAACCAATATAAAATAGTACAATTAAATGAAATAAAAACCTAAACTAAAACCTAACATAAAACCTAAACCAAAACCTAAAGATAAAATAAAATAAAAATAAAAACTAAAATAAAATAAAATAAATAAAAACTGAAAGTAAACTATAAATAAAATAAAAATAAAAATAAAAAACCTAAATAAAATAAAAATAAAACATAAAATAAAAATAAATTAAACTTAAATAAAATAAAATAAAAACTAAATAAAACCTAAACCTAAAAATAAATTAAAATAAATCCTAAACCCTGAACTAATAAGTAACCTAAACTTAAAATAAACAAAATAAAATAAACCTAAACCTAAACTAAAATAAACTAAACTAAAATAAATAAAACCTAAACCTAAGCCTAAAATAAACTAAACCTAAATCCTAAACTAAATAAAATTAAATAAACTAAAAATAAACTTAAACCTAATCTAAAAAAATGAAACTTACAAATAAACCTAAATTATATACATAAAACCTAAACCTAAAAAAATAAAATAAAAACCAAAACTAAACCTAAAAATGAAAAATAAAACCTAAACCTAAAAATAAAATAAAAATAAAACTAACCTAAAAAGTAAACATTGACCTAAACCTAAACCTAAAAAAATAAACTAAAATAAAAACCTAAACTAAAATAAATAAACTAAACTAAATAAAATTTAAAAATAAACCTAAATAAAAATAAAAAATAAAATAAACTAAATAAACTAAGTAAACCTAAACCTATTAGTTTACATCATTTTTAAAAAAACCCTAAACCTAAATTAAACCCTAAACCTAAACCCTAAACCTTAAAAAACCATAAACCATAAACCTTACACCCTAAAAAACCCTAAACTCTAAACTGTAAACTATCACTAAACCCTAAACCCTAAACCCTAAATGCCCCCATATAACCCTAAACCATAAACCCAAAACCCAAAATCCTACAACCCTAAATCCTAAACCTTAAACCCTAAACCCTAAACCCTCAAAACCTTAAATCCTAAAGCTTAAACACTAAACCCTAAACCCTAAAACCTAAACCTAAGCCTAAACCCTAAAACTTAAACCATAAAACCTAAACCCTAAACCCTGAGTTGGGTTATGTTTTTGACCTCTAGATTTTGGTTGGCCTAGTGGTTGCTACCTGGTGGTTCTTGTCTTTCCAGCCTAGGTTGGCTTGGTTCTTTTGGCCTGGCTACTGTCTTCTCTACTTTTTTACTCTAGTTGCTAGTGAATCAGATGTTTCTGCTCTATCTTTATTCTATTTTCTGCATTAGTTGGTTTATTGGCTCTCATCTTGAACTTGAAATACTTTTTGCTGGTTGATGGTTTCATTTCTGAGATATTTAGTCATTTGTGGTTGTTTTCCCTCATTTGGCTTGGTGACTGCTACTTATTGGCACTTTGGCTTGAGAGCTCCTATCTTGGTTTGGTTAGTTGTTTCTCTATTAATTGGCATTTCCCAGGTGCTTGCTGATGGCTGGTTTTAGTTTCCCTTGGTTTGGAGCTTCGATGGGTATTTGGATAATGGTTATTCTAGCCTCTCTAGTTATTATGATTAGTCAATTGTAGTTTATTTTGGTGGTTTGGCTTCTAAATGGTTGTTGGCCGCTTCTATTTATTTAAAGGTTCAAAATCTAGAATTCTACAGACTGCTAGCCTTGGATGCTTGCTTGTATCAAATATGCAGGCTATGATGGCTTTGATGTTACTCACCTCTTCTCTCTGGTTGGTAGAATTACATATGATTGTAACCCTTATTTATGAAGTTTGGATGCTCATATGTATTGTTTACCCTTGTAATGATCATAACTGAGCTTGAGCATTATCTTTCTCAACTCTCTCATTTTCCTCTCTTTATCCTAATCCTTTTACCTATGGCTTTTCTGTTTGTAGTGTTTTACATATTTCTTTTATAGGTTGGAACTTTACATAGGGAATGGTCATTACTCAGTCAACCCAAGTGTTGTTACTATGGATCTTGCTTATCTTGCTTTCTCAAAGATATCATGAACTATTGCTGACTCATCTTTTTATTATTTTCAAGATTTGTTTTAGTCTTACTCTATGTATTTTTCTATTATGCTTTTTAGCTATTTTATTTGCTCTTTTATTTTCTTTTCTTTTTCTCATGTACTTAAATGGGAGGTTAGCTCCTTAGGTTTATTATAGCTCTGAGAATAGTAGAATTTTGAGCTTTACCCATTTTAAGGACATTATATCTTTTCCTTTTATGGTACTAAAATTTTATCTTCAAAAAAAATCCTAAACCTTAAACCCTAAACCCTCAGCCCTAAACCCTAACCCTAAACCATAAACCCTAATCCCAAACCCTAAATGTAAACCTAAAGTAACTAAATAAACTAAAAATGTACCTAAAACTTACAACTTAATAAACCAAAACCTAAATGTAAACCCTAAGAATGGGCAGAGCCTTATCGAAAGGAACATCACGCTACTAGCGGCCTTGATATAGTGGAAGGCGAGGCGCACTTATCACATTGGTGGTGGAGGATCTGGAGGTGTTGGTGGATATGGAGGTGGTTGTCAGAGCAATGGTGCTTATTGAGGTGGGAGGACCGACGGAGGTGACAACCTTGGTTGTGGTAAAATCAGAGATTGGGGATATGATGGTGGATCCCATTACTCGAGAGGATGGGGTGGTTTTTATGGGACCTGGAGAAATTGAAGAATGACCGATCTGATCTACTACATGTGGAACTGTATCTTTATAATAGGGATGGTTCTAGTTATCTAGGGTTTCTGTTTGCTCTATGTGTGCTCATTTTTTATCTATGTTGTCGCTTTTGTCTTAGAAAACTTGGTGTGATACTTGGTTGATGAAATTAAAAAGAAGAAATGATGAATCTGAATTTGTTCTCTATTAAAAAAAACAAAACCTTAAACCCTAAACTAAAACTTGAACCTAAACCTAAAACCAAAACTATAAACCCTAAACCCACACCCCTAAAACCCTAAACTCTAAATCTAAACCCCAAAACCTAACCCTAAAAAAATATAAAATAAACTTGATAAACATAAATAAAATAAATAAAATTACATAAATTAAAAATAAACTAAATAAATTTAAACCTACCACTTTATTTAATTTTAAAAAACTGTAAACCTAAAATAAAACCTTGACCCTAAATCATAAACCCTAAAACCCAAAACACTAAACCCTAAAAAACCCTAAACCTTAAACCCTAAATGCTAAATCTTAAACCCTAAATCAAAACTAACCTAAACACTAAACACTAAAACAAAAACTAACCCTAAACCCTAAACCCAAAACTTAAAACTACAACCCTAAACCCTAAACCCAAAAAACCTAAACTTTAAACTTTAAACCCTAAACCTTCAAAATTGTAAACCCTAAAGCATAAATGCTAAACCCTAAACCCTAAACACTAAACCCTAATCATAAACCCTAAACCCTAAGCCCTAAACCCTAAACTTATTTTTCAATTTTTAGCTTAAGCTGGGTTATGTTCTTGACCTCTTACTTTTGGGTTTGCCTGGTAGTTGCTACCTAGTAGTTCTTGTCTTTCCACCTTAGTTTGGTTTTGGCTGGTATACTTTTCTCGCCTTGTTACTGTTGGGGGATGAGATAGTTTCTGCTCTAGCTTTATTCTATTTTCTACACTGGTTTGTTTATTGGCTTTCCTCTTGAACTTGAATTATGTTTTGCTGGTTTTTCATGGTTGGATGGGTGGCCTTCTGAGTGTGAACTACTATTGGTTGTTGCCTTTCTAGGCCTTCTTTTGGAGAATTTCCTATCTTTTTTTTTGGGTTGCCTCCTAATTCCTTGTTATTTGTCATTGGATACTTCTTTTGCCTTGGTTTTGTGTTTGGTTATTCTCTTGGGATTAGTCTTTGTTGGGTATATTGTTTGCAACATGTTTTGTGTTGTTATTATGCTTCCTGTTAGGTTAGCCTTTGTTGTTGGGGAAGTTTTGTTTTTCGGTTGGTCTTGGCTAGCTGCTATTGTTGCCTTTCTATGGTTGATGTGCTTATTTTGGACCACTATTATGTGGTGCTTTATTGTTTTTCTACTTTTCCTTGGCTGATGGGGATGCTTCATTTGTTGGTTACTTATGATGGGTTGTTCTCTAGTGGTTGCCTTATGGCTATTTTACTTTACTGGTTTGGTTGGAGGAGCTTTACTTGTCCTTGGAATCTTGGTTGGTCTTTTCCTTCTTCTTGGAAAGTTGTTGGAGCCTTTTGTTGTGCCTGTCAAACCTTTGTTGATCCTTTTGGATTGAACTTTTTCATTTCTTGTAGTTGGTGGCTGTCTTTGGCCCCCTTTTATGTGGATGTTTTGTCTTCTGGTGATTTGCAGTGGTTGCATCTTATGTTTCCTTTAGTTGATGGTTTCATTTATGAGTTGTTTAGTCATTTGTGCTTGCTAACCCTAGTTTGGCTTGGTGACTGCTACTTGTTGGGACATTGGCTTGAGAGCTCCTATCTTTGTTTTGTTATTTATTTCTCTATTGGCATTGGTCGGTGCTTCTTGGTGGTTCTAGTTTTCCACGGTGCTTTAGCAAGGCGGTTGTTGTGTTGCTCTTTGTTTAATGTTGCAAGATCTGGAACTCTACAGACTACTGGCTTTGGAAGTTTGCTTATATCAAGTATGCTGGCTATGATGGCTTTGATGTTACAAACCTCTTCTCTCTAATTGGAAGCATTACATTTGATTGTAACCCTCTTTATGAGGTTTTTATGCTCATATGTATTGTTGACCCTTCAGATGACTATAACTAAGCTTGAGCCTTCTCGTTCTAAGCTCTCTCCTTTTCCTCTCTTTGTCCTTATTCCTTTTAGCTATGACTTTTGCATTTGTAGTGTTTTGCAGATTTCTTTTACAGGTTGGAACTTTACAGAGGGAATGGTCATTACTTAATCAAGCCAAGCCCTGTTGCTATGGATCTTGCTTATCTTGCTTTCTCAAAGGAATCATGAATGACTATTGACTCACCCTTTTACTATTTTCAAGATTTATTTTAGTCTTACTCTGTGCTTTTTTCTCTTATGTTTTTTAGCTATTGAATTTGCTCTTTTATTTTCTTTTCATTTTCTAATGTACTTAGATGGGAGTTTAGCTCTTTAGGTTTGTTGTAGCTCTAAGAGCAGTAGAATTTTAGAGCTTTGCCCTTTTTAAAGACATTGTATCTTTTCCTTTTATAGTAATAAAACTCTAACTTTTCCATAAAAAACCCTAAACAACCATAAACCGTAAACCCTAAACCTTAAACTTTAAACCCTAAACCCTAAATAGTGAACTCTAAACCCTAAATCTTAAACCTTAAACTCTAAACCCTAAACTTGATTTAAAAAAACCTTAAACCCTAAACCTTAAACCCTATACCCTAAACCCTAAATTAAAACCTAAACCCTAAACCCTAAACCCATAAAATACTAAACCCTAAACACTAAACTCTAAACCCTAAACCCTAAAACCATAAACCCTAAACTTAATTAAAATATAAAATAAAATAAAACCTAAACAAAACCTAAACTAAACAAAAATAAAATAAAATAAAATAAACTAAAATAAAATAAATAAAGACCTAAACTAAACTAAATAATAAAATAAACTTATAAATAAAACCTAAATAAAATAAAACTAAACCAAAATAAAATAAAATCTAAGATATAAATTAAAATAAATAAAAAATTAAACCTAAAAAATAAACCAAAAAATAAATAAAAAAGTACTCCTAAATCCTAAACTAAAAAAACTAAACCTAAATAAAAAAATAAAATAAACCAAATAAAAAAACCTAAATCTAAACTAAAAGAAACTAAACTGAAATAAATAAAATCTAAACCTAAACTTAAAATCAACTAAACCTAAACCTAAACCTAAACTAAATAAAACAAAATAAACTAAAAATAAACCTAAGCCAAAAATAAAAAAATTAAAACTAAAAATAAACCTAAAATAAAACTTAAAACTAAACCTAAAAAAAAAAAATAAAACCTAACTAAAATAAAATAAAATAAAACTATGCTAAAAAATAACCTAAATACACTTAAAAACTAAATAAATAAAAAAAAGATAAATAAACCTATATAACTAAACTAAATAAAATACAAATAAACCAAAATAAAAAAATAAAATAAAATAAACAAAAATAAATAAAAAATAAACTAAATGAACCTAAATATAGTGGTTCATTTAATTATTTTTTTCAAAATCCTAGGCCAAACCCTAACCCAAAACCTAAACCCTAAATCATAAATCTAAACCAAACTAAATCCTGAGCCATAAATCTGCAGCCCCAGGCCCCCAGGCCTATGACCCTACCCTAAACCTAAACCACTGCCCTACTGACCCTGGGCTTTAAAAATGCACTAAACTAAACCCTGGCCAAATCCAAACCCTAAATCATACTCAGGCCACCAGGTTGCCACTGGGCCCCCTAAACCCTGGGCTCCCAGGCCCTGGGCTCTGGGCCCTGGGCTATGTACCTGGGCCTGGGCCACTCCCTGAGCCAAATATCATGGATCATGGGCCCTAAACTTTCCACTAAACCATAAATCATTCCCAACTCCACTAAACCCTAAACTTTAAACCCTCCATAAACCACCCTCCCAAAACCCTAAACCAAACCTCCACTGACACTGCTAAACACACCCAACATCCACATCCTAAACCTAAAACCCCAAAAACATAAAACCTAAAACCCCCCACCCCAAACCCTAAACCATATAAACCCCCTAAACCTAAAGTAACTAAATAAATTAAAAAATAAACCTACAACATAAAATCTAATAAACTTAAACCTAAACCTAAGCCCTAAGAATGGATGGAACCTTGATGGCAGGAACATCACCATCAACTAAGGTCAGCCTAGATCTAGTGGTGGAGGCGATGATTATCGTAGTGGTGGTGGGGGATCTAGAGATGCTGGTGGATGTGGAGGTGATCATCAGAGCAGTTTTAGTTATAGAGACGGGAGGAGCGGTGGAGGTTACAGCTGTGGTGGTGACTAAGGGAGAGATTGGGGATATGATGGTGGATCCCACTACTTGAGAGGCCGAGGTGGTTTTGATAGGAACTGGAGAAACTAAATAATGGTCAATCAGAACTACTACTTATGGAAATGTGTCTTTATAGTAGAAATGATTCTAGTTACCTAGGGTTTTTTATTTGCTCTATGCATGTTAATTTATTATCTAAGTTGTCATTTGTGTCTTAGAAAACTTGGTGTGTTACTTGGTTGATGAAATCAAAAAGAAGAAATGTCAGATCTGAATTTGTTCTCTATTTAAAAAAAATTTCAAAAACCCTAAACCCTAAACTAAAATCTGAACCCTAAACTTAAAACCTAAACCCTAAACCCTAAACCCTAAACTTTAAACCCTAAATCCTAAACCACCCTAAATCCTAAATGCTAAACCCTAAACCCCTAAACCACAAGCTAAGATCATAACCTAAACTAAAATGGAACCTAAAATAAAATAAATAAGAAAACCTAAACAAAATAAAATAAAAAAAATAAAATAAAACCTAAACAAAAAACTTAAAATCCTAAAGAAAATAAAATAAAAAGTAAAAACTAAACTAAAATAATATAAATAAAAACCTAAACTAAAGTAAAAATAATAAATAAAAAACCTAAATAAAATAAAAAATAAACTTAAAATAAAAACTAAATAAAAACCTAAACCTACAAATAAATAAAAATAAAAGATAAACCCAAAACTAAAAAAATTCTAAACCTAAAATAAAAATAAAATAAACCTAAACCTAAATAATAATAAACTAAACTAAAAAAAATAAAACCAAAAATAAACTAAACCTAAACCTAAACTAAATAAAATAAAATAAATTAAAAATAAACCTCGACCTAAATTAAAAAATTAAATCTAAAAATAAACTTAAAATAAAAATTTAAACCCTAAACATAAAAAAATAAAATAAAAAATAAAATTGAAACTTAAAAATAAAATAAAAATAAACTAAATTAGAAAATAAACCTAAAACTAAAAAACAAACTAAAATAAATACACCTAACATAAATAAAATAAACTAAATAAAAATGAAAATAAACCTAAATAAAAATAAAATATAAAATAAACTAAAATAAATAAAAAATAAGCTTAATAAACCTAAACCTACTAGTTTACAAAATTTGAAAAAAATAAAAAAAATAAAAAAAAATAAAAAAAAATCCTATCCCTAAACCTTAAAACCTAAATCCTAAACTATAAACTGTAAAACCATAAACCCTAAACCCTAAACCCTAAAGCCTACAACCCTAAACTCTAAACAATAAACCCTAAAAACCTAAAAACCTTAATCGAAACTAAATAAAACCTAAAAATAAACTAATGAAAAAAAGCTAAACCTTAATAAAATAAAAAATAAAATGAAATAAAAACCTAAACTAAAATCTAAACTTAAACCTAAATCTAAAAATAAAATAAAATTAAAAATAAAAACTAAATTGAAATAAAATAAACATATAATAAAAATGAAATAAACTAAAATAAATTAAAAACTAAATAAGAACCTAAACCTAATAAATGAACCTAAAAATACAACCTAAAAATTAATAAAAAATAAAACCTAAACCCTAAACTAAAAACAAAACCTAAACCTAAAATAAATAAAATAAAATAATCCTAAACCTAAACTAAAATAAACTAAACTAAAATAAATAAACCTAAACCTATACCTAAAATAAAATAAACCTAAATCCTAAACTAAATAAAATAAAATAAAATAAAATAAACTAAAATAAACCTAAACCTAAACTAAGCAATAAAACCTAAAAAAAACTTAAAATAAAACCTAAACGTAAAAAAATAAAATAGAAACCTAAACCTAAACATAAAGCAAAAAAAATTAAATAATATAAAACTAAGCTAAGAATGACCTAAAGTTAAACTTAAAACTAAAAAATAAACTAAAATAAATAAACCTATCATAAATAAACTAAACTAAATAAAAATAAAAATAAACCTAAATTAAAAATATATTTATATAATAAACTAAATAAACCTAAACCTACTAGTTTACTTATTTTTTAAAAAATAAAAATAAATAAATTAATTAAAATCAAAATTTAAAAAAAAAACCCTAACCCTAAACCCTAAAGCCCTAAACAATAAATTGTAAACCCTAAACTATAAACCCTAAACCCCAAACCCTAAACCCTAAACCAAAAACCCTAAACCTTAAAAACCTAAAAACCTGAACCAAAACTAAATAAAATCTAAAAATAAAATAAATAAAAAGCTAAACATTTATAAAATTAAAAAAAAATAAAAAAATAAAAACCTAAACTAAAACCTAAACCTAAACTTAAACCTAAAAATAAAATAAAATAAAATAATTAAAAACCCAAAATAAACTAAAAATATAAAGTAAACCAAAAAATAAAAACCTAAATAAAATAAAAACTAAACATATAATAAAAATAAAATAAAACTAAAATAAAATAAAATAAAATAAAAAATAAATAAAAACATAAACATAAAAATTGAACCAAAAAATAAAACCTAAAACAAATAAAAAATAAAATTCAAAACTAAATTAAACCAAATAAAATAAGCCTAAACCTAAATAAAAATAAACTAAACTAAAATAAATGAAACCTAAAACTAAACCTAAACTAAACCTAAACACTAAACTAAATAAAGTAAAATAAACTAAAAATATACCTAAACCTAAACTAAGAAATAAAATCTAAAATAAACTTAAAATAAAAACTAAAACCTAAACCAAAAAATAAAATAAAATAAAAACCTAAACCCAAACCTAAACAAAAAAATTAAATAAAAATAAAACTAAGTTAAAAAAACATAAACCCAAACCTAAACAAAAAAAAATAAACTAAAATAAATAACCTTAACTAAAATAAATAAGCTAAACTAAATAAAATTAAAAAATAAACCTAAATAAAAATAAAAAATGAACTAAAATAAATTAAAAATAAACTAAATAAACTGCTAAATCTAAAATAAACCATAAACCCAAAACCCTAAAAAACCATAAACCTTAAACCCCAAAACCAAAAAACGTAAACCCTAAACCCTAAACCTTAAATCCTAAACCCTAAAAAACCATAAAAAACACTAAACCGCTCAACTGCGCTCCCTCTCTGGCGATTTCATGGCAATTTTGCGTTCCCATGCATCTGGATTTGGTAGCCATTCGCCTCCCCATCGTTCTTTCATTATCAAATTGCTTGGTTGCGCATCCCCTAGTAGCTTATGTGATTCTCACCAGATCGATCAATGGCGGAGGCTTCACCTTTCGCACCCCCGAACTCGTCGCATCTAGATGCGCCGACAATAACCACTGAACCTAAAGGTACTGGATCCGATTCTTCTGCTCGCCTGAAGTCCTTTAAGGATGCTCTTTCTGGTAAGATCCCTTGTGCTAATGCCTCGGTTAATCTAATCAATACATCCTTTTGTGGATTGCCGACTGTCATGTGCTCTGACCAGGTTGTTGAGAAATTAGCTAAGCCTTACGAGTTCTCTTTGGTTGGTAAATTCTCTTTACGATGCCCTACTCTAGATAATATCCGATCCTTCTTCCATAGCTTAAAGCTTTCAGGAGTTTTCACTATTGGGCTACTTGATCCTCGACACATCCTCATTCAATTATCAAATGATTTAGATTACTCTCGTGTCTTTGCTTGTCGCTCATATTATGTGCATAATTGTCAAATGCGGCTCTTGAAATGGTCACCCCTTTTTGATGTTAAGGAAGAATCCCCTATTGTTCCGTTATGGCTTGCTTTCCCAAACATGAGAATTCACTATGTTACTCATCAAGTATTATTTTTGGTTGGGGCTCTATTTGTTAGACCCCTTCAAATTGATCAAGCCACTACCACTAGATCTCGACCATCTATTGCACGCATCTTGGTTGAAATTGACATTACCAAAAAATATCCCAAAGAAGTTTGGATTGGTTCAGAAAAATTTGGATATAATCAGAAAGTTGAATTTGAAAATCTCCCAACCTTTTGTTCTCACTGTAAGATCCATGGTCATGATCATACCGAATGCTTTGTACTACACCCAAACCTTAAAAAGAATATTTCACAGGACACTAATACCTCTCTTGGAACAGGGAAAACCACTAAGTTAGCTTATGTGCCAAAAGCTTCTCAAAATGAAATACATCCTCCTACACCTGCCCCCTTAGTATCTATTGATTTGTCAAAAGAAAAACATTCTGAACTAGATATACATACTACTATTGAGGTGTGTACTGAGACTAATGTCAACATACCTAACACTTCTCCTAATTGCAATATATTGGCTCCTCATGACAAACCTTTGCTTAATTTAAAGCTTAATGATAATCCGAATGGGAATTTTACATTGGATCAAAATAATGTTGATCCCTTGGTCGAGACCAAAACCGAGAATATGCATCATGGCAATGAAAATGTTATTTGCATTATTAATGGTGCAAGAACCTCCTCTACCTCTCTCTGAGTGCTACCTGCTATCCAAATTTCTCATCCTAACTCGACCAAGAAGAGAAATCACCACTACTAAAACATTTATCGATACTACTCCTATTCTAGAAAACAAAACCAATCCCTTCGATGGAGATATTTTGGATTGATAGACCTTTCCAAACTATTCTTAAAAAAAAAAATCTTCTAAAGCCAAAATAACTAATAACAATGTCACTAGAACCACACGTTCTTCCCTTACACCTCATAAATAATTATGTCCCTCTCTCCTCTTTTTTCCTATTTCCTTTTTTATCTCTTCTTTTTTGAAATTTTTATTATGATTAATTTTCTTATTTGGAATATCTCAGGGTTGTGGGACACTCCGTCCATAACGTGTTAGAGCCTCCTCTTTCATAACATCAAACTTCTTGTTATCATTGAGCCTTTCATTAGCTCTTCCAAAATTGCATTTGTTGCTAGATCGCTTGGATTTCAAAATTTCTTCTTCAATCTTAATAACAAAATTTGATGTTTTGGGATAATTCTATCACCATTTCCATCATCGATGATCTTGACCAATTGGTTAATGTCAAAATCTCTTTAGGTGATTATTCCCTTTGGTTCCTTTATCTATGCTTCTTGTAATAGAGCGGTAGGAACATCCTTTGGAATCATTTAAGAACCTTTGCCTTCTCGGTTAACCTACCCACGGTTGGTTGGGGCGTTCAACACTATCATTGCTTCTTGGAAGGAGGGAGAATGTTCTCCTAACCTTCATTCCATGGAAGACTTCTCTAATATGATCCTTGATTGCATTTGATTGACATTGGTTTTGTGATTACCATTGGCACAACTCTAGACTTTGGCATCACGGGGGCCCTCTTTAATTCTTGGATTAATCAATGGCCTCTCATTTCTATTGAACATTTGAGCAAGACTTTTCGATCATGCCCCTTTGATCTATCAAAACTCCCCCCACTAACCCTCCTATTCCCTCATCTTTTCATTTCCAAAATATGTGGACCCAACATGGTGATTTCACTAACGTTGTTTCCACTAACTGGATGGCTCCCGTTCATCCGGATAATTCCGTTAAAGGCATGGTTCAGCTTTGGCTTAAGCTCAAGAGGCTTAAACAAAACCTCAATTGGTGGAACAAGCATATTTTTAAAAATCTCTTCACCAATCTTAAAGCTATGGAACAAGTGGTTTGTTCTCTTAATTAACCCCAGTAAGCTTGATGAGTTGAGCACTGCCAAAGATAGTTTGATTAACTATCAAAACATGGAGGAAACCTATTGGCATCAAAAGCTAGCAAACATATTCGATGGTGAAACTAGGTATTTTCATGCTATTTGTAATAAGCGGAAAGCCCTTAACTTCGATTAAGACAATTAAGAACCCTAATGGTGGCTGGATAACTGATAATAATGAAATCAAGGATTCTATCATCCATCACTTCCAAAATTTATTAAATTCTAATCCTTCGTTAGAAACCCCCTCCAACACCCATCTTATCCCTTCTATGATTACCAATGAGGATAACCATTTGCTCACTATGCGTCCCTCGGAAGCGGAGATTAGTACTACTCTCAATAGCATGAACAATGACTCTCATTTCTGGTCACGATGGTTTTGGACTCATTTCTTTCAACATTGTTGGCCTTTTATTAAATCTGATCTTGTTAATGCTGTTATTGATTTCTTTGACGGCAGCTCTATTCCCAAATATTTTTCAAGTACTTCTATTGTCCTTATTCTCAAAACCATCAATCCTGAGTCCTAGGGTGACTTCAAACCTATTAGTCTTTGTACCTTTTTTCAAAAACTCATTGCTAAACTAATTAATAATAGAATTAGCCCCCTGCTTCATAAAATCATCTCCCCAACAAGCTGGTTTTGTCAAAAATAGAGCCATATCGATAATATTCTCCTCGCTCAAGAACGGTTCATGACATTAATGTTTCTTCGAGGTAATATGCTTTTCAAGCGGACATCTCTAAAGCCTTTGACAACCTCTTGTGGGGTTTCCTTTTCCAAATCTTGCATTTGTTTGGTTTCAATGATCATTTTATTCGGATTATTAAAAGTTGTACCACTAACATCTAGTTTTCTATCATCTTAAATGGTGAGTCCCTTGGTTTCTTTTCTTCGAGCCATGTTTTACGTCAAGGTGACCCCTTTCTCCTTTTCTCTTTATCATTGCTGTCGAATATCTTTCAAGAAGCCTCAATGACCTTTTCATCAAAAATCCTAACATGGCTTTTAAAACTCATGGTGGTTTCCCCGTTCCTCATCTTATCTTTGCAGATGATTTTATAATCTTCTAATGCCTCCCTTCAACATCAAAATATCAAGAATCTCTTAAATGATTTTGGCAAAGTTAGTGGTCTCTTCCTTAATGAAAAAATGTTATTTTATTCCCTCTGCAAAGATTCCTCCCAATAGATTGAATCAAATCTCCAGAATTACTAATTTTAAGCAAAGTCAATTTCCCATTAATTACCTCGGGGCTCCACTTTTTAAAGGTCAGAAAAGATCTCACCTTTTCGATGATCTTATTCAAAAAATTTCTAATAAAATTTCGGTTTGGGAATTTCATTTACTCTCTTTTGGTGGTAGGCTCACCTTGATTAAGAGCACTCTTAATTCCATGCCTTTATATCTCATCCAAACCATTGTGTGACCATCTCTAGCATCAAATTGAGCGTCTCTTAAACAAATTTTTCTCCAATACCTCTTCTAAAAAAATGCACTAGACCTCTTGGTTTAAAAGTTGTGGCACTTTTGACAAAGGTGGTCTTGGTTGTAAACCCATTAAAGAAACTATCAATGCCTTTTCTTATAAACTGTGGTGGAACTTGGGGTAATCACGTCTGGGCTAATTTCATGATCTAAATATTGCGGGGTAAGCACCCCTCACGTCCCTTCAAGCGGGTGACTCCCGTGGAAAAGACTTTGTTCTCAAATGGGATGCGAATCCCAATTTTTTGGGGCATCAACTCGGTACCTCTTTCTTTTGGCAAGATAAGTGGTTTTGGTTCCATGGATGATTTACTTCATACCCATTCCACTTCCGCTATTAGAGTAAACACTTTACGCATAACAATAAGTGGAACAATAATAAACTTGATTTTATCCCTTTACTTTCCTAAATATGGTTACTACTATTCCTATCACTCCTCAAAATCAAGATCATATTCTCTTTAAGCTCTCTCAAAATGGTGATTTCAACCTCAAAATGTGTGGCTCCACATTAAAGATACTCCACCAACCCTCCTATGTATTCTCTAAACTTTGGAATAACAATATCCCTATTTCTTACTCTGTTCTTACATGGCGTATTCTAAAAAATTTTATCTCTGTAGATTTCTTATTGTGGGGTAAAGGGTTCCATTTACCGTCTAAATGTCAATGCTATTTTCATATTGAAATGTAAATCATGTCTTTGTTAATGGGGCCATTGCTTCTAAACTAAAGATTTGGTATGATGATCTTTTTAACACTCTCAATTTCAATGGTTCTCTTACTTTATACCAACTTCTTGAAATTTATTTTGATAATACTATTAAAGGTCACATTAAAGTTATCATTATCTGGTTCATATGGATGGACAGAAATGATGCAAAACACCGTGGGATCCCTATAAACCATAGGAGGATTATCGCTAGAACTAAAAACAAAATTAGTGACTTGTTTAAAGCCAATCTCATTCATTACAAACATTTCAAAGGCTGTAAATTTGTGGCCAATAAACTGGGCATAATTTTGCCGGATCAACTTTAATGACAAGATTGTATATTGGAAAAACCACTTGATCATATTATTAAAATAAATCGATGGCTCATCTCTCATGGCTCGGGTTGTGGTGTCATTTTCAGGAACTCTAAGGGTATAGTCCTATGTGTTTTTGCTTATTCCATTATTTCCTGCACTGCCTCTTTTTCTGAACTTATGGCAGTCTTCAAAGCTCTTGAGATTTGTCTCCAAAATGGCTGGATCAATATTTGGATCAAGGTGGATGCTATTTTTATGATTGATCTTTTAACTTCAACTAAGATGAGCAGCACTGATTTGTATTACCTCCTCAAGCAAACTAGATCTCTTCTTTCCCACGAATTTTAACATCACACATGTTTGGCATGAAGGAAATTCTTGTCTTGACTACCCAATCGGGTGCAGATCCAATGGTATCATCTTCTTTGAGCAACACACCTTGCCCAAACATTTGTGTGGGCTGGTTAACCTGGACAATTTTGGGTTACCTTATCTCAGAACTTAATTAAAATTCTGATGCTTTCTGTCCACTTTTTGGATTTCTGTTCCTTTTTGTACTTTTTGTGGATGTTGCACATGGATAACACTTGGTTCTTGGATCTTTATGTCATGATCTGCTGTTTTAATAGCTCCTCCCTCTTTTGGAGGCTCACTATTTTTGGCATTAAAAGGCTGTTGTTGAGTTATGTGCATACGGTTAATCAGCATAAGAATTATGTTGAGCGAAACAAACATTTCTCTTTTATTTCTGGGAGTTATCCTTTACTTTATTTTTCTGCATGAAGTGGCTTCTTGGCCCTTTTGGTGATATTCTTGGATTTTGATCTCATTCAGATGCTCTCTGAAATCCTTATTCGATTACCTTAGTTCCTTTGGTGGGATCTTATTGTGGGGGTTTCTTTCTTTTCTTCAAAGCTATGACTATCTTTTCTGAGGTTTTCCTTGGCTTCTTGACCTTACTTCTCGATGAGACCTACTATTATGCAGAATCGCGGTGGAATTCGGCATTGTATCTTTCTGCCTTGTTTATTTTTTTTTGTCACGGATGGTGTTTATTCAAATTGTTTATGGTTGTTTTACCCAGGAGATCCTTTATGTGCAGGAGGTTTCTGAGATTAGGGTTTTGGTTAATTTCTTTTATTATTCTTGTCTGAAGATTAACTATTTTTTGGGGGCTATCTTCTTCTATCCCCTGCAGGAATGGATTTTCTTGTTGGCTGCTCCTTTTGGTTCTTCGTGTTTACCCTCCTTTTCTTTCACTTTTGGCTCTTGTTGTTAACATTTGGGTTGATCTTTGTTCTTTACTGCAATTATTTTCACCCTTCATGCTTTGATGAGATCATGAAAATTCTGAAGACCATTCTTCTGTTCTTCCTATATCTAACCAATGGTCTATCCTATATGCCTACTGATTATGGCTATCAATATCCTTGGCAATACTGGCTTAATGTGACTAAGCAACCTGCTACTGAACTGTTTGCTCTTAGGACTGCTATTGAGCACCTATTGGTTGCAACTTTCTTTATTTTGGGATATCCCATGTCTACACTAATATCTCTTTGCAGGAATGGAATTGTGTTATTTTTTTCAATACTAGTCATTGACTTTTTGGGTCCTCTTTACATATTGTTGTCTTTGAGATTTATGGTTGCCTCTTGAATCACGAATTCATAACTGTTTGTACTAATACCAACTAGGCTATTTTTGATCACACATGCTGTTGTTGTTTTCATCCTGGTTCTATTTCCCATAGTCAGATTTCTTCCTTTTTATTAAGGGAGCCTTTTTATGTTTTGTCTACTCTTAATGGCATATCCTATGGCCAACATCTTGAAAACTTCCCTTTTATTTGTTGGCTAATATGGCTCCTTCAGGGTACTGCTAATCTTGTTGTTTTTAGTCTTATTTTCCATGATCAGCAGGTTTTGAGTTACTCAAGGGATTATCATTACGCATCTGAGGTTGTGGGTTCCTTAGGTGGAAATTTCTTGAACTCATACATTTTTTACTTTATATCCTTTTAGTAATATTTCCTTTTCTAATGGGTGTGTTATTGTGTAAAATTGTCCATGTTGCTATTTTTTGTAATTCTGATTTCCTTGCCCAGCAAATTTTCTTTATTTTTCTTTTGGTTTTTATTGCTAACACCTGGGATGGTGTTGTTTTTCCTTGCTGTTGTTCTCCCAACCTATGCTACGATTGGAACATGCACAACTTGAAGCTCATTTCTTTGTTATGCTTGGAATTAATAAATGATTTATCTTATATGCATAATGGGTTATTGACCAACCCACTAGTTATTATTATGAATTTCTTTGGCGTGGATTATGGTGACTAAGCATCGATCTTGTCGATTTCTCAATGTCACTTGGATAGGCTTATGGTGGGGAGCTTTTCATTATCTATCATTTCCTTTATCTATATATGTTTATGGGTGGACTATTGTCCAGCTTGTTGGTTTTAACTACCTTGTTTGTTGGGTCGGATTAATACTCATCTTGCCGAGGTTTTGGATTATTTTGGCAAGCTAGTTTGGTTTTGCTATTTTGGTTGTCTCTTGTATTGGAGATTTCTTGTCTTGTTTTATCTTGACACCTCAATTGGCTCCATCTTTGTTGGTTGTAGAATTTGGTCTCATGCTCAAAGAAATGTTTGACATTGATGTCACGATGGTGATGGTTTTGGTGACTTTGTTTGAGTTCTTTGCCTTAGGATAACTTTTTTATGCTTTAATTATTTGGTTATCTATTATTGCCATGTCTACTCTGATTGAGGAGTTTTATGTCCAATTTGCTATCTTTTCCTATTTTGGATGTTGATGTCTTAACTGTTGCTATTTTCTGGAATCTAATGTTGAGACCCATTTCAATCCACTTATTGAATCTTCGAATGGCGGGTTCAAATGTTGCATTATTTGTTTGTTTGGGGTGGTTGGCTTTACGAATGCGTGCGGTTTATCTCCTATTTTTGATCAGATTACTGTTGTTGTCCTTATTCCTACCTCATTTCGATAGTTGGTGCGGTCTTATGTGTATTACGAAGAGTGGTATTATGGATAGTTTAGTCCCTTCTATCTTGGATGATGTTGCCTTTTCTTTGTCTTGTTTTACGGGTTGATTATTGATTTGGATTATCGAATTGTGGCCTAAATCGCTATTGGGTACTTTACTCTTGATTTCTTGGGTGCTCATTTTAGTTGGTTGCAGTCCATTCCCTGTGTTGAGCTATGTTGTCTTCCTTTACTATTGCTTTTCTCTAGGATATTAATAAGGGGGTTGTTTCCTAGGTTGTTTCCTGCCCTGAAAGTTTCATTTATATACCATATGATTGGGATGGTGTTAATTATAGGCTCATTGACTTGATTAGCGAGGATTTGACAAGTTGTCTCTCTGCAATTTTCTTGTGGAGGGATTATATCTTTGGATTGCTTTCTTTCTTGGATATGGCTATTAATGAGATTACGGCTAAGATGGCTCACTCTCTTATGTTTATGTATTCTCATGTCAAGATGTCTATATTGATGATACTTTTCTTGAATGAGACTCCCTATCCTTCAGCTCTTAGCAATTTTCTATATACTATAGATATGATTTTGCTTAGGTTTGCAGGTAATAAAGCTCACGAGAATATCAACAACTGGGTGCTCCCTTCTCACAGGTTTGTTGACTATGATGGTTGTGATGATCTCACTCCCTATTGGTTCAGTAGTAGCTCATGTAATGTAACCCTTCTACTGAAGTTTGGATGCTCATATTTGCATCTGCCCCAACATGGTGTGATTGAGCCTGAGCCTTCTCTTTCACAATTCCTTACTAACATGCTCATATTATACTGTTTTCTTCTAATTTTTTGTCTGTATTACCTTAACTGTTCTAATCTCCCTCTTATTATAACTTTGCAGGTGATTCTATCTCCTTCTTTTCTGTGCTCCAGATTATCATGCATTCCCACATCCTCCAGAGCATTGGCTTTATTCTTACTTTAGCTTATTATGTTAATCATCTTGTATCTTTTGATTATTTTTATGCTTTCTTTTGCTCTTGGATGTACTTAGATAGGGGATTTACTCCTTAGGCTGATTGTAGCTCTTTGAGTAGTAGTTTTGGAGTTTACCCCTTTTTAAGGACCTTGTAACCCTCTTTTTGTGGCAATAAAATACCCCTACATGGGATTTCCAAAAAAAAAAAAAAAAACCCTAAAAAACCATAAACCCAAAACCCTAGACCTTAAACTAACCTAAACCTAAACCCTAAAGCCCCATACAATGCTAAACCATAAACTGTACAACCATAAACCCTAAACCCTAAACTCAAAATCTTAAACCCTAAACCCCCTACAACCCTAAACTAAACCCTAAACCCTAAACCCTAAGCACTAAACCCTCAAAACCCTAAACCCTAAATCTTAAACACTAAACCCTAATCCCTAAACCCTAAATCTTAAACTTATTTTCACTTTTTAGCTTGAGCTGGGTACTTTTTTTGACCTCTTACTTTTGGGTAGGCCTAGTGGTTGCTCCCTGGTGATTCCTGGCTTTTCAACCTAGGTTGGCTTTGTTTTTTCAGCCTGGTGATGGCTGTCTTCTCTACCTGTTACTCTGGTCACTGGTGGATGAGATGGTTTCTCCTCAAGCTTAATTCTATTTTCTACACCTGTTGGTTAGTTGGATCTCCTCTTGAACTCGAATTACTTTTTACTGGTTTTTTCATGGTTGGATGGGTGGCCTTCCTAGTGGGAATTTTTGTTGGATATTCTCTTACTCATCCTGTAGAATTTCTTGACTACTGTTTTGGGGGTTGCTTCCCAATTCCTTATTATTTATTATTGGATCCTTCTTTTGCCTTGGTTTTGTTTTTGCTTATTCTCCTAGGATTAACCTCTGTTGGGTGCGTTGTTTGCAGCACATTTTATGTTGTTATAATGCTTCCTATCGGGTTAGACTTTGTTGTTGGGGAAGTTTAGTTTTTTCGCTACACCTAGCTAGCTGCTACTGTTGCCTTTCTATGGTGGTTGTGCTTCTTTTGGAACTTTATTGTGTGGTGCTTTATTTGTTCTCTACTTTTCTTTGGCTGCTGGCGATGCATCCTTTGTTGGTTACTTATGATGGGCTATTCTCTGGTGGTTTCCTTATGGATATTTTACTAAGTTGGTTTGGTTGACTTTTTATCTTAGAATAATTATCCATTTGTTGGTATTAAAAATTGATTTTATTATGATTTGAGTTTGGATGGGTATTTGGACAATTATTAAATTATTAATTAAGGTTATTTTATGTGGTTGTTTGGTGATTTTCCTAAAGCTCTATGTAGTTTGCTCATTTAATGCGTGATCTAGAACTCTATGGACTACTAACCTTGGATGTTTGCTTGTATCAGGTATGCTGACTATCATGGCTTTGATGCTACTCACCTCTTCTCTCTAGTTGGTAGCATTACATATGATTGTAAATCTTCTTTATGAAGTTTGGATGCGCATATGTATTATTGCTCCTTGAGATGATCCTAACTGAGCCTGAGCCTACTCTTTCTCAATTCTCTTCTTTTCCTCTCTTTATCCTTATCCTTTTTAGCTATGACTTTTGCCTTTGTAGTGTTTCACAGATTTCTTTTATAGGTTGGAACTATACAGAGGGAATGGTCGTTACTCAGTCAACCCAAGTGTTGTTGTTGTCGATCTTGTTTATCTTGCTTTCTCAAATGTATCATGAACTGCTTTTGACTTATCCTTTTACTAATTTTAGGATTTCCTTTAGTCTTACTCTGTGTCTTTTTCTCTTATGCTTTCTAGCAGTTGTATTTGCTCTTTTGATTTCTGTTCTTTTTCTAAAGTACTAAGATGGGGATTTATCTCTTTAGGTTTCTTGTTGCTCTCAGAGAAAAAGAATTTTAGAGCTTTACCTCTTTTAAAGACATTGTATCTTTTCCTTTGATGATAATAAATTTCAAACTTTCCCTAAAAAAAATCCTAAACCATAAAAAACTCTAAACCCTAAACCCTAAACCCTAAACCATAAACCCCAAACCCTAAGCCATAAATCCTAAACTAACCCTAAACCTAAAACCCTAAACCCTAAAGCCTAAAAAGCAAAAAGCCAAAACCTAAACTAAATAAAACCTAAAAATAAAATAAATTAAAAAACCTAAACCGAAATAAAAAATAAAATAGAAAAAAACTAAAACGTAAACCTAAAAAATAATATGAAATACACTAAAATAAAATAAATATGAACTTAAACTAAACTAAAAAAATAAAAACCTTATAAAATAAAAACTAAACCTAAAATAAAAAGAAAATAAAAACAAAATAAAAATGAACCTTAAAAAAAATATAAACCTCAAAATAAAACCCAAAACCCTGAAAAAAACAAAAAAATATATAAAAAAGACTCTAACCCAAACCCCTAAACCCTAAAACTAACCCTAAACCCTAAACCCTAAAACCTTAAACTCCAAACCATAAATCCTAAACCATAAACACTAAACCCAAACCCTAAACCCTAAACCTTAAACTCTATTAAACAAAAAACCTTAAACCCTAAACTAAAACCTAAACCCTAAACATAAAACCTAAACCCCAAACCCCAAACCCTAAACCCTAAACACTAAACCAATAATCCCAAAGCCCTAAACCCTAAACCCTAAAACCTTAAGCCATAAACCTTAAATCCTAAACACTAAAACCTAAACCTAAATAAAAAAATAAAATAAATGCCTAAACTAAAACCTAAACCAGAACTTAAAAATAAAATTAAATAAAAAAATAAAAAAAACTAAACTAAAATAAAATAAATAAAAACCAAAACTAAAATTAAAAAAAAATAAACCTAAAAAAAACTAATTAAAATAAAAATAAAACCTAAAATAAAAATAAAATAAACCTAAGATAAAATAAAGTAAAACTATATAAAAACATTAACCTAAAAAATAAACCTAAAAAGAAATAAAAAATAACATCTAAACCCTATACCTAAAAAAAACTAAACCTAAAATAAAACTAAAATAAACAAAATAAAATAAACCTAAAGCTAAACTAAAATAATCTAAAAATCAAAATAAAACTTAAACTTAAACCTAAACCTAAACTTAATCTAATAAAAGAATAATCTAAAAATAAACTTAAGCCTAAACTAAAAAATAAAACCTAAAAATAAACCTAAAATAATAACCTAAAACCTAAACCTAATTCAAATAATAAAATATAAATCCTAAACCTAAAAAACCAAAATAAAAATAAAACTAAACTAAATAATATACTTAAACCTAAACCTAAACCTAAAAGATAAACTAAAAAAACCTACACTAAAATAAATAAACCTAAAATAAATAAACTAAACTAAATAAAAATAAAAATAAATATAAAATTAAAATAAATGAAAATAAATAAAAAATAAACTAAATAAACCTTAACCTGTCGATTTATTTAATTAAAAGAAAACCCTAAACCCTATATCCTAAACCTTAAACCCTGAACTCTAAACCCTAAACCTAAACCTACGACCGTAATACCTAACTAAAAAACCCAAAACCTTAAACCCTAATCCCTAAACTAACCTTAAACCCTAAACCCTAAAAAACCATAAACCCTAAACCCTAAACCCCCCTACAACCCTAAACTAATAATAAACTCAAACTTAAACCTAAACTAAAACCTAAAGCCTAAACCCTAAACACAAAACCCTAAACTAATGTTAAACTAAAAGCCCTAAACCCTAAACCCTTAAAACCCTAAACCTTAAAGCCAAAACACTAAACCTTAAACCCTAAACCCTAAACCCTAAACCCTAAACCCTAACATCATAAACCCTAAAACCCTAAACCATAAATCCTAACCCTAACCCTAAACTCCAAACCCTAAACCTAAACCTAAAGTAACTAAATAAATTAAAAAATAAACCTAATCCCTAAACCTAATAAACCTAAACCTAAACCTAAACCCTAAACCCGAATCCCTAAATCTAAACCTAAAATAACTAAATAATTTAAAAAATAAACCTAAACCCTATAACCTAAGAAACCTAAAGCTAAACCTAAACCCTAAGAATGGATAACATAGAACATCACCAACTAGACTTAGTCTAGATATGACGGGAGGTGAAGGAGGTGTACATCAAAGTGGTGGTGGGGGATCTAGAGGTACTGGTGGATATAAAATTGGTCTTGAGAGCAATGGTGGTTATTCAGGTGGAAGAGCGATGGAGGTTATAGCCGTGTGGTGGCGGAGGGAGAGATAGGAGATATGATGGTGGATCTTGCTACTCAATAGGCTGGGGTTGTTCAGATGGTACCTAGAGAAATTGAAGAATGACCGATCCGATTTGTTATTAATGGAACGGTGTCTTTATAGTAAACTAATTCTAGTTATCTATGATTTTTTATTTGCTCTATGCATGCTCATTTTCTAACTATGTTGTCAGTTGTGCCTTAGAAAACTTGGTGGTTACTTAGTTGATGAAATCAAAAGAAGAAATGTTTAATCTAAATTTGTTCTCTGTTAAAAAAAATTAAAAACCCTAAACCCTAAACTAAAACCTAAATCTTAAATTGAAAACATAAACCTTAAACCCTAAACCTTAATCCCTAAGCCCTAAACCCTAAAACCTAAAACCCTAAACCCTAAATCATAAACCCTAAAACCTATACCATAAACCCTAAACCCTAAAACCTAAACCCTAAACCCTAAACCCTAAACCCTAAACACTAAACCCTAAATCTGGAACCCTAAACTAATCATAAACCCTAAATCCATATCCCTAAAATGCTAAAAACATAAACCTAAACTAAATAAAACTTAAAAATAAAATAAATATAAAAAACATAAACCAAAATGAAATAAAAAATAAAATGAAATAAACTCTTAAACTAAAACCTAAATGTAAACCTAAACCTAAAAAGAAAATAAAATAAAAATAAAAACTAAACTAAAAATAAAATAAATAAAACTAAACCTAAAAAATAACTAAAATAGAAAACCTAAACTAAAATAAATAAACTTAAAATAAATAAACTAAACTAAATAAAAATAATAATAAACCTAAATAAAAATGAAAAATAAAAAATAAACTAAAATAAATAATAAATAAAATAAATAAACTAAATAAACCAAAATCTACTAGTTTACTTAATAATATAAAAATAAAAAAATTATAAATAAATTAAAAAACCATAACCCTAAATCGTAAACCTTAAAACTAACCATAAACCATAAATCCTAAACCTTAAAACCTTAAAAACTAAACCTAAAATCCTAAACACTGAACCCTGAATCCTCTAACCTAGAACCCTAAACCCCAAATCCTAAACCCTAAACTCTAAACCCTAAAAACTTAAAAACTTAAACCTAAACTAAAGAAAACCTAAAAATAAAATAAATAAATAAACATAAACATAAATAAAATAAAATAATAAAATAAAATAAAAACCTAAACTAAAATCTAAACCTAAACTTTATCCTAAATATAAAATAAAATAAAAAATTAAACTAAAATATAATAATTAAAAACCTAAGCTAAACTATAAAATAAAATAAAACTAAAATTAAAAAAGCTAAATAAAAAAACTAAACATAAAATAAAAATAAAATAAACCTAAAATAAAATAAAATCAAAACTAAATAAAAACCTAAACCTAAAAAATAAAACTAAAAATAAAATCTAAAAATGAATAAATAAATAAAACCTAAACAATAAACTAAAAAAAAAAGTAAACCAAAAATAAACAAAATAAAATAAAATAAACCTAAACCTAAACTAAAATAAACTAAACTAAAATAAATAAAATGTTAACCTAAACCTAAAATAAACTAAACCTAAACCCTAAGCTAAATAAAATAAACTAAACTTAAACCTATGCTTTAAAATTAAACCAATAAAATAAACCTAAAATTAAAACCTAAAATTAAAACCTAAAAAAATAAATTAGAAACCTAACCTAAACTTAAAAATAAATAAAACCTAAACCTTAAAAATAAAATTAAAATAAAAATAAAACTAAGCTAAAAATAAACATAAACCTAAACTTAATCCTTAAAAATAAACTAAAATAAAAAACTTAAACTAAAATAAAAAAGCTAAACTTAATAAATAAATAAAACCTAAATAAAAATAAAAAATATAATAAACTAAAATAAATAAAAATAAATTAAATAAACCTAAACCTACCAGTTTACTTAATTTAAAAACCCTAAACCTATAAACCTAAACCCAAATCCACTCCCTGCTACACTAAACTCCAACCCTAACTCACCTATACTCTATACCCCTCACTAAACTTACCCTAAACCCTAATCCTAATCCCTCAAAACCATAAAGCCTGAACACTAAACCCTAAACCCTAAACCCTACACCCTAACCGTAAAACCTAAACTCTAAATTCTAAACCTTAAACTTATTTTAACTTTTTAGCCTGAGCTGGGTTATATTTTTGACCTCTTGCTTTTAGGTTCGCTTGGTTGTTGCTACTTAGTGGTTGTTTACTTTTCAACCTAGGTTAGCTTGGTTTTTTTAGCTTGGTGGTTGATATCTTTTCTTCCTTGTTACTCTAGTTGCTGTTGGATGAGATGGCTTCTACCCTAAATTTATTATTTTTATGCACTACTAGGTTTGTTGGATCTCCACTTGAACATAAATTACTTTTATTCATTTTTCATTGTTGGATGGGTGGCCTTCCTAGTGGGTTGTTGCCTTTCTGGGCCTTATTTTTGAGAATTTCATTGCTGCTTTTTAGGGTTTTCCTCCTGGTTCCTTGTTGTTCATTGCTAGATCCTTCTTTTGCCTTGGTTTGTGTTTGCTTATTCTTCTAGGATTAGCCTCTGTTGGGTGCATTATTTGCATCACATTTTATGTTATTTTTATGCTTCCTATTAGGTTAGTCTTTATTGTTGGGGAAGTTTGGTTTTTTTTGTCGTTTCTCTTGTTGCTTTTATCGTGGTTGTGCTTCTTTTAGACCTCTATTCTATGGTGCTTTATTGGTTTTCTACTTTTCCTTAACTATTGGGGATGCTACCTTTGTTGGTTACATATGATGGGTTATTCTCTAGTAGTTGCCTTATGGCTATTTTACTTAGCTAGTTTGGTTGAAGGACTTTTAGTAATCTTTAGAATCTTGGTTAGTTGATTTTTTCCTGGTTGGTCTATTCCTTATTCTTGGATAATTTACTATAGCCTTTTGTGCGCCAAAATTTTGTTGATCTGATTGGATTAGACTTTTTGGTTTCTAGTGGTTGGTGTCTTTCACCACATTTTGTGGTTATCTTGTCCTCAGGATTTGCATTGGCTGCAGCTTATGTTTCCATCAATTGATGGTTTCCTTTCTAAGTTGTTTAGTTGTTTGTATGGTTGCTCACCATGGTTTGGCTTGTTGACTACTACTTATTGGGACTTTGGCTTGAGGGCTCCTATCTTGGTTTTGTTGGTTGTTTCTCTCTTGCATATTGATGGCTGGTTCTAGTTTTCCCTAGTTTTGAGCTTGGATTAGTATTTGGATATTGGCTATTGTTGGTGTTCTAACTTTGTTCTAGCCTCTCTCTAGGTTATTTTGATTAGTCTATTGTGGTTTTTATTTATTGGTTTGGCTGCTAGCTAGTTGTTGGTTGGTTGCCCTTTATTTAATGGTGTGGTATCTAGAACCCTATGGATTGCAAGCCTTGGATGTTTGCATGTATCAGGTATGCTGGGTACGATGGATTTGATGTTACTCATCTCTTCTCATTAGTTGGTAGCATTACATATGATTGTAAACCTTCTTTATGAAGCTTTGACGCTAATATAAATTATTGACCCTAAGATGATCCTACTTGAGCCTGAGCCTTCTCTTTCTTAACTCTCTCATTTTCCTATCTTTATCCTTATCCTTTTTAGCTATGACTTTGCCTTTATAGTGTTTTGCAGATTTCATTTACATGTTGGAACTTTATAGAGGCTAAAAAGATCAACCCAAGTGTTCTTGTTGTGGATATTGCTTATCTTGGTTTCTTAAAGGAATCATGAACTGCTACTGGCTCATCTTACTATTTTGAGGATTTGTTTTAGTCTTACTCTGTGTCTTTTTCTCTTATGTATTTAAGATTGTATTTCCTCTTTTATTTTCTTTTCCTTTCCTAATGTACATAGATGGGCATCGAGCTCTTTAGGTATCTTATTGCTCTAAGAGCAGTAGAATTTTAATGCTTAACCCCTTTTAAGGACATTATATCTTTTCCTTTTAAGCTAATAAAATTCCAACTCACACCCTAATCCCTAAACCCTAAACTCGACACCCTAAAAAGCTGAAAACCTAAACCTAAACTAAATAAAACCTAAAAATAAAACAAATAAAAAATCCTAAATGAAAATAAAATGAAAATATAAAATGAAAAAAAACTAAAACCTAAGCCTTAACTTAAGCCTAAAAGATGATTAAATTAAAAATAAATAACTAAACTAAAATAAATAAATAAAAACATAATCTGAACTAAAAAATATAAAACCTAAAATAAAAATAAACTAAATCCAAAATAAAATAAAATAAAAACCAAATAACATCCAAAACCTAAAAAAAATCATAAAATAAAACCTAAAAATAAATTAAAAATAAAACCTAAACCCTGAACTAAAAAAAAAGAAACCCTAAACCTAAAATAAAAATATAATAAACCTAAACTAAAGGAAATTAAACTAAAATAAATAAAACCTAAACCTAAACCTAAAATAAACTAAACCTAAACCAAAACCTATACTAAATAAAATAAAATAAACTAAAAATAAACCTAATGTGCACTAAAAAATAAAACGTAAAAATAAACGTAAAACCTAAACTTAAGAAAATAAAATAAAAACCTAAACTAAACCTAAAAAAAACATTAACCTAAAATTAATTAAAATAAAACTAAATTAAAAAATAAACATAAACCTAAAAAATAAACCAAAATAAAAAACGTAAAATAAAATAACTAAACATAAAATAAATAAACTAAATTAAATAAAAATAAAAAAGCTAAATAAAAATAAAATAAAATAAAATAAAATAAATAATAAAATAATGAACTAAATGAAAACCTAACGTATATTTACCTAATTTTAAAAAAAAATAAAATGAAATAAAAAAAGACCACTAAACCCCCAGAACCCCAAACCACTAAACCCAAACCCTAAACTAACCCTAACCCAAACCATAAAAAATAATAATAAATAAAAATTATTTAAACTAAATAAAGTAAAAAAATAAAATAAAACATAAACTAAAGACTAAACCTAAAAATAAAATAAAATAAAATAATAAAAATAAACTAAAATAAAATATAAAAAAACCTAAATTAAATAAAAAAATAAACCTGCGAATAAAAACCTTAAATAAAATTAAAACTAAACATAAAATAAAAATAAAATAAACCTAAAATAAAATGAAATAAAAACTAAATAAAAACCTAAACAGAAAATATAAACCTTAAAATAAAACCTAAACACTAAACTAAAAAAAACCTGAACTAAAATAAAAAAAATAAACAAAATAAAATAATCTTAAACCCAAACTAAAATAAACTAAACTAAAATAAATATAACCTAAACGTAAACCTAAAGTAAACTAAACCTAAACTTAAACATAAACTAAATAAAAGAAAATAAACTAAAAGTAAACCTAAACTAAAACTAAACATTTAAACTTAAAAATAAACCTTAAATAAAAACTTAAAACCTAAACATGAAAAAATAAAATAAAAATCTAAACATAATAATAATATATAAAACCTAAACCTAAACCTAAAAAATAAATTAAAATAAAAAGCCTTAACTAATATAAATAAACCTAAAAGTAATAAACTAAACTAAATATAAAATAAAAAATAAACCTAAATAAAAAAACTAAAATAAATAAAAAAAAACTAAATAAACATAAACCTACCAGTTTAGTTTATTTAAAAAAAAATCTATAAACCCTAAACCCTAAACCCTAAAAAACCCTAAACTCTAAAGCCTAAACCCTAAAATTATAAACTGTAAAACCCTATACCCTATACCCTAACCCTAACCCTAACCCTAAACCCTAAACCCTAAACCCCGAACCCTAGACCTAAACCTAACTAAACAAATTAAAAAATAATCCTAAACCCTAAAACCAAATAAACTTAAACCTTAACCTAAACCCTAAGAATGGGCAGAATGTTGATGGCAGGGACATCACCGCCATCCAGGTTCAGTCTAGATCAGGCGGTGGAGGCTAAGGCAGAGGGGAATGTTATCATTGGGGTTGTGGGGAATCTGGAGGTGCTATTGGAAATGGAGGTGGTGGTCAGATTTGTGGTGCTTATGGAGGAGGGAGTACCAATAAAGGTTATAACCGTGGTGGTGGCAGAGGGAGAGATTGGGGATATGATGATGGATCCTGCTACTCGAGATGCCGGGGTGGTTCTGATGGGAACTAGAGAAATTGAAGAACGATCAATCCTATCTGTTGCATATGACATAGTAGACGATCCCACCTCTCAAAAACTTCATACACTGATGTAAAAAGGATGGAACTATGAAGTTCTCATGTATCCATGTTCTCCCAAACAAAGCATTGAAAGATGTATTCGAGTCTATAATGTGAAACTTCACTTTGGTCTTTCAATCATCTATCTCCAAGGGAAACATTATGGAACCTAAGGCCTATTAGCCTCACTTTTGGAGTGTGGATTCAATCATCTCATCTTAGACTTAGAAGTCTCCTAGACACTAAGACTTCCCTAGTCATAAGATACTTCTAACAATTATTGAAACACTTAACCTAAGCCTAAAGACTTAGAAAGGTTAACCATAAGATTAGGTTATGCCTTGTGGATTAGGATAATTGACCTACTCTACAAGCCAAATCCAATCCATGTTCACCTTCTCAAACCAAACCTCAAGTTCAATTCAAACATCAAATCCAAATCCAAATTCCAAAACCAAATGGTTGAAGCCCATGATCAAATCCAAATTTGAACCCTTCCTAAGCCATATTACCTATCCCATGGACTTAGCCAAATCTTAATCCAAATCAATCCAAAATCAATGATTTTCTCATAATATATCTTCAATCATCCTTCTAAATATAAATCAAATTTACATTCCAATGATCAAAACTAAATCAACTAAATCAAATTTAATCAAAACCCTTCCTAAGCCATATGACCTATCCATGGACATAGCCGAATCTTAATCCAAATCAAGTTAAAATAAATTGATTTTCTCCTAATCAATCATATTTTCAATCATATTCACAAATTTAAATGAAATATACATTTAAATGATCAAAACTAAATCAAACCAAATCAAAATCCAAACCTAAGCCACATGACCTAACTCCATGGACTTAGCCAAATTTCTTCATTCCAAAACCCAAATTCAATTTATTTTCTCATGAATCAATCATACCTTCAATCATCTTCTCAAGTATAAATAAAATCTATAATCATCAAGACAAACCAAAATCAGCCAAAGTCAAACCCAACTTAACTATTTTGACTTGAAATGTTCAAATGAACCAAAACACATTTGAACCCAAGCTAATTGCAATTGAATTTATATATCTATCCCAAATCCATATATAAACTCAACTAAATCAAACTCAACCCAAAATAAAGCCAATTAACCCTAATTGGTCAACTTGACCCAAAGTGGCCAACTTGACCTATTTGAGCCAAGTTCTAATCCTACCCAAATAAGATTGAACCAAGCCCATCAAAACCTCCCATCATGATCGTTGATCACCCTAGGTTGATCAATTGTCATAAATCAAGTCAAACCAAGTCTCATTGGTCATTGAACCACTTAACCCATATGAACTTAAACTAGCCAAATTGCAAACCTAAGCCAAATTTGAAACAAATGATTCATACTAAATCAAAATCAATATTTGAATATGACTTGACCTTCAATTGAGTCAAACCAAACCCAATTGGCCCTCTTGACCCAAGTTGACCCAAAGTGACCTAAAAGACCAAATTGGGTCAAATAAAAATATAAACAAAATTGATTGCAACCAATGGCTCAAGTTCATTCTAAATTGATTGTTGAACATGACCAAAGTCATGATTGGACCTAATTAAACCCAACTGACCTACTTATCCCAATTTGACCTAAAGGTTCAAGTTGGCCTAAATCAAAACCAAATCCAAATTAATTGAAACCAAAGCCTATAATCATCTTCAATTGGTCAACTAAACCCAACCCAAGCACTAATTTATCAAATTGGTCAACTTAACCCATTTGACCCAAATGAATTCAAATGAGCCAAAATCAAATCTAAGCCAAACTAAACCAAACCAATTGAACCAAAACATCCCAAATGATTATATGAACTTGACCCAACCCATGGTTTGACCCAATTTGACCAATTGGTCAACTTGACCCAACCTAACCCAATTTGACCTAAATGAGTCAAATTGAGCCAAACTTAACCAAATAAACTCCAATTGACTTGAAATGTGGGCTAAGCCACTTTTGGCTCATTTCAAATATGCTCAAATAAAACCCAATGCCAAATGAACATTCTACCCTTGGGTCAAGGGCATCACATGAGATAAATCACCCATTTAAGTGGTCATTTCCATTCCTTGGCCACTTGGTAATCATCCAATGGTCAACCTAGGCACCTAGGACACTGCTCAACCTAATCCAAGAGGTGGTTAGGTCAGCCATGACCCATGGGAGGTGAAATCACCTCACCCTCCCCATAGGAGCATTTGAAATTGATAGCAAGAAGCCAAACCAGATCCCACCATCGATCAAGATGAGGAGGGGGGTGGGTATACACCCCCTCATTTCCACTCAAACACACATAAATATCATTCCTCAGAGCCCTAGCTACCCAATAAGAGCTACTAGAATAATTTGCTAAGTTCCCAAGCTCATTTCTCGATCAAAAAATGTCATTCCTATCTGTCCTGAAATAAGACACTCCCATTTTTGACCTAACTTCCCCACTTCTCCATCGAACTCAAATTAACTTTGTACACACCTTCCCTAGGCCTCGTTGAGAAAAAGCAAATCATCTCCCAAGGATTTTGAGCACTAGAGGTGGGACTTTAATCAAAGTCAAGCTCCAAATCATCAGTTAGTGGCCTTCCGAGAAAACATTAAGGAATTGATCAAATTATTGCTCAATAGAGCTTCATCTCCGCTAGATGAAGCTTCTTCAATTGTTTGAGCCCCCAATCTTGAGCTTCGTTGAGGTATGCTTCCAAAATAGATCCTTAGCTAAAAATGGAATGGAGATTTTTGAAGAAAACTTGTATGTCGTGTGATCTTGACCAATGGATCCCATCCAATCGATGTCGTGAAGGTGTGGGATCCTTTTGGAGTTGATTCAAGCTCAAGTAAGCTCGAATCAAGTGTGAAATGGCAGACAAACTACATGTTCCCTCAATCGCATGATGTTAGATCAGGCATTGTCTGTTCCACATGATCGGAATGAATAGTTGTGATTAGATCTACTAGATCGATTTCATTTAATCTTATTAAGCTTTAGGATTAATCATAGTAGTCTGATCTTAGATCGAATGGCGGATGAAAAAGCACATCCGTCGCGACGCCACGTAGGCACTGAGTCAAATAAGTTTTATGTAGCCAATCTTGAGGCCACATGGCGCCAATAGGATTAGGCTTTAATTAGGCTTAATTAATCATTTTTAATGGCTGAAACTTCTAAAAATCTTAAAAAATCATAGAGAAATAAAAATTGCAAATAAATACTAATTTTAAAGGTATTACAAAGGAGAATTAATTAAAAATCATCTTAACTAATTAATTTTGTAATTAAACCTTAATTATTATTCAAAATTAATTAAGACCATTTTTAATTACATGAGCAATTAATCCCAAATTTTTTAATTACATGAGCCATTAATCCCAAATTTTGTGGGTTAATTTAACGGGATGACTGAAACCCATGATTTTTTTGGGATTTATTGCTCACTTAATTAAAAAAATTACTAATTAAACCTTACCTACTATTTTAAGTTAATTAATGATTAATTAATGTGATGAACAATAATAAATTGGTTAATTAAGTTTATTAATCATTGTTTAACAGTAAGTGAACTGAAGAATAAGGTTGGGACCCCTTTCTAGAAGTTCATTTCACCCTTTTCTAAAATGAAATTAATTAAAATTTAACTAATTAATTTAATCACTTAATAATATTAAAATATTAATCACATCTGACCTTAGTTAATTAAATCATGGGGTAGATCTTTAGGTGTTTAATAACCTAAAGTAGTTTAATGAAATTATGGTTAGTCAACATGTGTGGGAAAACCATAAGAGTAATTAATTAAGTCCCATAATCTAATTAACTATAAATCATGAGCCAATTGCATTAGGCCCCTTTTATTTCCTAGGATCATTGCAAGTTTATTTTCTATGCATATCATATTGGCTCATAATTATTTAGTTATTTACTTTAAGGTGACATTAATAAGGGTAATTAATTCATCTAATTAAGGGTTCAACTTATTTAACCCATTAAGTCAACTTAAATACATTTCCTTAATTTAAACCAAATCACTAATGTGGGAATGGGTTTAAAATAGCAAGTGATGATTTCTCTTCTCCTCTTTAAATCAAATCAAATCCAAAACTTAATTAATAAAGAATCTTTAGTTTGCTTTAAATAATCTTATTTGATTGAATTGCCCTTAAAAACTAGTTTGGTTGAATGAATCACTTGCTTAAATTTGATTGTCCTTTTTCCAATCTTGTTAAATTTGGTATGTCATTTGAATTCATGCATCCATCTTTTCAAAACCAAGTAAAATAAAATGGATTTCCTTTATGTAAGCTTGCATGTGTTGATTTAATTTAATATATGCATGGCTATTATCACTATTAAATCTAAATGTATTTTTCAAAAGCTTATAAATGAATAATAATATGTGTTATGATGCTAGTTATAAATACATAAGAAATGCATGTGCTTATAGCTTAAGTGTATGAATGTTGAATTCTCTTTCCTCTATTCATGTATTGATTTATATAAGATTGAATGGTAATGGGTATATAGTCTAGACATCCGAGAGCAGGCTTTAGCTAGTAAGGAGGTCAATTGATTACCTCACTTCCTGACATCCGCTTGCTTATGGAGTGTGTCATTATAGTAGAGAAAGATCTAGTTATCTAGGGTTTCTAATTTGTTGAATGCGTGCTCATTTTTTATCTGTCTTAGAAAACTTGGTGTGTTATTTGGTTGATGAAATTGAAAAGAAGAAATATTGAATCTGAATTTATTCTCTATTAAAAAAAAACCATAAACCTTAAAGTAAAACTTGAAACTTAAATCTAAAACCTAAACCCTAAGCCCTAAATCCTAAACCCTAAATCGTAGAGCCTAAAACTTAGAACCCTAAATCATAAACTCTAAAACATAAATCCTAACCCTCCCTAAACTACCAACCCCAACACTAAACTAACCCTAAATCCTCCTATAACTTAACCCTAAAAACCTACCTCCCTAAACTCTGACACTCCTACCCCATACCCTAAAACACTGGGTTCCCTCTCTCACTAAACCTCACTAAACTGACTCCCAATTCTAAAACCAAAAAAACTATCTAAACAGATCCTAAACCCTACTGACACCCTAACTCCTAACCCTAACTAACCTACCACAAAACTCTAAAATCCTAACTAAACTAAAACATAAACACCTAAACCTAAACTAAATGAAACCTAAAAATTAAATAAATAAAAAAACTTGAACCTAAACAAAATAAAAACATAAAAAAAATAAAAACTTAAATTAAAACCTAAATCTAAACCTAAACCCTAAAATAAAATAAAATAAAAAATAAAGACTAAACTAAAATAAAAAAAGAAAGACCTAAACTTAACAAAAAAATAAAATAAACCAAAAAATAAAAAATCTAAACAAAATAAAAATTAAACATCAAATAAATAAAATACCTAAAATAAAATAAACAAAAAACTAAATAAAACCTAAACCTAAAAGAAACCTAAAATAATATAAAATAAAACCTAAACCCTAAACTAAAAAACCTAATCTTAAAGAAATAAAAGAAAATAAACCTAAATCTAAACTAAAATAAAACTAAATAAATAAATAAAACCTAAAAACTAAAATAAAACCCTAAACTAAAATAAATATTTACTAAAATAAACCTAAACTAAACCTAAATAAAACTAAAACCTAAAAAAAATAATTAAAAATAAAACTAAACTAAAATAAACATAAACTAAACCTAAAACTAAATAACCTAAACTAAAATAAATAAAAATACTAATCCAACTATAAAATAAAAATAAAATACTAAAATAAATAAAATGAACTAAATAAACTAAACCTCACTGTCTTTGCTAATTTATTTATTTTAAAAACCTAAAACCATAAACCTAACTCTAAACAATCCTAACTCTACCCTCCTAAACTAAACCTAAACCTCAAACCCTAACCCTAAACCCTAAACCTTAAATCCTGCACTTAAAACCCTAAACCCTAACTATCTAAACTAACCAATCACAAACCTAAACCCTAAACCAAGTGACCAACCCAACTAACCTAAACCAAACCTAAACCCTAAACCAACCTACCTTAAACCTTAAACAACTATAAACTAAACCACACTAAACCCTAAACCCAAAATGCTAAACCCTAAATAAAAATAAAACTCAAAAATACAAACCCTAAATCCTAATGAAAACCTAAACTAAACTAAATAAAACCTAAATAAAATAAAATAAATAAACTAAAATAAAATAAAATAAAATAAAAGTCAAAACAAACTAAAACCAACAAACTAAAATATAATAAAATTAAAAATAAAGCTAAAGTAAAATAAAATAAAATGAAGAAAAATTAAACTATATTTAAAAATAAAATAAACTTAAGAATAAAAAACCTAAATAAAATAAAAACTAAACGTGAAATAAAAAAAATAAACATAGAATAGAATAAAATAAAAACTAAATGAAAACCTAAACTTGAAAAATGGACCTAAAAATAAAACCTAAAAATAAATTAAACAAAACCTAAACTCTAAACTAAAAAAAACTAAACCTAAAATAAAAATAAAATAAACAAAATACAATAAACCTAAACTTAAACAAAAAATGAAACCTAAACCTAAACCAAAACTAAATAAAATAAAATAAACTAAAAAAAAAAACCTAAACCTAAATTAAAATATAAAAATTAAAAATAAACCAAAAATTAAAACATAAAACCTAAGGCTAAAAAAATAAAATATAAACCTAAACCTAAACCTTAAAATAAAAAATAAAACCTAAACCTCAAAAATAAAAGAAAAAAAAATCAACTAAAAAATAAACCTAAACCTAAACCTAAAACTAAAAAATAAACTAAAATAATAAATCTAAAATGAATAAACTAAACTAAATAAAAATAAAAATAAAAAATTAAATTAAATTAAATAAATAGAACTTAAACTAAATAAACTATGTAAACCTAAATCTAGTAGTTTACTTAATTTAAAAAAAACCCTAAACCCTAATCCTAAACCTTAAACACTAAACCCTAATCCTGAACCTTAAACCCTAAAAGCATAAACCCTAAACCCTAAACCCTAAACCCTAAACCATACACCATTAACCCTAAACCCTACTCCCAACCCTAAACCTAACAAACCCTAAAAACTCAAACCTAAAGTAACTAAATAAATTTAAAAATAAACCTAAAACCTAAAACCAAATAAATCTAAACCTAAAGATAAACCCTAAGAATGGGTAGAACCTTGACAGCAGGAGCATCACCATCAACCAGGCTCAGTCTAGATCTGGAAGTGGAGGCGAAGGTGGAGGCGAAAGTTATCGCAGTGGTGGTGGGGGATCTAGAAGTGCTCATTGGTATGGAGGTCATGCTCAAAGAAGTGGTAGTTATAGAGGCAGGAAGAACGATGGAGATTACATCCATGGTGGAGGAGGGAGAGATTAGAGATGTAATGGTGGATCCAACTACTAGAGGCTGGGGTTCTTCTGATGGGAAATGGAGAAACGAGAACCCGTCCAACATTTATGGAACTATGTCTTTATAGTAGAGATGGTTCTTGTTAACTAGGGTATTTGATTAGCTCTATGTATGCTAACTTTTGATCTATGTTGTTGTTTGTGTCTTAGAAAACTTGGTGTGTTACTTGGCTGATGAAATCGAAAAGATGAAATGATGAATATGAATTACTTCTCAATTAAATAAAATATCAAATACCCTAAACCCTAAACTAAACCCTTAAACCTAAACCATAATCCCCACCAAAACCCCACCAAACCCTAAACCCTAAAACTTAAACATAAATCCTAAAACCCTATCCTACTAAACCTAACCACCACCCCAAACCCACTCAAACCCACCCTCTAAACCTTAAACCATCCCTAAAATCTAAAACATAAATCAATTTAATAAAACCTAAAAAAAATAAACTTAAACTAAAATAATATAAAATAAAATAAAATAAAACACTAAACCTAAACTAAAATAAAATAAAACATAAAACTAAACTAAAATAAAATAAATAAAACATAAATATAATCTAAACCAAAATAAATAAAATCAAAACTAAATAAAACCTAAACTAAAATCTATACCTAAATAAATAAATAAAAAACCAAAATAAAAAAACCTAAACCTAAAATAAAATAAAATAAACCTAAACCTAAACTAAAATAAACTAAACTAAAATAAATAAAACTTAAACTAAACCTAAAATAAACTAAACCAAAACTAAACCTTAACCTAAATAAATAAAAATAAAAACTAAACTAAAAATAAAACCTAAATTAAATAAAATAAAACCTAAACTTAAACCTAAAAAGACAAAATAAAAAAACCTAAACCTAAACCCAAAATAAAATAAAACCTAAAAATATAAAAAAAAAACTTTAAAACCTAAATAAACCTAAACCTAAAATAAACTAAAGAAATAAACTAAAATAAATAAAATATAAATAAAATAAACCTAATAAAATAAAATAAAATAAATAAATAAATAAAATAAACTAAAATAAATAACCTACTGGGTTTGCTTAATTTAAAAAAGTAAAAATAAACCCTAAAAACTACTATGTCTTAAACCCAAAAACCTAAACATAAACCCTAAACCTAAACCCTAAAATAAATCCTAAACCAATCAAACCAAAACCCTAAACCTAAACCCCACCTAAATAAACCCTAAATCATAAAAACCTAAAAAACCTAAACATAAACTAAATAAAACCTTAAAATAAAGTAAATAAATAAACCTAAACCTAATTAAAATAAAGAACTAAAATAAAAAAAAATTAAACTAAACTGAACCCTCAACCTAAACCAAAATGTAAAAAATAAAATAATATAAAAAAAATCTAAACTAAAATAAATTAAATGAAAACCTAAACTGAATAAATAAAATAAAATAAACTTAAAAAAACTTAAATAAAATAAAAACCTAAAACTTAAAAACCCTAAAAATAAATAAAAAATAAAACCTAAACCCAAAATTAAAAAAAAAACTAAAACAAAATTAAACAAAACAAAATAAACTTAAATTAAAATAAGCTAAACTAAAATAAATAAAACCTAAACCTAAACCAAAATAAACTAAACCTAAAATAAATAAAATAAAATAAACTAATAATAAACTAAACTATAAAAATAAAATCTAAAATAAACCTAAAGCTAAAATAAAATAAAACCTAAACCTAAAATAAAAATAAACCTAAACCTAAAAATAAATTAAAATAAAAAAAAATAAACATAAACTTAAACTAAACCTAATTAAAATTAAACTAAAATATAAAACCTAAAATAAATAAACTAAACTAAATTAAAAAAATAAACCAAAATAAAATAAAATAAATAAACTAAATAAATAAAAGTACTAAAACTAAATAACGTGACCTCATGTTTGCTTAATTAAAAAGACCCAACCCTAAACCCTAAATACTACCACCCTAATCTTTTACCCTAAACCTGCTCCTACCCAAACCTACCCTCTAAAATTAAACCCTAAACTCTATTCTACATTCTAAAACCTAAACCCTAAAATAAGATCAATGCATCCTTGGCCTAGAAACTAAACCAAATACACTAAACCCTAAACCCTAAACTAAACTGAAACCTAAATCTAAACCCTAAAATCTTACCATATGCCCTCCAAACATTATACCTTGCACTAAAAAAAACTAAACCTAAACTAAATAACCTAAAATAAGATAAATAAAAAACCTAAAATAAAATAAAATAAAAAATAAAACATAAACAAACTAAAAAAATTAAAATCTAAATAAAATAAAATAAAAAACTAAAATAAACCTAAAATAAAATAAAATAAAAAACTAAATCAAACCTAAAGATAAAAAAAAACCTAAAATAAATAGAAAACCTAAACCCTAAATTAAAACAAAAAACCTAAACCTAAAATAAAAATAAAATAAACCTAAACCTAAACTAAAATAAACTAAACCTAAACTTGAACCTAAACTACGTAAAATAAAATAAACTAAAAATAAAAATAAACCTAAAATAAAAAATAAAACCTAAAAATGAACCTAAAATAAAAATCTCAATATAAACCTAAAAAAATAAAATAAATAACTAAACCTAAACCTAAAAATAAAAAATAAAACCTAAACCAAAAAATAAAAATAAAATAAAAATAAAACTCACATAATTAATAACCAAATATAAAAAACCTAAACTAAAATAAAAAACCTAAAATAAACTAAATAAAATTAAAATAAATAAAATAAATAATAAAATAAACTCAAATAAATAAAATAAACTAAATAAACCTAAACTACTTGTTTGTTTTTTTTTTAAAAAACCCTAAAAAATCACAACACTAAACCCTAAATCTAAACCATAACAACCCTAAACCTTAAACTTAAAGCTAAACCTCTGCCCTGGGTGTAAACCCTAAACCTCCTAAACCACAACCTAAACTTAATCCCACTCTTACCTGAGCCCTAAACCCTAACCTGAAAATCCTGGCTCTAATCCATAAACTCTGACCCAACCCTAAACCTAAACTGACCCTCCATAATCTACCACAAACCCTAAACCCTAATCAACCCTGAAAACCCTGATCACTAAATCCTTAAACCCTAAACCCACTAAGCCTACACTGACCCTAAACCCTAAACCCTAAATCCACCTAAACCTGACCTAAACTAAAATAAAACCTAAAAGAATAATTAAAGCCTGACCTAAATAAAATAAATAAACTAAAACCTAAACCTAAAAATATAATAAAATAAATAAAAACTTAAACTAAACTAAAAAATAAAAATTCTAAATATATTAAAAATTGAAAATAAACTAAACCTAAAATAAAAACTATATGAAAACCTAAACCAAAATTATAAACCTAAATATAGACCCTAAAAATAAATACAAAATAAAACACAAACCCTAAACTTAAAAAAAGAAACTTAAACCTAAAATAGAAATAAAATAAACAAATTAGAAGGAAGTTAAACCTAAACTAAAATAAACTAAAATAAAATAGATAAAACCTAAACCTAAACCTAAAATATAGTAAACCTAAACTAAATAACTAAAAATAAACCTAAACTTATGCTAAAAGATAAATCCAAAAATAAACCTAAAATAAAAACCTATACCTTAAAAAATAAAATATAAACCTAAAAATAAAAATAAAACATAAACATAAAAATTAAAATAAATATAAAACTTAACTAAAAAATAAACTAAAACCTAAATGTAAACCTGATCTAAATAAAACAAAATAATCTAAAAATAAACCTAAACTTAAAGTAAAAAAAATAAAACCTTAAACTAAACCTAAAATAAAAAACTTAAAAAATAAAATAAATAAAACCTAAACTAAACTTAAAAATAAATAAAACCTAAATAAATAAAATAAAATAAAATGAACTTAACTAAAATAAACTAAAATTAAAATAAACAAAATTAAAACCTAAACTAAAATAAATAAACCTAAAATAAATAAACTAAACTAAATAAAAAAAATAAACTCAAATAAATAAAAAATAAACTAAATAAACATAAACCTACTAGTTTACTTAATATTTTTAAATAAAACCCCTGAACCCTAAATCCTAAACCATAAACCCTAAACCCTAAAACTAACCCTAAAACCTAAACCTCTAAACACTAAACCCTAAATCCTAAACCCTAAACCCTAAAACCATAAACCCTAAACCCTAAAACCTTAAACCCTAAACCCTAAAACCTTAAACCCTAAATGATAAATCCCTAAACTCTAAACCCTAAACCCTAAACACTAAACCCTAAACCCTAAATCCTAAACCCTAAAACCCTAAACCCTAAACCTAAAACCTAAACCCCAACCCTAAACCTAAACCCTAAACCAAACCCACATTAAAACCTACAACCCTAAACCTAAACCTAAACTAACCCAAACCTAAAACCTAAACTATCCACACCTAAACCCTAAGAATGGGTAGAACCTTGATGGCAGGAACATCACCATCAACTAGGCTCAGTCTAGATCTACTAGTGGTGGCGAAGGCGGAGGTGACAGTTATCATACTAGTGGTGGGGGATCTGGAGGTGGTGGTTGGAGTAGTGGTGGTTATGGATGTGGGAGGAGCAGTAGAGGTTACAGCCATGGTGGTGGTGAAAGCATAGATCAAGGATATAATGGAAAATCTTGCTACTCGAGAGGCAGGGGTGGTTCTGATGGGAACTGGAGAAATTGAAGAATGACCAATCCAATTTGCTACTAACATAATGTCTTTATAGTAGAGACTATTCTACTTATCTTGAGCTTTTGATTTGCTCTATGGGTGCTCATTTTTAATCTATGACATCGCTTGTGTCTTAGAAAACTTGGGGTGCTACTTGGTTGATGAAATTGAGAAGAAAAATGTTGAATATGAATTTGTTTTTTATTAAAAAAAATTTTAAACCTCAAACCTTAAACTAAAACTTAAACCCTAAACCTAAAACCTAAACCATAAACCCTAATCCCTAAACTCTAAAACCTAAACACTAAAAATTATAAACCTTAAATACTAAACCCTAAACCCTAAACCCTAAAATTAAAACTTAAACCCTAAACCTAAAACTTAAACCATAAACCCTAATCCTTAAACCCTAAACCCTAAACACTATAAACTCTAAACCATAAATCCTAAACCCTAAACCCTAAACCCTAAAACCCTAAACCCTAACCCTAAAATAGTGAACCCTAAACCCTAAACCCTAAAACCTACAACCCTAATCCCTGAACCCTAAACTAACCCTAAACTAACTCTAAATCCTAAACCCTAAACTAAACCTAAACCCTAACCCTAAAACCTAAACCCTAAACCTTGAATAAAGATGTCATTAAGAGTAGATCTAAAGAATGATGTAATCCTAACATAGTTATGGTAGCTAAAGAAAATGTCTTCAAGAGACTTTCCCTTGACTATTAGAGATTTGAATACCCTAAACCCTAACCCTAAATCATATTATAATACCATATATTATAGCATAATGTAACATCATATATTTGAGAATGTAGTGATGTCTTTTTAGATGTTATAAGATGTTTTGAAATGTTTTAGTGTATTATGGTATTGTGCCCTATAGTCTATATTAATATAAATCATAAAATACTTATTTAGTAAAGCAGATGTTGAAATTTGTTAAATTTGAAGTGGGAATTAGGTTGTAGTACCAAAGGTGTGCTATACCACTTGTTGTCTAAAAAGTAAGATTTTATGTTCAAAATAAATATTATATGTTGTATCATAGTATAGCATCACATATCATAATATATTATTCTGCACATTTTAAATTCTTTTAGTATTTTACAATCCAATGAGCCTACACTATCGATTTATAAAAATGTTGATTTAGACTTTAAAATGGTGGAATTTGGCCAAATTCATGATAGGTAAAGCATGGCATCATAATATATTGTTTCAATTTAAAATATGTAAGTGATATGAATAAAATATATAATTTTTTTTTTGTTTAAGGTAATTTTATTATTTTTATCTTAAGCAATCCCTTGTGATGTGATATGCAATACAATATAATATAATATATTATGTTCTAGTGTATTATAATATAGGATGACTTAACATAGTGTGGCATCATGCATTGTAGCATACTTTGTGTATTATTACTTATTGTTTAACATATGTTTGTTTGTTATAGTATGATGTAGTAGACTTTGTACTCGTATAATTCATAAAAATATTGATTTATAGGCTGAGATACTGGGATTTGGACAAATTTAAGGTAAGCTTTTAGGAACATCATTGCTATGGTGTGTCATTTAATCAAAAGAATGGAATTTTGCATCCAAAATAAATGTTCATTTTTCAACCAAATTTTATAAATTTTTTGCTTAAAGTGATTCATTTTAAGGTGCAATGTAAGATAATATATTATATGAAAGCATATTAAAATATAATGTACATAACAATAAAACTTCACATATATATATGAATGTGGTGGTGTGTTACTAAATGTTATTGAACATTTTAGTATGTTTTACTTTTATTATAATACATTGGGTCAAAACTCACAAAAATGTTAATTTGAAGGTTGAGATGGAAGAATTTGGCCAAATTCATGGCACACACCAAGAAGTAACACCAAAATTATGCTATTTTGTACCATTTCTAATGGAAAAATAACAATTTTACATCCAAAATGAACATTTTCCATATTTTGTGAAAATTTTATTATTTTCTCCTTTTAAGTGATTCTAATGACGTGTAATGTTAGACAATATATTATATTATAGAAAATTATAATATAACATCATATATTATAATATAATATTGTGTGTTAATTCACACTACAATATGTTTAGCATGATATTGTATAGTTAGTTTGAGATTGCACCATCACAAATCATAAAATGTTAATTACAATGTTAAGATGATGTAATTTGAATGAATACATTGTTATGCTTTAGGTTGCAACATTAAAAGTGTGCATAAGAGAAAAAAAAGATTTGCTGAGAATTCCATGTCAAGGACATAGAGGAAGATCTTCTAGGCGATCAAACATGCATTGGACATGACATGTGAGGGTTCTATGTTGAGGGCATAAAAGAGAAAATCTTTTGGTGATAAGGTTTGAATTTGATTTGATTATATAATTTGTGGAAAAAAGATCTGTTGGGGATAAAAATCTATAATCCACTGGGATTAAGTTTGAATCAACTTTAATTTGTTTTATTTTAATTGATGTGGAGGCATATCTACTAGACATATGGGATCAAGTTTGTTGAGGATCAGGTATGTGAACCTTCCACTAGGGAAGCAAGTTTGGTATATCCGTTGGAGATTGGGATTTGAGTTTGATTTCATATATTTTTTGGGGATGTATCCACTGGGGATAAGAGTTTAGTTGGATTTATTTTATTTAGACACTACTGGGGAGTTAGTTTAATTTGGTTCCACTGGGGAGCTAATTTTGAATTTGATTTATTTGTTTGAATTATTTATATATGATTTGGGGCTCCACTAGGAAGAAGGGTGTAATATAACTCCACTGAGGAAAATTAGATTGGGTTTTATTTAATCTAAGTTAATGTATGGACCCACTGAGAAGGGGCTATATTAGCCTTGACCTACCCCAAGTTTATAAATCGAAAGGGATAGTCTATCGGTTGTACGGTAGGGCTAGCCAACCTAAGGGGTTGCCTTTTGGTGTGCAATGGATATGCTAAAAAGAAGGCGTAGCAAACTTACATCTTCCAAAGTGAAGAACAACCAGTGGAGTGACCTATTGGATGCACAATAAATCAAACTTGACCTAGGGCAACTACTAAGTGAATGTCGTTGGGACTTATGTCAACTCAAAAGTAGTTAGAATTAATTTTATCTTAATTTCATGTGATTTGATATGGTTTATTTGGTTTAGTTTGATTTTTAATTGAGGGCATATATGCTGGGGATGTGAGCTCGATCAAATTTGATAGATTTAATTTAAGGACCATGTTAGGTCGATGGACCCATTGAGAAGGGGCTATATCGACTTTTCTACCTGATAAATCCAAAGGGATAGTCTAGGGTAGAGCTAACCAACCTAAGGGTTGCCTTTCGGTGTGTAATGGTTGTGCTAGGAAGAAGGCATAACAGACTTACATCTTCTAAAGCATGGAATAACCACTGGGGTGACCTGTTGGTAGCACAACAAATCAAACCCAACTTAGAGGTGACTACTGAGTGAATGCCGCTGGGGACTTATATCAACTCAAGAGTAGTCAGGCGATTCCTATAGGTAGTTTTGCTGACACTACCCTAAAGATAGGATGTATGCTTGGGTAAAGGTACCACTAGGGATGTCCTCCTAATCCACAAGTGAATATATATTTTGTTTATATGTTTATATGAACTATGTTGGTGTGTGAGGGACCACACTGAGAAGGGCTATGTCAGCCTTAACCTATCTCAGATTTACTGGACCAAGAGAGAATCTGCACATCCACAAAATGGATTCTCCAACCACAAGGGTGGTTTCTAGGAAAGGGGAACTGTACAATTTGATAGTAACCCATTTAGTGTCTAAATGGTGTCACAAAGGATGTGATCCAAATATAGTGCCCATAGATGAGGTGCTGCTAGGGGCATTATCTTGAGCTCTAAAAAAGAAATCCTATAGGTGTACGGTGGCCAACTCAAGGAGAAAGCATAACAGACTTACATTTACCATGAGTGGTGTATCCTAAGGTGTGAGAACCAACCAACCTAAGGTGTATTCATCAGCATGAGTGGTGTATTCATCATCATAGTGTTAACCAACCAACCTAAGGTGCCCATCAGTGTACAATGATCAATCTGGAAAGAAAGCATGTAGGCTTACAACTTTTTGAGCAGAACTAATCATTTGGATAGTCTATCAATGGTGGGAAGATGATATATGACCTAGAGTGACTACTAAGCAGGGAGCCTAGAGGAAGGACTAGACCCAGATTTGAAGCTATCAGGAGCGAAGGAGCCACTAGGACACTTATTGTAAACCTCAAATATACTCAACCCAGTCAGTGCACAAAGGCTAATCCAAGAAAAATGTGTACCAGACTCACATCCTCTTAAATGAAGCCAACATGAGGTAGCTTACCGACCATGCAGTAAGGCCTACCAAAATAACAAGGCACTTTTCAGTGTGCAGTGTCCAAGTAAAGAAGGAAAGCATATCATACTAACATCCTCCAAAGCATGAAAACCATTAGGGCGACACACTAGTAGGATAGCATGTCAGCCCGACCTAGAGCATCTACTGAGTGAGTGCCACTAGAGGCGTTATCTCAACTCAGAGTAGCCCGAGATAAAAGATATGTGTTTATTTTATATGTTTGTGTAGTTTGTGTTTGTGTTGTGTCAATGAAGTTCCTTACACCTACCCGAAACACAACATTGTTGATTCACAAACAAGAATACCTTCAATATGGATGAGATTGAATTTAAAATGGAACTTTCATTGATGATAATTATTTTCAAACATGATTTATAATATTTCTTTAAGTAGATCCCATTGATTGGAAGCATTGGGTGTTCTCCATTATGATTAATAAGCTGATAAGATCTTCCTTGGTAGGCCTTCTTTATGGCATAAGAGCCTTCCCATGTAGGTTCAAACATGCCTCCCATCTTATGATGGGTAATAATTGGTCTCCATAAAACTAAAATAAGCTCTCCTACTTGAAAAGCTCTAGGACAGACCAACTTGTTGTGAGTTTGAATCATTTTAGCTTTATATAATTAGAGGTTTTGGCATGCCCTCAAATGTCACTCCTCCAAACCTTAGAGCTCTTCTAACCCCAACTTGACATTCTGCTCTGTTGTGATCTTGCTACCACAACTATCCTTAGTGATGGGTGTTAGACTTCTAATAGTAGAACAGCTTTGAACCCATAGACTAAGGAGAAAGGGGTAAAATGAGTTGGAGTTCTATATGTGGTGCTATAAGCCCACAAGGCTTCAACTAAATTCTCATGCCACTATCGCATGTTATTGTCGAGTGTCTTCTTCAGTATTTGAATGAGAGTTCTATCGAAGGCTTCTAAGTGGTTTTCCCTGGTAGTGGTAGAATATCTTCAATCTATGATGTGTCTCTAGGAAAGGTTATTGATCTCGGTGCTCTTGAAAGTAGTACCATTAGCAGATATAATTTATTGAGACACTTTGAACCTATATACGATATGATTCATAAAACATTATAGCACATGCTGAGCTATGACCTCTCTGAGCAGAATTTCCTTCATGCATTTGAAAAAGTAATTAGTAGCAACTAAGATGAACCGATGACACTTAGAAAAAGGATGATAAATCAGACCCACTATGTCGATACCCCAACACTCGAATGGCCATGAAGCCAATGTAGGATGAAGAATGTTGGGAGGTTTGTGTAGATGATAATGTATTTGACATTGGTGGCATTTCAGCCATATCCATGCAATCTTTGATCATCGATGGAGTAGTATCCAAGTCTCTTGATCTTGGGTTTCATCTTCGAGAATGGTTGGCTCCACATAATCCTGAGTGTACCTCAGTCAAGATCTTATGGTCTTCGTGCTTATCTAAATAATGTAACCACATATGATCGAAAGACCGCAGGTACAAGACACCATCCACAAGAGCGTAGGAAAGTGCTCTAACTTCATCGATGGGCTTGGACTTCTCTTGAGGTAGTTTGCCTTTATTTAAGTAATCCATGAATGGTTGCCTCCAATCTAACTCTTTATCCTTCTTGGAAATAGCAACCTCTCCTTCAAGAGAGTACTTTTTTATGAGTTCAATCTCAATAAGGGATAAGACTTGTCTATTTTGGACCTTTATTGATATGGACTCATCCTCCAAACATGCCAACTCCTTAGAAAGATTAGCTAAAGCATATGCTACAACATTCTCTTATCGAGGAATCTTATAAATGGTAACCTCTGGGATTTGGGCCAATAACTCCATGGTGTACTTATGGTAGTGATGGAGCTTGGGCTTTATAACCTTATAAGACCTAACGATTTGGTTGATAACGAGCTGAGAATCTCTGAAGATGTTGATGTTCTGGATGCTTAGAGTAATAACTAACTCCAGACTAACAATCAAAGCCTCTTATTCAGCTTCATTGTTGGGGCAAGGATTGCATAGATGATATGATAATCTCATCACGATCCTGAAAAGAGAACTACCCCCCTTTCCTAGAATAGTAGATTGTGTTTCTTCTCCTCTTTGTGAAGAAGAAGCACCATCAAAGTACATCTCCCAGTGGTGAATGCTAGTTTCCTCTAAGTTCATGATTTGTTCATCGGGGAGATCAACACTAAACTGAGAGTCAACAAGAAGTGGCATGTTGCTAAGAAATCTGGTAGCATTTTTCCTTTCATCTCACAGAGGGATATGAAGGTAATGTCAAACTATGAGAGGATCATGGACTATCATGCCAACCATCCAGATAGCATCTTCCAAGTCATGAGATACTATAGTGGATTGATCCTAGTGATTAAGTTGACCTTATGAGGAAGCATGTAGTGCTAGCTTTTGGGATGTAAAGATTAAAACTAGGCAATGCCTTTCAATGCATGGATAATTAGCCTCAGCAGGGATTAGATGATAGTTCAGGTAGAAGAGTGTGTTTTCCTTCCCTTTGTCATTAGCTTGGGTCAATAAAGCACCATGGGAGTCATCTAATGCAGTAGTGTAAAGTATGAGGGGCTTGCCCGGGATAGGGGCTTCTAGAACCATATGTTTGTTGAAGATGAATGAGTTTATCAAAGATTCAAGTCATAGCTTGCTGGTATGTAGCACTGGAATTTTTATGGTTGAATGGTATGACCTTATAGCAATATATTCTGACTGGGGTTCTAAAGGTAGTGTTTCTTTCATCTTCAGGGGCCATCTTTATTTGGTTATATCCAGATGAGCCATCCATGAAAGAGAAGACTGCATGAGATGAGGAAATGTTCACCATTAGCTTTGAGATTGGTAGTGGAAATTTGTATTTTAGAAATTCCTTATTTAAATCCCTTAAATCAACATTTATGTGAATTTAGCCATTCTTTTTCTTAACTAGCATGATGGATAATGAGGTAGAGTATTTTTCTTCCCAGATGAAGCCAACATCAATCAATTTCTTGACTTCAAAAATGACATGTTGTTTTATGTCTAATTGCATGCATCTAGGAACTTGCTTGATAGGGTTAGAATTAGGCTTTATTGATAGTTTATGGACCACTACGTCAGTAGCCAATCCAGGCATCTCTTCATAACTCCATGCAAAGCAGTCCTTAAACTCAGTCAATAATCTAACTAAGTCAGTGGTTTTAATTTCATTCAATAAAGAACTAGTGTATGTCAAGTGTATATCTTCTTAAGTTTACTTCATTGAGCTCATCGATGGTTGACTTGATCTCTTCTTCGAACTCTAGTGGTGCATCTCTGACTTCAAAATCTTTTGGATCATCTAAAGTTTCTAAGCATAGCTCCTCATATGATTTAATGTGATTTAAAAAGAACCTATCATATTTCAAATGATTGGTAATGACTAAGGAATCATCATACTAGACCCAATTATAAATCCCCCGTCTTGATTGAGAGCTTTTGCATTTGTTCTTCCATATTCTTTCAATGTAGACCTATGCTTTGACCAAGTATGTGAGATTAACACTTTCTTTACTAAATTATGAAAATAAGGCAAGTACCAATCAGAAGGTAATTTTATTAAATCTTTATATGAATCATCCTCAAGTTTTATAATAACTTCTTGACTTGAAGATGATGCCCAAAAAAAACCTCTGAGTATTCACACCTGTGGTTGACTTAAGGGTTTTCTTAACTACCAAACTCTCAACTTTTCGAGAGGAAAGTGGGGTTAGAGCTAAGGCTCCCAACTGATGCCAAACTATTTCACATATAGGTTTAGATACACTTATGCTTTGCTTTGGAGCCCGGTCTTCATTGCTATCTAACTCAAGTGTCACCTCCAAGGGAATCTACTACTGAGAAGAGCTAGCTGGTGTGCTAACTATATAAGACTCATCCTATGAACTAGATTCTAAGTCTATATGGATAATAGGTGTACTCTTGATAGCTATGACATATCTTCTATTGGGTCGTAATAAAGAGGTTTTCCACCTATGGGACAACCTTTGAACTGGTCGTTTCCTCTGCTTGGTGGAGGTCAAGTCATCCTACTAATATGTTTGAATGAAGTAACAAATTGTGGGTGGAATCTAATGTTAGGTTCCACTTCATCCTCCAAGTCAATTTTCGCTCCCTTTTATTTTCTTTTATTTTCTTTTCTCTCTTTCTTTTTTTCTTTCTTTTCTTTTTTTTTTTTCTTTTCTTTTCTTTTTTTTTTTTTTTTTTTTTTTTCTTTTATTTATTTTAAACTTCAAGTTCATGAGAATAGACTTGTTGATTTTGAGGGAGATGGTAAGTCCCATCCTCAAATATGCCAACCTCATGAACTGTAAATGTCTTGAGATCTCCTTTGACACAGTAGATGACCCCACCTATCACAAACTTCATATATTGATGTAGAGAGAATGGAGCTATGTTGTTCTCATGTATCCATGGTCTCCTAAACAAAGCATTGAAAACTGTATCTAAGTTTATAATGTGAACCTTGGCATCGGCCTTCCAATCATCTATCTCTAAGGGCAACACTATGGAGCCTAAGGCCTGTTGACCTTACTTCTGTAGTGGGAATTCAATGTTCCCATTTTATACTTAGAGTCTTCTAGACACTAAGACTTCCCTACTCAAGACACTTATATCACTAAAGGGGTTAACCATATTATTAGGGATTAGGATAATCTATACAACCCAAATCCAATCACCTTCTCAAACCAAACCTCAAGTTCAATTCAAACATCAAATTCAAATCCAAATCCAAACCCAAATTCCAAAACCAAATGATTGAAATCCATGATCAAATCCAAACTTGAAACCCTTCCTAAGTCATATGACCTATCCCATGGACTTAGCCAAATCTTAATCCAAATCAATCCAAAATCAATTGATTTTCTCATAATCAATTTATATCTTCAATCATCTTCCTAAATATAAATCAAATCCATATTCAAATGATCAAAACTAAATCAAATTAAATCAAAAAACCTTCCTAAGCCATATGACCTATCCCATGGGCTTAGCCAAATCATAATCCAAACCATGTCAAACTCAATTTATTTTCTCACAAATCAATCATATTTTCAATCATCTTCACAAATTTAAATGAAATATACATTTAAATCATCAAAACTTAATCAAATCAAATCAAAATCCAAACCTAAGCCACATGACCCAACTCCATGGACTTAGCCAAATTCTTCATTAAACCCAAATTCAATTGATTTTCTCATGAATCAATCATACCTTCAATCATATTCACAAATATAAATGAAATCTATAATCATCAAGCCAAACCAAAATCAACCCAAGTCAAACCCAACTTAACACTTTTGACTTGAAATGTTCAAATGAACCAAAACCCATTTGAACCCAAGTTAATTGTAATTGAATTTATATATCAATCACAAATCCATATATAAACTCAACTAAATCAAACTCAACCAAAATCAAGCGACTAAACCCAATTGGTCCACTTGATCCAAAGTAGCCATTCTGACCTATTTGAGCCAAGTTCTAATCCTACCCAAATTGGATTGAACCAAGCCCATCAAAACTTCCCATCATGATTGTTGATCACACTAAGTTGATCAATTATCACAAATTGATCAAACCAAGTCAACTTGGTCATTTGACCAAGTCAACCCCTTAACCCATATGAACCCAAACTAGCCAAATTGTAAACTTATGCCAAATCCTTGAAACCAATTATTCATACCAAATCAAAATCAATATTTGAATATGACTTGACCTTCAATTATGTCAAACCAAACCTAATTGGCCTTCTTGACCCAAGTTGACCCAAATTGACCTAAAGGACCAAATTAGATCAAATCAAAATATAAATCAAATTGATTGCAACCAATGGGTCAAGTTCATTCCAAATTGATTGTTGAACTTGACCAAAGCTATGATAGGACCCAATTGACCTACTTAGCCCAAATTGGCATAAGGTTCAAGTTGGCCTAAATCAAAACCAAGTCCAAATTAATTGAAACCAAAGCCTACAATCATTTTTAATTGGTCAACTAAACCCAAACCAATACCCAACCCTAGCTAATTTGGCCAATTTAGTCAAATTGGTCAACTTAACCTATTTGACCCAAATGAATTCAAATGAGACAAAATCAAATCTAAGCCAAACAAAACCAAACCAATTGAACCAAAACATCCCAAATGATCATATGAACTTGAACCAACCCTTGGTTTGACCCAATTTGACAAATAGTCAACTCGACTCAAACTAACCTAATTTGACCTAAATGAGTCAAATTGAGCCAAACCTAATCAAATCAACTCCAATTGACTTGAAATTTGGGCTAACCCACTTTTGGCTCATTTCAAATCTGCCCAAATCAAATCTAATGCTAAATGATCATTCTACCCTTGGGTCAAGGGCATCACATGAGACAAATCACCCATGTAAGTGGTCATTTCTTTTCCTTGGACACTTGGTACTCTCCCAATGGTCCACCTAGGCACAGGACAGCCAACCGACCCAAGGGGTGGTTGGGTATGACCCATGGATGGTGAAATCTCACCCCTCCCATTGGAGCATTTGAAACCCATAGGACACCCATGATTCCTCCTTGGTAGCCACATCCACACCTTCAACCAACCAAGCTGAGCCAACTCACCTCCTCCTTGCCACCCATGACTCCTTGAGATGGTTGGACAGCCACTAGAAGCCAAACATGATCCCCCCGATCAAGATTAAGGGGGGTATACACCCGCTCATTTCCACTCAAACACACACAAAAATCATTCCTCAGAGCCCTAGCTACCCAAGATGAGCCGCTAGAGCCATTCCTTAAGCCCCCAAGCTCATTCCTCGATCAAAAAATGGCATCCTCGTCTGTCCTGAAATTGGACACTCCAATTTCTGACCTAAATTCCACATTTCTCCATCAAACTCAAATTAACTTTGTACACTCCTTCCCTAGGCCTCATCGAGCAAGAATGAATCATCTCCCAAGCTTCCCGAGCAGGTGGGACTTGATCAAACCCGAGCTCCAAATAAGTTCATGGCCTTCTCGAGCAACATCGAAGGAATTGATCCAACTGCTCAACAGGCTTCATATCCACTAGATGAAGCTTCCTCAATCATTTGAGCCACCGATCTTGAGCTTCGGTGAGGTATGCTTCCAAAATTGATCCTTAGGTAAAAATGGGTTGGAGATTTTTGAAGAAAACTTGTATCTCATGTGACCTTGACCATTTGATCCCATCCGATAGATGTCGTGAAGGTATGGGATCCTTTTAGAGTTGATCTAAGCTCGGTAAGCTCAGATCAAGTGAGCAATGGCAGACGGACTCCATTCTCCCTCACCGAGTGATGAGATCATGCAATCGTCATTCTATGATTGGATGAATGGCGTTGATTAGATCTCGCTATATTGATCTGATTTAATCCTATGATCATTGCTATCCGATCTTAGATCGGATGGCATAAGAGAAAGTCACCCACGCAGTGCACCGTCGATAAGTTTTAAATAATCCGCCATGTGGAAAGCACGTCAAGGCCATGCGCCAAAGATTAGGCTTTAATTAGGCTTAATTAATCATTTTTAATGACTAAAACTTCTAAAAATCATAAAAAAATTAAACATAAATAAAAAAATGGAAATAAATACTCATTTTAAAGGTATTTCAGAGGAGAATTAATTTAAAATGATCTTAACTAATTTTGAACATTAATTAAGGTTTAATTACAAAATTAATTAGCTTAATTACTTTCTAATTACTTGAGCAATTAATACTAAATTTTGTGGGTTAATTTATTGGGATGACCTCTGACTCCTATGATTTTCTTGGGTTGGGACAGTAATTAACTAATTGGTCAATTAAGATTATTAATCATTGTTCAACAGTAAGTGAACTAAGGAACAGGGTTGGGACCCCTTTCCCTAAGTTCATTTCACCTTTTGTTAAAATGTAATTAATTAAATCACTGAATCAAATTGAAATCATAATCACATCAAACCTAAATCAAATAAATCATGGGGTATATCTTTAGGTGTTTAATAACCTAAAGGTGTTTAATGATATTATAGTTAGTCCACATGTGTGGGAAAACCATAAGAGTAATTATTTAAGTCTCTTAATATTACTAACTATTAATCATGAGCAAATTGCAATAGGACCCTTTTGTTTCCTAGGATCATTGCAAGTTTATTTTCCATATCATGTTGGCTCATAATTATTTAGTTAATTACTTTAAGGTGAGATAAATAAGGGTAATTAATTCATCTAATTAAGGGTTCAACTTAATTAACCCATAAAATCAACTTAATTACATTTCCTTAAATTAAATCAAATCACTAATGTGGGAATGGGTTTAACATAGCAAGTGATGATTTCTCTTCTCCTCTTTAAATCAAATAAAATCTAAAACTTAATTAATAAAGAATCTTTGGTTTGCTTCAATTAATCTTATTTGATTTGATTGTCCTTAAGAATTAGTTTGGTTAAATGAATTACATGCTTATATTTGATTGTCCTCTTTCCAATAAAGTTAAATTTGGTATGTTATTTCAATTCATGCATCCATCCTTTCAAAATTGAGTAAAATAAAATGGATTTCCTTTATGGAAGCTTTCTTGCATGTGTTGATTTAATTTAAAATATATGTGGCTATTATCACTATTAAATCCAAATGTATTTTTCAAAAGCTTATAAATGACTAATAATATGTGTTATGATGCTAGTTATAAATACATAAAAATGCATGTGCTTGTAGCTTAAGTGCATGAATGTTGATTTCTATTTCCTCTATTCACATGTTGATTTATATAGATTAAATCGTAATGGGTATATAGTCTGGACATCCTGGGAACACGAGGGTTTAGATAGCCCCAAGGAGGTCATTTGATTACCTCACTTCCCTTGGTTTGTTACTTGGTTGATGAAATCAAAAGAAGAAATATTGAATCTCAATTTGTTCTAAAAAAAAAAAAACCAAAAACTCTAAAACCAAAACCCTAAACCTAAAACCTAAACCCTAAACCCAAAACTTTAAAAATCCAAAACCCTAAACCCTAAACCCTAAAACCAACAATCTAATCTCCAAACCCTAAACCATAAACCCTAAACCCTAAACTGTAAACCCTAAAAACCTAAACCTATTCTAAATAAACCATAATAATAAAATAAATAAGAAAACCTAAACCTAAATATAATAAAAAATAAAATAAACTAAAACCTAAATTATAATCTAAACCTAAACCTAAACCTAAACCTAAAATAAAATAAAATAAAAAATAAAAACTAAAATAAAATAAAATAAATCAAAACCTAAACTAAACTAAAAAATAAAATAAACCTAAAAATAAAAAACCTAAATAAAATAAAAACTAAAAATAAAATAAAAATAAAGTAAACCTAAACCTGAAAATAAAATAAAAAATAAAATCTAAACCCTAAACTAAAAAAAACCAAAACCTAAAATAAACAAAATAAAATAAACATAAACCTAAACTAAAATAAAGAAAACCTAAACATACCTAAAATTAACTAAACCTAAACCTTAAACTAAATAAAATGAATTAAACTAAATATAAACCTAAACTTAAAATGAAAACCTAAAACATAAACCTAAAAAAATAAAATAAAAACCTAAACCTAAACCTAAAAATAAAAAAATAAAACCTAATCCTAAAAAAATAAAAAAAAACTAAACTAAAAATATAAACATAAACCTAAACCAAAACCTAACAAAATAAACTAAAATAAAACCTAAACTAAAATAAATAAATTAAACTAAATTAAAATAAAAAATATACCTAAATAAAATAAATAAAATAAACTAAAATAAAGAAAAAAATAAACTAAATAAACTAAACAAACCTAAACCTACCATTTTACGTAATTTAAAAAAAAACCTAAACCTTGAACCCTAAATCCTAAATCCTAAATCCTAAATCCTAAACCCTAATCCCTAAACACTAAACCCTAAATTAGTTCTAAACCTTAAACCTTAAATAAATGTTAAATGCTAAACCATAAACCCTAAACCCTAAAATCCTAAACCATAAAAATCTAAACCTAAAATCCTAAACCATAAATTAGATGAACTAAATTGCTTTCAATGCTAGAAGAGTTAGAGCCAATATCGGCTTGTTGAGGGTCTAAGAGCCTAGAAAGAGCATTCATAATAATAGCAAAAAGATAAGGTGATAGGGGAAAACCTTGCCTTAGACTCAAGATAGTTTGGAAGTATCCTCTTATTTCATTATTAATGATGAAAGAAAAAGGAACATGTGATGTGCAGGCTTTGATCCATTTAATGTATGAAATGAATAAACCTAGGCTTTCCATTCTAGCTTATAGGAAGTTATGGTTGACTCTATCGAAGGTTTTCATAAGATCAATTTTAGCACAAAAACTCTTTGGAGAGGAAGTAGAGTTAAATCCATACAATAATTCATTTTCTAAGATGATGTTATCAGCAATGTCCCAGCAAGAAATAAAAATAGCCTGTACAAGATGAATGATGGGAGGTAGAACACATTTAAGTCTATCTATAAAGAATTTTGCAATAACCTTGTAAATAGTGTTGCATAGAGAGAGCAGCTTGTAATCAATAAGAGTCTGAGCATGAGTCCCTTTGGGTATAAGAGTGATAGCATAATGTTTTACTCTATTTTGAAGAGTTTGTGTACTAAAAATGTGTTAGATAGCTTATAGACAAGAGGGGCCAGTAATGGTCCAAGTATCTTTGAAGATCTTAGAAGTGAATCCATCAGGCCCAAGCGCTTTATTAGATCCAATATTGAACAAAGCTTCTTTAATTTCCTCATCATAGAAGGGAAGAATGAGGTTGTCATATTCAGAGGGGTTGAGGGTGCAGTTGATAGGTAAGGTCATGGTCTAACTAGAGATGGAGACATAGTCAGTGTTGAGCATGTTTGAGAAAAAAGAAATGGCCTCTCTAGCAATACTCTCTTGAGTATAAATGAGGGAATTATTGCTTGTAATCTCCCTTAAATGGTTTCTATTATTCTTTATTCTAATGTTTTGATACAAATTTAATATCATCCTCACCTTTTGAAAGCCAAGTACATTTAGCTCTTTGTTTAGCCCATGTGTATTCACAAAATAGAGCTTCTTCAAGTTCTCTTTGAATGAGAGAATCCTTATGCAGAAGGACTTTGAAGAGTGAATGATGTTCCAAGAGGTACATGATATCATTCTGCTGTTCTTTAAGGTGAGTAATAGAATTGGACATATTGGTATAGGAGTTACATTTCCATTTGAGAAGAGCCTATTTGACATTTTTCAATTTATTACAAAGAGAAAAAATCGGATCACCAATTACATGATGATTCCAGGAGTTAGCCATAAGGTTGTGGAAATATGGACATAGGCTCCAATGGTTTTTATACATAAAACTGCACTTAAGGTAGTGACATTGCCAAGATAGAGAAAAATGGGAGAGTGATCAGAAGTGAGTGGTTCTGATACCTTGAAATGAGAGGGAGGGTATGAATTCTTAGGTTCTCTATCCAAAAAGTACCTAATAGGGTTCTTCAATTATTGATTGTACCAACTATAAGATAAGCCAGAATTAGGAAGCGCTAAAAGACCGAAGTTGTAGATACAAGAATTTAGGTTTATAAGCTTGTATGGGATAGGAAGAGAGCCACCTATGTTTTCTTTATGCTTCATGAAGAAATTGAAATCCCCTAAAAATACCCACAGCTCAGTAATAGAGGAAGCAAGGTTAGTGATTAATTACCAGAGGTTTTTTCTCCTAGTAGCATTATTATCATCATATACAAAAGTGACAAGAAAGCTTATAATACTAGAGAAGGTAATCCGACCATGAATGAGCTGAGCATGAATTTGTAATTCTGTGAAAGAGATGGTGGTAGAGTTCCACTTAAGCCAAATGCGTCCATTAGGAGCAGAGTCAAAGTTGTCCAGATTGCCTTCATTAGGGAATAAGCAAAATTATCTATAGTTGACTTGATCTGAGATATGAGAGGATTGGAGTTTGGCCTCTAAAAGAAAAACATGGTCAATCCTATTATTTCTAACAAGATTTTGACAGTCAGTAATGCCAACATCACTATTAAAACCATGAACATTCCAAGAGAGGATGTTTGGATAGAACATATATTATTGTTATGATTGATGAGCCTCCCTTGGGTTGACCTTTCTTAGATTTGGGGGTCATGAACTGAGAGGAAGAAGAAGAAAAGGCCACGTTTGATTCAAGGGCAGGATTGAGATATATGGAATTATAAGGGAGTTTGTCAGAGGTTGACTCTTCATTTGCAGATTCATTCATCTGGGTAGGATTTTATGATGGTACAGAAGAAGAGGTGTCCTTAGAATTAGTGGGGACTCTTTAGTAATAAAACTCATGCTGTTAGATAGGTTAGGGATGGGGATATTTTGGTTTGGGGCAATGGAGGGTGTTCGATGTGCTGAGATTGGTGGATTTGGGTGTGACGGCTATGGCTGTGATTAGCATAAAGCGAATTGCATGCTCTACTAGAGCTTCTACCATGATGGGTGAGGGTGGTAGAGGGGGGTTTATGGTTAGGGAATTAAGGGCAGTTAGGAGGGTCATGGGCAAAGGTGTTGCAGTCATGACAAGGAGAAGGACACCATTCAAATATGATAGGTTGAAGAATGTCTTTTCCCTTAACTGATTTTGTAATGAAATTAGGGAGGGTGTTAGTAATGTCAATCTGAATAGATACTCTAGCAAATAGCCATGAGGGGATCCACTATAAGGGGGATTCTTATTTTATTTGTTATTTTAGAAATGTCAATTTTAGACCATCATCATAGAGGGAGATTAGGGAACTTAACCCAGATAGGGACCTCAATTAAGTCTTCCTTGATGGGCTTGAAATCTGGAGACCACCTTTTAAAGATGAAAGGTTTTCCATAGATAAACTAAGGCCCTTCGGCTAGAACAATATCCATATCATCAGCATAGTTAAATTTGAAAATAAAAAACCCTCCGTGAGCGAAATGAGTTCAACAATACCTCAGATCTTTCATAATTTATTGATGGCTTGGAGAAGGTTGCCATAGAAAGGAATCTTACCCAGGGCATATCCAACCAAGGTCAGATTTCATTATTTTGAGCCTGCCTCAACCTCCTCGTCTGAGAAAGATACTTTATCTTCAGAATAAGGGATATAAGAAAGGTTGAAGTTAGGGGGGTTGAGGGCATGGGAGGATAGAAGCCCTTTCCACTTTAAAGTAGCCGTGCAAGAGGGGGGGGGGTGAAAAGGTGAAAGCGATAGTGGGGAAGGTCGAGGAAGCCATCTCACCACCCAAAACCGAAGGAGATCGAGGTGGGAGAGAGTAGATGTCAAGGGAAGAGGAAACAAGGAAGCCATGGAGAGGCAACCTAGTAAAGCTTGCATATGAAATATAAGTTATCATTGCATAGTTTTTTAGTTATTAGTTTTATTTATTATTAAATTATTATTTGCTAGTTATTAGTTAGTTATTAGCTATTTAGTTATTAGTTAGTTATTATAGTTATTATTATTATTAGATTTTTTATTAGTTATTAATTATTAGTTTTTCTTTTATTACTTATTAGTTTATTAGTTATTACTTATTAGTTTAGTTAGTTATTATTATTAGTTATTAGTTTTAGTTATTAGTTATTATTAGTTATTAGTTTAGTTTTATTAGTTATTATTTATTATTATTAGTTAGTTTAGTTTATTAGTTTTTAGTTTTTAGTTTATTATTAGTTAGTTATTTATTTCATTAGTTAGTTTTAGTTATTAGTTATTATTATTAGTTTAGTTATTATTATTATTATTATTTTAGTTTATTAGGTTAATTATTAGTTAATTCTTAGTTTTTTTATTATTATTAGGCTTAGTTTTATTAGTTATTTTAGCTCTATAGTTTATTAGCTTATTATTATTATTAGTTGTTTAGTTTATTATTAGTTATTAGTTATTATTATTAGGTACTTAGTTAATTTAGTTATTAGTTATTTATTTAGTTTATTATTATTAGGTTTATGTTTAAGTTTAGTTATTAGTTAATTTTAGTTTAATTATTTATTTATTAGTTAGTTAGTTTAGTTAGTTTTTTTAGTTATTAGTGTATTATTATTAGTTACTTTTTGTTATTATTATTATTAGTTAGTTAGTTATTATTAATTTAGTTTATTATTCATTTTATTATTTTAGTTTTATTAGTTTAGTTTATTAGTTTATTAGTTTATTAGTTATTAGTTAGTTATTATTATTAGCTATTAGGTTTTATTAGTTTAGTTATTTATTATTATTATTATTATTATTATTATTAGTTTTTTAGTTGTATTTGTTAGCTAGTTAGTTTATTAGATTATTTAGTTATTAGTTTAGTTATTATTTAATTATGTAATTAGTTTTTATTAGTTTAAGTTATTAGTTGTATTAGTTTAGTTATTAGCTATTAGTTAGTTATTAGTTAGTTATTATTAGTTATTTAATTTAGTTATTTTACTTATTATTAAAACTAACTAAATAACTAATAAACTAAATAACTAAACTAATAAAACTAACTAAATAACTAAACTAATAAAACTAACTAAATAACTAAACTAATAACTAATAAATAAAACTAATAAATAATAATAATTAAAAAACTAACTAAACTATTAACAAATATCTAATAATAAACAAATAAATAATAATAACTAGATAATAATTAATAATAAACTAATAACTAATAATAATAATTAATAACTAATTAACTAATAAATAACTTATAAAACTAATAACAAATAACTAAATAAAATAATAACTAAATAATAACTAATAACCTAACTAATAACTATACTAATAAAAAAACTAATTACTAATAAACTAAAACTAATAATAACTAACTAACTATTAATAACAAATAACTAAACTAAATAACTAATAATTATTAACCAAACTATTAAAACCTAAAATATAATAACTAAAACTAACTAAAACAAACTAACTAAACTAATAGCTAATAATTAATAAAAACTAGCCTAATAAATAATAATAATAATAATAATAATAATAATATTATTATTATTATTAAATTTTTTTATCAAAACTTAATAACATAAAATAAACTAATAAATAATAATAAAACTAAATAACTAAATTAATAAAATAAAACTAACTAACTAATAATAATATAAAAAACTAATAAAACTAATAACTAAAACTTAATAACTAAAACTAATAAATTTAATGCAAATATTTTCAAATTTTATTTGTATTTGGCACTTCATTTTGACAAAGGCTTTGGGATTTTCATATGTCTAAATGCATGATTAAATGGATTATTGGCAAAATCAGAAGAGAAAAGGGTGAAGCTCCATTAGTAGGAATTACTCTCATAGGTCAAGCGATTCTGTTAGTAGAATTTTTATTAGTTTATTATTTATTAGTTTAGTTTTGTTAGTTTTATTATTTTATTTATTATTATTATTATTTTATTAGTTTTATTATTAGTTATTAGTTATTAGTTTAGTTAGTTAGATTATTTATTAGTAATTATTAGTTTAATTATTAGTTATTATTTTAATTATTAGTTTTTATTAATTATTTGTTAGTTAGTTATTAGTTTTAGTTTATTAGTTTAGTCTTTTAGTTTTATTTTATTTATTTTATTATTTATTAGTTATTAGTTTAGTTATTTTATTAGTTTATTAGTTATTTAGTTATTAGTTATTAGTTATTTAGTTTTATTAGTTTATTTATTAGTTAGTTTAGTAATTTTAGTTTAGTTAGTAATTATTAGAATTTATTTCTTATTATTACTACTATTATTATTATTATTAGTAGTAGTTATTATTCATTATTAGTTAGTAATTATTTATTTATTTTATTATTAGTTAGTTTTATTAGTTTTTTTAGTTATTAGTTATTAGTTCTCATTAGTTAATTTAGTTGACTTATTAGTTACTATTATTAGTTTATTAGTTTAGTGATTAGTTTTATTTGTTTTATTAGTTATTAATTTAGTTTTAGTTTTTAGTTATTATTATTTAGTTATTATTAGTTATTAGTTAGTTATTATAATTATTTAGTTATTAGTTTTTTATTAGTTATTAGGTTAAGTTATTAGGTTTATTTAGTTAGTTTTATTAGTTATTAGTTTAGTTAGTTTTTTAGTTTATTAGGTTTTATTTATTAGTTAGTTATTAGTTATTAATTAGTTATTATTAGTTTTTAGTTTATTATTAGTTATTATTATTAGTTATTAGTTATTAGTTTTAGTTTTAATTTTTTTATTTTATTTAGTTATTAGTTTTATTAGTTATTAGTTTTATTATTAGTTTAGTTATTTAGTTATTATTTAGTTAGTTATTATTTAGTTATTTTAGGTTTAGTTTAGTTATTATTAGTTAGTTATTTAGTTTTATTATTATTATATTATTATTATTATTAGTTATTAGTTATTAGTTATTATTATTATGTTATTATTTTAATTATTAGTTATTAGTTATTAGTTATTAGGTTTTATTAGTTATTTATAATTTTTATTAGTGTTATTAGGTTTTTTAATTATTATTAATTTTATTAGTTTATTATTAATTTAGTTAGTATTAGTTTATTAGTTTAGTTAGTTATTAGTTATGTTTATTAGTTATTAGTTTATTTAGTTTTATTAGTTATTAGTTTAGTTTTTATTTTAGTTATTAGTTATTTAGTTTATTAATTTATTTTAGTTAGTTTTATTTATTTATAGTTAGTTATTAGTTATTATTAGGTTTAATTTTTTGTTTAGTTATTAGGTTATTATTAGTTATTATTTATTAGTTTTATTTATTTTTATTTGTTATTAGTTTATTAGTTTATTTAGTTTTAGTTATTAGTTAGTTTTTAGTTTAGTTATTATTTAGATTTTTTAGTTTTAGTTTAGTTATTAGTTATTAGTTAGTTAAGTTCTATTATTAGTTATTAGTTAGTTTAGTATTTTTTATTTTAGTTCTTAGTTATTAGTCTATTAGTTTATTAGTTTAGTTTATTTTTTTAATTTTATTAGTTAGTTTATTATTTAATTTTATTAGTTAGTTAGTTATTAGTTTAGTTATTCAAATTATTAGAGTTCTATTAGTTATTTATTAGTTAGTTTAGTTATTAGTTATTCATTTATTAATTTATTAGATTATTATTAGTTTTATTATTTATTATTTATTATTCTTAAGTTTAGTTATTAGTTATTAGTTAGTTATTAGTTTATTATTAGTTATTAGTTTTAGTTAGTTAGTTTATTAGTTAGTTAGTTTTAGTTAGTTATTAGTTTAGTTTTTTTACGTTAATTATTAATTAGTTAGTTTTTAATTTGTTAATTTAGTTTATTAGTTTAGTTTAGCTTTTTAGTTTAGTTTAGTTATTAGTTATTTAGTTTTTATTATTAGGTTTTAAGTTTTTAATAAGTTGTAGTTATTAGTTAATTAGTTTTAGTTTAGTTAGTTCATTTAGTTAGTTTTATTTTTTTAGTTATTATTATTAGTATTAGTTTATTATTAGTTATTAGTGTATTAGTTTTTATTGGTTTATTATTATTATTATTAGTTATTATTATTAGTTATTATTTTATTTGGTTTATTAGTTTAGTTTATTTGTTAGTTATTAATTATTAGTTATTAGTTATTTAGTTATTAGTTAGTTATTATAATTATTATTATTATTAGGTTTTTTTATTAGTTATTAGTTTTTTATTTTTATTAGTTATTAGTTTATTAGTTAATTTAGTTATTAGTTTAGATAGTTATTATTAGTAGTTGTTAGTTTTAGTTTTTAGTTTAGTTTGATTAATTATTATTTTACTATTATTAGTTAGTTATTAATTAGTTTAGTTTATTATTACTTAGTTATTTATTTATTAGTTAGTTTTAGTTATTAGTTATTATTATTTATTTTAGTTATTATTATTATTATTATTATTATTATTATAAGTTTAGTTTATTAGGTTAATTATTATTTAGCTATTAGTTTTTTATTATTATTAAGCTTAGTTTTATTAGTTATTTTAGTTTTATAGTTTATTAGTTTAATATTATTATTAGTTTAGTTATTATTAGTTATTTAGTTTATTATTAGTTATTAATTTGTTTAATTATTACTTTTTTATTAAATATATTATTATCAGGTTTAAGTTTAGGTTAGTTATTAGTTAGTTTTAGTTTAGTTATTTAGTTATTAGTTAGTTAATTTAGTTAGTTTTTTTAGTTATTAGTTTATTATTATTAGTTACTTTATGTTATTATTATTATTATTAATATAGTTTATTATTAGTTTTATTAGTTTAGTTTTTCTAGATTATTATTTATTAATTATTATATAGTTATTATTATTATTAGTTATTATTATTATTAGTTATTAGGTTTTATTAGTTTAGTTTAGTTTATTATTATTATTATTATTATTATTATTATTATTATTATTATTATTATTATTTGTTTTTAGTTATTATTAGTTGTATTAGTTAGTTAGTTAGTTTATTACTTTGTTAATTTATTTAGTTATTAGTTTAGTTATTATTTTATTATTTAGTTAATTACTATTAGTTTTAGTTATTAGTTTTATTAATTTAGTTATTAGTTATTACTTAGTTATTTAGTTTAGTTATTTTACTTAGTATTATTAGTTTAGTTATTAGTTAATCTATTATTTTTTATTATTTTATTATTTAGTTATTAAGTTTTAATAGTGTTTCGTTATTATTAGTTTTTTATTAGTTTTATTAGTTATTATTAGTTAGTTTTATTATTATTAGTTTTACTAGTTTTAATTTATTTATTAATTATTAGTTTTATTAGTTTAGTTTTTAATTGTGGTTATTATTAGTTTGGTTATTAGTAACTAACTAATAAACTAAAGTAAATAACTAACTAAACTAATAATAAATAACTATACTAAACTAATTAAAACTAATAAAATAAAAGAAATAAAAAATAAACTAATAATAAAAACTAACTAAAACCAAACTAATAAAACTAACTAAATATCTAAACTAATATCTAATAACAAAAACTAATAAATCATAATAACTAAAAAACTAATTAAGCTAATAACTAATAACTAATAATAAACTAATAATAATAAAATAATAATAATACACTAATAACTAATAATACCAACTAATAACTAATTAATAAATAACTATATAATAATTAATAACTAAATAATTAACTAATAACTAACTAATATAGGATAAAAAAAAAATAATAGTAGAAATAATAAGTAACAAATAATTATAATAATAATAAAACTAAAAAAATAACTAAAACTAACTATAACTAATAACTAAACTAAACCTAATAACTAAAATTAACTAAAACAAAACCAAAAAAAAATAACTAATAACTAAATTAATAACTAATAAAATTAACCTAATAATAAAATAATAATAATAATGAACTAATAAAACTAAACTAATAAAGTATAAAACTAACTAATAAATAATAATAAAACTATAACTAATAAAATAAAAACTAATTAATTAATATAATATAATAAAAACCAATAACTAAACTAAAATAATAAACTAATAAACTAAAAACTCTAAAATAATAAAAAACTAAAATAATAAACTAAAAATAAAATAAATAAATATCTAAATAACTAATTAAAACCTAAAACTAATAACTAACTAAAATAAAACTAATAACTATAAAATAAGCTAATAATAATAACTAACAATAAAACTAATAAAAGTTATTAATAATAACATAAACTAAAACTAATATGATAAACTAACTAATTAAACAAATATAATTAACCTATCTAACTAACTAAACTAATAAAACTTTTAAAAACTAACTAACTAATAAACCAATAATCTAAAAACTAAATAAAATAAATATAATTAATAAAATAAACTTATATAAATAATTTTAATAACAAACCAATAATAAAATAATAAAATCTAAACTAAAACTAATAACTAAATAATTAACTAAACTAAAACTAAAACCTAACTAATAAAACTAAATAACTCTAAAATAATACTAAATAATAATAAATAATAATAAACAATATAATTAATTAATAACAATAACTAATAATAATAAAACTAAATAATAATAATAATAACTAATAAATAATTACTAAAACTAATAAAATAATAATAATAACTAATAATAACTAACTACTAATATTAATAAGTAACTATAATAATAATAAACTAATAACTAAACTAATAACTAACTAAATAAATTAATAACTAAAACTAAACTCTAAAAACTAATAAACTAAATAAATAATAAAAACTAAATAAAAATAAATAACTAATAACTAAAACTAATAAATAAAACTAATAACTAATAACTAATAATAATTATTAAACTAAACCTAAAAAATAAACTAACTTACTAATAACTAATTAATAAAAACTAATAAACTAAAAATAATAACTAATCTAAACTAATAACTAATAAACTAATACCCTAATAAAACTAACTAAAACTAATAAAACTAACTAAAAAACCAACTAACTAACTAATAACTAAAATCTAAAACTAAAACCAACTAATAACTAACTAAACTAGAAAAACCAACTAATTAAACTAAAAACCTAAAATTAATAACCAACAAATTACTAAATAAACTAACTAGTAACTAATAATTAATAAACTAAAACTAATAATTAGTTATTTATTTTATTTTTATTAATTTTGTCAGCTTTTTGGGAGGAGGAAAAGCCAACGAACTAGCAATATTCTCTTCTCTCCATGGTGGGGGGTGGCCGGCGGTCACCTCCTCTTACAAGGGACAAGGCGGCTAGGAGGAAGGCCGAAGGTGGCAAGAAGGAGAGGGCCATGGCAAGGATGTGCTAGGGATGGATAAGGTTTTGGTGTAAGAGATGATCGGGTTGGTGATGATTTTGACATGGAAATGCATGGAGAAGGTGGCGACCAAGGACCATGCAAGGCTTCTCGAGCAAGAGGAGGTGCTTGGGATGACAAGTGGTGGTGTCTGGTTTGGCCGGAGGAAGATTGAAAAATCAAGGTCTCTTATTCACTCTGTGGATCTTGTAGACTACCGCCGCAGCTTCAAGGAGGAGAGGACAAAGGGGTGGCGGATGTCCCGAGAGCTGGAAGCCCAGAGGCTGGCAGCAGCATAATCATGGAGTCTGATTCGGGCGGGGGGGCGTTGGAAGAGGTCATGAGGCGCCGAGAACAGGCAGGAGGAGATCAGTGGCGTCTTATGGTGGTCTGAGAGCCGTGGCTCTGAGGGAGGCAGGGCAGAAGCGCTTGCGTCTTGATGGCGCTAAGCCTGGCTATTCACTCCTCGCGACTGCGGAAAAGCCGGACAAGCCAGATGCCATCCCGAACACATTCACTCTGCGCTGTCTTTGGAGGAAGCCGAGGACAAGCCGAAAAATCCAGTACTATTCACTCCATGGTGGCAGTTCACTTTTGGCTAGACATCTTTGAAATGGCCGATCAAGTGGCCAATGGGGATGATGATATGGATGATGATGGTGAAGATCAAGATGGCCTTGTTAAGGCCAACAACACTCAAAAGGGCAAAGCGAAAGCATGGAGGGCTTCAACTTGGCCAAGGTATGTTCTATAATGAGCATGATATGGGTGATGTTAGGGCTTGTTGCGAGACCCATATGGATGAAGGTGGGGATCATGCTGAACACCCAAAGGAAAGGGGGGAGGCTGACCAAGATGTCTCAATGGAAGATGACATCGCTCCAAGACAATGCACACAAGGTGTTTGCATAAATGCCAAGGAGAACCCGAGCACCTTTGCTTGGGGTGTGCTTCAAGGATTGAACAAAGGGAAGGGCAAGCTACTACCCCTTGTTTGAAGACAATAGCCTCCCTAGAGGCTCTTCCTAGAACTTCAAATGGTGCTTGGCTCTAGGGAGGGCAAGGATCAAGCTAACCCTTGGAAGAAGAAGGAGTATGTTAAATTGGGGCTTGATAAGAATGCGCACTCATGGAGGATGGCATTACTATTATTTGGATGACCAAGGCTGGATGATAATCAAGTGAAGCTTGAAAGAGCACTTGTAGGAAAGGTGTTGGGAGAAGACCACCCTATTTCTACCTTAATGCACTGCGAGGAGTGGAGTAGATGGGGGCTTTCAAATTGATTATGGTTGCTCAGTTGCTTTGTATGCATCTTTGAAACCTCGAGGCTAGAGATGCATTTGATGAATGGGCCTTGGTTCATTGCGGAAATGTCATTGGGTTGGATAAGTGGACTCCCACTTTCAATCCCAAATCTTTTGATGGGCTCTCCTCTCCGATGCAGGCGCTTCCCACCTCCCCTTGCTTTCTTGGGACAATACTAATATTGCCTCGCTTCCTTCATTGAGAGCCAGTGGGTGGACCACCCAACAAACTCATGGGGGCAAAGCATGTTTGCTAGAGTATGCATCAAGCTTGATCTTTCACAAAAACTCCCCCCTGGAGTTTGGATCCATGGAAGAAATGGAAGGTCTTTCCAACGGGTTGAGTATGAGGGGATTACTCAACTCTGTTTTGCTTATGGAAAGGTGGGACACAAGGTTGACTCTTGTCCCACCAAGGGAGTTCCTCCAGCTGCTACCACTCATGGTAAGACTTTCGCTCCTTCTCCTGGGACTAATGCGGGAGTCTATGCAGAACTTGACACTGGCGAGAAGGGGAATGTAGCACTACTAATCAAAATCCTACCAATGGAAAAATCGAGACACAATGACTACTTCACCACCATTACCTACACTGAGGAGTCCATTTCTTACAGTATGGTCAAATGGGTCTGGTCACCGAAGAAGAGAACTAACAACAAGCGTGACAAATTAACTTAAAGAAGAAGGAAGATGGGAAGCAAGGCCATGGGGTGGCCAACCTCTGACCTCAACCCAGGAAGAGCTCCTCTTCAAGGAGCACCTTCAAAGCAGTCCCTCCCTACTGCTGAAGCCTCCTACTCCTATATTCCAAGCCAAAGCCAGTGGAGAAGCTCAAAAGCCGGTGAGGGAGAAGGCAACCACCCAACCTACAAGGTCTAGGATGTCTCAGCCCACTTTGAGAGGGAGGTGCAGAATTTGGGGCCAGTGAGGCCAACTCAAAGAAGAGGAAAAAGATACACACTGAATCACCTGCGAGGGGGGGGGGATAAATCCCCCATGGTGACTTAATGTCATCAATTCTGTTTTGGAATTGTAGGGGTGCCCGCAAGAAGACTACGGGCAACTACCTACGCCACCTTATTGGTGGTAACGATCTCAGCATTATTGGCTTACTTGAAACCAGGATTGAGTGCATCTCAAGACATGAAGTGGACAAAATGGGGATCAATGGCGTTCTTTTGTAAACCCTCAAATGGGCTTTACGGAGGCATTATCATCCTTTGGAGAAAGGATATTATGGACTTCTCCCCTCGGTTGTTTCACGACTTATTTTGGGCACACTTCCTTGCCCAATGGCATTAGGTGGACTATTGGTTGGGTCTATGCCAACAAGAGTTATCTTCTGAGGACCTCACGGAAAACCATCAAGGACAATGTGGATCTTCAAGCTCCCATGGCTATTGGGGTGACTTTAATTGTATCTTGGCTCAAAGTGACAAGAAGGGTGGGAGGCCCTTTCATTATACACTTGCAACACGAGATGGATGGAGGAGTGTATGGCTTTGGCTTGCATGAGTTGGAGTTTGTTGGCCCAAAGTTCACTTGGACCAACAATAAAGATGGGAGCTGTAGGATCGGGTCGATGGATCTTGATCAACTCTATGGCTTCTCAATTCTTGGGGATACCAAGGTTCCACTTACCTCGGATCGCTCGATCATGCTCCCCTTCTTTTTTTCCTCTTCTGCCTATATGAAGCCCCGAGATGGTTAAGGTTTGAAGATACTTGGCTCTCTTATCCCATGAGTTGGAGGCTGGTTTGGAAGAAGCTGGGAAGGAAGACTTTGGCTCTAAGGCTGTAATTCTCCATAGAAAGAGTTGTCGTACCCTATGATCTCTCTTCCATTGGAGTAAGAGTATGTTGAAGAACCTCCACTCTCTCAGGATTGACTTGGAAAAGGACATTACCTCTCTCCAAACTCTTGATTGTTGATGGACTCACTCCATCTAAGGTTTGAGCTTAACTCTACATTGGCCAGGCTCAGTACTTGGTGGAGACAAAGGGCTAAAGCTAGATGGCTCAAGGATGGAGATGGGAACACTCATTTTTTCCATACGGTTGCCTCGCCTGGGACCAAGGATTGATGCTTGCAATGTCGGTGGATGGAGGTATGATTGAGAACCCTTAGATTTGATATTTTCACTTCCTTCTTCGGCAAAATGGGTTGGGGATGTCTCCCTTGATGGTTGGCCTATTCTGCCTATATAGAGGCAGGTTCCTCCGTCGGCCAAATCTCTCCTTGAATCCCGGTGGTGATCAAGATATTTGGGAGGCAATTCATTCTATGGGGAGTAGCAGTTCACACGGACTCGATGGGATCACTACCTCTTTTACAAGCATTTACGGCCTTGTGTGAAGAAGGATGTCGTTGCTTCTTTTGAGTTCTTTGAACTTGATCATATGGAGGATTCATGGAAGGAGACACTTATTGTTCTCATCCCCAAAGTTACTGGGGCTAGCACTCCTTCAAAATTCCGGCCCATTAGCCTGTGCCAGACGATCTATAAAGTGGTGGCCAAGATTTTGGTGAGCAGGTTGAAGCATTTACTACCTCTCCTTGTTTCTGAAGAACAAGGTGCTTTTGTGCCTGAGAGGAACATCTCTCACCATGCTCTCCTTGCCCAAGAAATCATCAACAAATTCCAGCATTCCTCTTCCCAGGTTGGTTTCATGGCAATTAAAGTTGATATGGAGCAAGCCTATGATAAGATGAGCTGGCGTACATTGAGCAAGATGCTCACTTTGATGGGGTTCCCTGATAGATTCAGTAAGTGGATTCTACAGTGTGTCACTCACCCTAGATTCTCCATCTTGCTGAATGGTAGAAGGTCTCCTGGATTGGCCTTGAGTGTGGATTTAGGGCTCTCACCTTACACATTTATTCTATGTTACATTTTCTTTAGCTTTTAAGCGAGAGGGCCAAACAGGTATGATGAAGATGGGAGGTACCTCTATCTCTAATCTCTATATCGATGACCTTCTGATTACCTCTCAGGCCTCTATTTTGCATGCAAGCAAATTAAAGCCATCCTTGATGATTATTGTGTTTGGGCAGCCAGCGGATCAGCGGTGCTAAGTCCGCCATTCTCTTTAGCAAATCTAAGAGATGGAGGACTAATCGGATTGCTAGGCTTATTGGGTTCGGGTCCAGGTCCGAGATGGAGTATCTTGGCCTTAAGTTAGCTATGAGGAAGCTTTACAAGCATGATTTCAGTTCCACGATGGGCCAAAGAGAAGATTATGTCAGGGAACTTCGACATCTCTCTATGCGGTAGGGCTACCCTTATTTCCTCTTATACGGGTTGGTTTGCTCAATTTAACACATACAAGTATTCCGAATGTGTTGCGTGAGATTGAGCTATGTAGGTCCTTCCTATGGGACAAGAGTCCCACCGAGGGGCATTCACTATGTCGGGTACTGTTTACCTATTAAGCATGGGGGCTTGGTATTCACTCTACCCCGCTAGGGCCCTCTCGGGCAAGGTTGGCTTGGGATTTTCTTGAAGCCCACTTCATTACTTCACCACGCATTCTGGAGCTATGGGGAAGATATTTGGAGTGGAAGCTTGAAGAGGGGGGACTCTAAGACTTGGGCTGTCATTCTTAGTGGGGCTCAAAGTCTTGAACCTCTCATTCACTGGAAGATCGCTGATGGCAGCAAAGTTCAGATTTTGGATCACACATGGTTAGCTGATTGTTCCTTAGCCCGGAGACCAACTTTCTTAGATGCAGCTAGCCTTGAGGATCAGACTGTGGCACGCTTCATCCATATGGACAGGACATGGGATATTACACAGCTCGAGCAGCATTTTGGTGAGGATCTTGTGAAGCACATTACCAAGGTGGAGCTTCATTCAGACTTAGATGAAGACAGACCAGAGCTTCTTCACCTCCCATTGGGGAAATCTCTAACAGCGCTGGCCTTTGATGCCCACTTCCCCCCTTCCCCCGCTAGCCACTCTTGGCTACAAAAGTTCCATTTGCACCCGCGAGAGAAGTTTTTCTGGTGGCGCATCCTGAAGAATGCCTTACCAACCTACCACTGGCTCCACTCTCGAGGTCTTGCTGAGGAGACTCATTGCCCCTGGGGCTGCATGGAGATTGAAGACCTGGATCATATCCTCACTACCTGCTCTCTTACTTCCTCTATCATACAGGTTTTGTCCTCTTGGGGAGTTAACCTCCCTCTTTTTTCTAATGCTCATGATCTGTTTCAGGCATTCGAACGGACCACCAAGTCAGACATGGCTTGGGGTAGAGTTTATTGCAGCATGATATATCAAGTTTGGAGGACACGGAATGCAAAGACATATGGTAGCCAACATGGGACACCAAAGGTCATTGCTGCTACTATTTTCGAGGCTTTTACAAATGCATCTACCTTTCTATTCCGGGGGCAATGGGAGCTCCACCAGCCGCTTAGGCTGTCCACTCCCCTTTCCCCGACTCCTCTGGATGGCTAAAGGTGAATGTAGATGGTACTCTCCTCCCTCCGCTTGGTCGGCATTGGAGTTATTTTCGTGGATGATGCGGTGACTTCATCAAGGTCGTATCCGCTTTCTCCATTGGGATAGTGCTTTCATAGAAATGCAGCTATGCTTTGTTAAGCCTTGTTGACCCTTGGATGTATGAGGAGTACAAGGGAATCATATTAGAGGGGACAACATTAGTGTTGTCAATTTAGAAGACCATGCCAGACTTTCTCGGTCTTCTCTCCCTCAAGAAGCTCAGGACTTGGCTTTCTAGCATTCCACCAAGTTCTCACACGCTTCCAGACTTCAACCGGGTATGACCACCGGCTCGCCGCTACCGCGCACTTTACTTGGTTGTCTTTAGATGTTTCTACTTTACCTTCTATTTTTATTTCATATTTGAGGATGATAAGAAGCATGTTGCTTCTATTTAGCTTCTTGTTTTAGACTCTCTAGCCTTTGCTAGTTCTTGTATTACTTTGTTTACTATTATTAAATGCAATATGCAAGTTTCAAAAAAAAAAAACTAAAACTAACTAATAACTAACTAAATAAAACTAATAAAACTAATAATAATAATAATAATAACTAGACTAAAAAATGAATTAAATAACTAACTAATAATAACTAAACCTAATAACTAATAATAAACTAAATTATAAACTAATAATCTGACTAACTAAAAAATCTAATAAACTAATAACTAAATAAAACTAATAAAACTATACTAATGACTAACTAACTAAATAAATAACTAAAATTAATAAAACTAATAAACTATTAAACTAACTAATAACTAAACTAATAACTAATAAAATAATAACTAAACCAATAACTAATTAGTTAGTTTTTATTAGTTATTATTTAGTTATTATTAGTTATTATTAGTTTTATTAGTTTAGTTTATTAGTTATTAGGTTTAGGTTTTAGGTTTTAATTATTTATTATTAGTTTATTAATTAGTTTAGTTATTAGTTTAGTTATTATTATTATTCATTATTTTAGTTATTAGTTAGTTATTATTAGTTAGGTTATTACTTAGATTAGTTATTAGGTTTATTAGTTATTAGTTATTAATTATTATTTTAGCTAGTTATTAGTTTTATTATTATTAGTTATTATTATTATTAGTTTTAGTTCTTAGTTTTATTACTTAGTTTTAGTTATTAGTTATTAGTTATATTTATTAGGTTTAGTTATTTGCTTAGTTTTTTTTGTTAGTTATTAGTTTAGTTTTATTATATGTTTTTAGTTAGTTAATTAGTTAGCTAGTTTAGTTATTAGGTTTAGTTTTATTTATTAATTAGTTATTAGTTTTTTATTAGTTTTTTACCTATTAGTTATTAATTATTAGTTTGTTTATTTTTTATTATTAGTTATTAGTTAGGTTATTTTTAGTTTAGTTTTAGTTTAGTTTTTATTTTTAGTTGTTTTAATTAGTTTTATGTTTATTTGTTTAGTTATTTATTTTATTTTTATTAATTTTAGTTTTAATTATTATTATTCGGTATTATCTTTTATTAGTTTATTATTTTAACTAGTTTGATTTATTATTATTATTATTATTATTATTATTATTATTATTATTATTATTATTATTAATTTTTAGTTTTAATTATTATTATTATTTTTACTTATTAGTTGGTTATTATTAATTTGTTTTAGTTTATTAGGTTTTATTAGTTAATTAGTTATTTTATTTTATTCATTAATTATTACTTTATTATTAGTTATTATTAGTTTATTAGTTTAGTTAGTTTTTTATTAGTTTAGTTTATTATTAGTTATTCAATTATTACCATAGTTATTAGTTAAATTTTATTAGTTAGTTTTTATTAGTTTATTAGTTAAGTTTATTTGTTGTTATTAGTTTTTTATTAGTATTATTATTAGTTATTAGATTTAGTTATTAGTTTAGTTGTTAGTTTTTTTTATTAGTTATTATTATTTATTATTAGTTGGTATTATTAGTTATTTTAATTTAGTTTTATTTATTATTTAATAGTTGGTTATTTATTAGTTATTAGTTAGTTTAGTTATTAGTTTATTAGTTTATTATTAGTTATTATTTTAGTTTTTATTAGTTATTATTAGTTATTATTAGTTATTAGTTATTAGTTATTTTATTAGTTGTAGTTAAGTTTTATTTAGTTTTTAGTTATAGTTATTATTTAGTTATTAGTTTATTAATTATTATTTTATGTTTTTAGTTTCATTTAGTTTTATTATTTATTTATTAGTTAGTTTAGTTATTATTAGTTTTAGTTATTAGTTAGTTAATTATTAATAATTATTATTACTTAGGTTTTATTATTATTAATTATTATTATTAGTTTATTTTAATTAGTTATTATTAGTTTAGTTTTTTATTAAGTTCATTATCATTTTATGATTTAGTTTTTATGTTTATTATTATTTGTATTAGTTTAGTTATTATTAGTTTTAGTTTATTTTATCAATCAATTATTTAGTTAGTTATTTATTGTTATTTATTTATTAGTTATTACTTTAGTTACTTTATTAGTTTATTAGTTAGGTTTTATTAGTTTATTAGCTTATTAGTTATTAATTAGTTTTTTAGGTTTTATTATTATTATTATTATTTAATTATTAGTATTTAGTTTTATACTTACTATTAGTTATTTTATTATTAGTTTATTATTAGTTTTAGTTTTTTTTATGTTTTTAGTTATTATTATATTTTTTAAATTATTTAGTTTTTATTATTTTATTTAGTTATTAGCTTTTAGTTAGTTATTATTTATTATTATTATTATTATTATTATTATTATTATTATTTATTATTATTTAGTTAGTTAGTTAGTTTTTATTTTTTTTAGTTAGATTAATTAGTTTTTCTTGTTAGTTATTTATTAGATTTTATTTATTAGTTATTATTTATTAGTTATTAGTTTTGAGGTTTTTTTATTAGTCATTATTAGTTATTAGTTTATTAGTTTAGGTTTTAGTTTTTTATTTATAATATTAGTTTTAGTTTATTATTAATTCTTTATTGTTATTAGTTTTATTTATTATTTTAATTATTAGTTATTAGTTATTAGTTATTAATTAGTTATTTATTATTAGTTATTAAATTTTAGTTGTTATTATTAGTTATTAGTTTATTTATTATTTTTATTTTATTAGTTTTTTTAGTTGTTATTAAGTTTTAGTATTATACTTTAGTTATTATCATTATTAGTTATTAGTTTTTTTATTTATTTTTTATTAGGTTTATTATTATTATTTATTTTGTTTTATATATTTTAGTTTTAGTTAGTTTTAGTTAATTATTTATTTATATATTAGTTATTATTATTAGTTAGCTATTATTTTATTAGTTTATTATTAGTTTTATTACTTCTTAGTTTTATTAGTTAGTTATTAGTTTAGTTTATTATTTATTTATTATTAGTTATATTAGTTTAGTTTTTAGTTTATTTTTATTTATTATTAATTATTAGTTATTAGTTTATTAGTTTAGTTTTTTTTAGTTTTATTATTATTATTTTTAATTATTTATTAGTTTTTACTTTATGAGTTATTAGTTTTTAGTTTTATTAGTTATTTAGTTATTAATATTATTTTTATTATATAGTTATTATTATTATTATTATTATTATTATTATTATTATTAGTTAGTCATTTTAGTTATTATTAGTTTTACTATTTGTTTTACTTATTTTTTAATTATTAGTTTATTTTTTAGTTAATTTTAGTTTAGTTATTATTTATTATTAGTTAGTTTTTGTTAGTTATTTATTTATTAAATTAGGTATTAGGTTTTAATTATTATTATTTATTATTAGTTTAGTTTATAAGTTTATTTCTTATTATTAGTTATTATTAGTTTATTAGTTATAAATTTATTAGTTTATTTTAGTTATTATTATTAGTTTATTAGGTTATCGGTTTTAGTTTATTAGTTTTATTATTTAGTTTTATTAGTTTTTTAGTTTAGTTATTATGTAGTTATTTGATTTTAGTTATTAGTTAATTATTATTATTATTATTACTTATTAGTTTATTTTTATTATTTAGTTATTAGTTTAGTTATTTTAGTTCATTATTATTAGGTTTTAGTTTTATTATTTAGTTATTTATTTTTTTATTTTATTATTTAATTTTAGTTATTATTATTAGGTTTTATTAGATTATTAGTTTTAGTTATTTTATTAGTTATTAGTTTATTTAGCTAGTTCGGCTATTAGTTATTAATTATTATTAATTTATTAGTTTTATTATTATTATTATTAGTTTTAGTTTAGTTATTATTTTTAGTTATTAGGTTTAGTTAGTTTATTATTTAGTTAGTTATATTAGTTATAACTTTATTAGGTTTTTAATTATTATTAGTTTTATTATTTATTAGTTTATTAGTTATTAGTTTTTTTATTAGTAATTAGTTAGTTATTATTAGTTCGTTTATTATTATTAGATATTAGTTTAGTTTATTATCAGTTTTTTAGTTATTTATTTTTGTTATTATTAGTTTTTATTTAGTTTTATTAGTTGTTATTATTATTAGTTTTAGATATTATTAATTATTATTATTATTTAGTTATTAATTATTAGTTTTAGTTATTAGTTTTTATTAATTTTTATGAGTTATTATTAGTTTATTAGGTGTTAGGTTAGTTTTGTTACTATTATTAGTTTTATATAGATATTTATTATTAGTTATTAGTTTTAGTTTTTTAGTTTATTATTACTAAGTTTTATTAGTTATTAGTTTATTAGTATTAGTTAGGTTTATTATTTAGTTTGTTTAGTTAGTTTTATTAGTTTAGTTATTATTGGTTTAGTTTATTATTAGTTATTAGTTTTTATTAGTTTTTAGTTATACTTGGTTAATTAGTTATTATTAGTCATTTATTATTATTAGTTTATTAGTTATTAGTTTAGTTAGTTTAGTTAGTTTTTTGTTAGTTTTTTATTATTAGTTTATTATTATTATTATTATTATTATTATTATTATTATTAGGTTTTTAATTATTAGTTATCAGACATTAGTTAGTTTTAGTTAGTTTATTAGTTAATTTTTTTAGTTATTAGTTAGTTATTATGATTATTATTAGATTATTATTTTAGTTATTAGTTTATTAGTTATTATTTAGTTTAGTTTACTAGGTTTAATTAGTTTTTATTAGTTATTTTGGTTTTAGTTTAGTTTTTAGTTTAGTTAGTTTTTATTTAGTTTAGTTATTAGTTATTAGTTATTTTATTATTAGTTTATTAGTTTTGTTAGTATTATTATTAGTTAGTTTTAGTTTCTTAGTTCTTATTAATTTTAGTCTTATTAGTTTTTTACCTTTTATTATTAGTTATTAGTTTTTATTAGTTATTAGTTTAGTTAGTATTAGTTTATTATTATTATTAGGTTTTATTGGTTTATTACTTTATTGTTTTAGTTTTAGTTTTATTAGTTAATTATGTATTTTACTAGTTTTTTAGTAGTTTAATTTTATTAGTTAGTTTAGTTATTTAGTTTTATTTGTTAGTTATTAGTTTATTTATTTATTTTATTATTACTTATTTAGTATTATTATTAGTTATGAATTTATTTTTAATTATTATTTAGTTAGTTTAGTTTAGTTTTTATTAGTTATTAGTTATTTATTAGTTATTATTAGTTAGTTATTAGTTTGTTATATTAGTTATTAGTTTTAGTTATTATTATATTTATTTTTATTAATTTAGTTATTATTAGTTAGTTATTTAGTAATCATTTATTTACTAGTTTTATTAGTTATCAGTTTATTATTTATTAGTGATTAGTTATTACTATTATTATTATTAATTATTTGTTTATTATTTATTATTATTAGTTATTATTATTAGTTTATTTATTATTAGTTATTAGTTTAGTTAGTTAAAGTTTTAGTTTATTAGTTTTTTAGTTTTAGTTATTAGTTATTTTTATTTAGTTATTAGTTATTATTAGTAAGTTTTATTATTAGTTTACTAGCTAGTTAGTTTAGTTATTATTATTAGGTTTAGTTTATTATTATTAGTTTTAATTATTTATTTTATTAGTTTTATTATTATTATTAGTTATTTTTATTAGTTATTAGGTTTTATTAGTTTTAGTATATTATTAGTTTAATAGTTATTAGTTCTAGTTATTTATTATTAGTTATTAGTTTTATTAGGTTTTTAGTTTTATTAGTCATTTATTAGGTTAGTTTTTGTTTTATTGGTTAATTATTATTATTAGTTATTTATTATTAGTTATTATTAGTTAGTTATTAGTTATTAATTATTTAGTTATTAGTTAGTTATTATAGTTATTATTATTATTATTATGTTTTTTTTTATATGTTACTTGTTATTAGTTTTTATTTTATTAGTTATTAGTTTATTAATTATTATTAATTATTAGTTTGGTTAGTTATTATTACTAGTTTTGCTAATATTAGTTATTAATATAATTTTATTAGTTATCATTTTGTTATTATTAGTTAGTTATTAGATAGTTTAGTTGATTAATTAAAAGTTTTCAATTTATTATTAGTTAGTTTTAGTTATTATTATTATTTTATTATTATTATTATTATTATTATTATTATTATTATTATTATAAGTTTAGTTTATTAGGTTAGTTACTAGTTAGTTATTAGTTTCTTTATTATTATTAGGCTTAATTTTATTAGTTATTTTAGTTTTATAGTTTATTAATTTATTATTATTAGTTTAGTTATTATTAGTTATTTAGTTTATCATTAGTTATTTAGTTAGTTTAGTTATTAGTTATTTATTTTGTTTATTATTATTTGGTTTAAGTTTATGTTTAGTTATTAGTAAGTTTTAGTTTAGTTATTTAGTTCTTAGTTAGTTAGTTTAGTTAGTTTTTTTTAGTTATTAGTTTATTATTATTGTTTACTTTTTGTTATTATTATTAGTTAGTTATTATTAATTTAGTTTATTATTAGTTTTATTAGTCTAGTTTTATTAATTTATTAGTTTATTAGTTATTAGTTAGCTAATTATTATTATTGTTATTAGTTTTTAGTTATTATTAGTTGAATTAGTTATTTAGTTAGTTTATTTGTTTAATAGCTATTGATTTTTAGTTATTATTAGTTTAGTTATTAGTTAGTTATTTAGTAATTAGTTTTATTAGTTTAGTTATTAGTTATTAGTTAGTTATTATTATTATTATTAGTTATTTAGTTTAGTTATTTTATTAATTATTATTAATTTAGTTATTGGTTAGTTTATTATTTTTTATTATTTTAGCTATTTAGTTATTTATTTTTATTAGTTTTAAGTTATTATTAGTTTTTTTATTAGTTTTATTAGTTATTATTAGTTAGTTTTATTCTTATTATTTTTACTAATTTTAGGGTGTTTATTAGTTTTTTGTTTTATGAGTTTTGTTTTTTAGTTTTTAGTTATTAGTTTAAATTTTAGTTATTATTAGTTTAGTTATTAGTTTTTTTAGTTATTAATTTTTATTATTACTAAGTTTTTTTAATTTATTAATTAGTTATTATAGTTATTAGTCTATTATTATTAGTTTTAGGTTTATTAGTTATTAGTTTAGTTAATAGTTATTAGTTTAGTTTTATTAATTTATTATTTTATTTTATTATTTAGTTGTTTTATCATTAGTTATTAGTTATTATTATTAATTATTTAGTATTTTTTATATTTAATTATTAGTTATTAGTTTTAGTTATCATTATTAGTTAGTTATTAGTTAGTTTTATTATTAATTTTTTATTTATTAGTTTATTAGTATTAAGTTTTATTTTATTTAGTTATTGTTATTATTATTTAGGTTATTAGTTTAATTTTATTATTATTATTTATTTTATTAGTTTATTATAATTTATTAGTTATTTATTAGTTTATATTGGTTAGTTAGTTTTAGTTAATTAATTATTTATTTATTAGTTATTATTAGTTAGTTATTATTTTATAAGTTTATTATTAGTTATTGTTAGTTATTAGTTTTATTAATTAGTTATTAGTTTAGTTTACTAGTTAGTTATCATTAGTTATATTAGTTTATTTAGTTATTATTATTTGCTATTAGTTTGTTAGTTAGTTAGTTATTAGTAGTTAGTTTATATTATTTGTTTTTATTTTTTTATTTATTATTTAGTTAGTTATATTAGTTGTGAGTTAGATAGTTTATTATAAATTTGTTATTAGATTATTAGTTTAGGTTTTTAATTTTAGTTTATTAGTTTTTTTTATTAGTTAGTTATTAGTTATTTATTTTATTATTCATTATTAGTTATTAGTTTAATTTATTAGTTTTAATTTTAGGTTTATTAGTTTTATCAGTTTTTTTTATTATTAATTAGTTTATTAGTTTTTAGTTTTATTAGTTTTATTATTATTATTATTATTTATTAGTTTAGTTATTTTATTAGTTTATTATTAGTTATTAGTTAGTTAATTATTATTATTAGTTTTTTAGTTTAGTTATTAGTTATTAGTTTATTTAGTTTTTATTAGTTTTATTATTAGTTTATTAGTTTAGTTATTATTAATTAGTTTTAGTTTATTAGTTATTAGTTTAGTTAGTTTATTTATTAATTTATTATTAGTTTATTAGTTTATTATTTTAGTTTTTATTTAGTTATTTAGTTATTATTATTAGTTATTATTAGTTTAGTTATTATTAGTTTAGTAGTTATTAGTTTATTGGTATTTTAGTTATTAGTTTAGGTTATTAGTTGGTTAGTTTTTATTTGTTTATTAGTTTATTATTATTTTTAGTTTGTTATTTATTAATTAGTCTTATTAGTTAGTTTTATTGGTTTTTTATTATTCATTTATTAGTTTATTAATTTATTAATTTTTTAGGTTTTATTAATTATTAGTTTTATTTTATTTATTAGGTTTTAGTTTATTAGTTTAGGTTTAGTTTTAGTTTTATTAGTTTTATTATAAGTTATTTAGTTAGTTATTAGGTCTATTAGTTTTATTAATTATTATTATTAGTTTATTAGTTTAGTAGTATTATTATTTAATTATTATTATTAGTTTTTAGTTATTTATTTAGTTAGTTATTATTTATTAGTTATTAGTTTGTTAGTTTAGTTATTATTAGTTATTAGTTATTTAGTTTAGTTAGTTATTTGTTTTTAATTATTAGTTAGTTATTATTAATTAGTTAGTTATTAGTTTATTAGATTATTAGTTTAATTTTTAAGGTTTATTATTAGTTTATTATTGGTTTAGTTAGTTAGTAGTTTTTATTAGTTAGTTTATTAGTTATTAGTTTAGTTATAAGTTAGTTTATTAGTTTATTAGTTTTATTAGTTTTAATTACTAGTTTAGTGTTAGTCATTTGTTTAGTTTTATTAGATTTATTTAGTTATTAATTTATTTTAGTTAGTTATTTTATTAGTTTATTTGTTTATTAGTTGAGTTTATTATTTATTTTTTTTTATTTTATTATTAGTTATTATTAGTTATTGTTTAAATAATTTTAGTTTAGTTATTAGATTTAATTTAGTTATTAGTTATATTATTATTATTGGTTATTAGTTTTATTTAGTTGTTATTATTTTATTGATTATTAGTTATTAGTTTGTTATTAGTTTTAATTTTTTAGTTTAGTTAGTTATTAGCTAGTAAGTTTTTGTTTTAGTTTTTAGTTTTTAGTTAATTAGTTAATTTTTTAATTTATTAGTTAGGTTATTTTATTAGTTTTAATTAGTTTTATAAGTTTATTATGTTTAATTATTAGTTTATTAATTATTAGGAATTAGTTTATTAGTTTTTATTAGTTAGTTAGTTTAATTTTTAGGTTTAGTTTAGTAATTTATTATTAGTTATTAGTTATTATTTTAGTTATTATTTATTAGTTATTATTTTAGTTATTATTTATTTAGTTTATTAGTTTTTATTTCATTTAGTTTTAGTTATTAGTTTATTTAATTTCTTTTTAGTTTTAGTTTTTATTTTATTTATTTAGTTTAATTTATTAGTTATTAGTTTAGTTTAGTTATTAGTTATTAGTATATTATTTTTTATTAGTTTGTTATTAATTAGTTAGTTTACTTTTTAAGTTTAGTTTAGTTATTTATTATTAGTTATTAGTTTTAATTATTAGTTTTTCATTTTCATTTTGATTTTTTTATTTATTTAGCTTATTAATTTTAATTAGTTTAGTTTTAGTTATTAGTTTATTTAGTTAGTTATTGGTTTAGTTATTATTTTTATTAATTATTATTAGGTTATTATTAGTTTAGTTAGTTTAGTTAGTTTTATTATTAATTATTATTTTATTAGTTTTATTAGTTTTAGTTTTTACTTATTATTATTTTATTAATTATTAGTTATTAGTTATTATTTAGTATTTAGTTTTATTATTAGTTATAGTTATTATTATTAGTTATTAGTTATTAGTTTTTATTAATTTATTATTATTATTTAGTTTTATTGGTTATTTAGTTTAGTTATTTTAGTTATTATTAGTTTGTTTTTAGTTTTTAGTTTAGTTTAGTTAGTTATTTAGTTATTTTATTAATTTTCTATTAGTTAGTTATTAGTTATTAGTTAGTTATTAATTAGTTTTATTAGTTAGCTTTTTAGTTATTATTAGATTATTAGTTAGTTAGTTTTTATTAGTTTTATTAGTTTAGTTAGTTTAGTTTTTTATTATTATTTTTCTTTATAAGTTCTTTATTAGTTAGTTTATTAGTTATTATTAGTTATTATTAGTTATTATTTTAGTTATTATTATTATTACTTTATTATTAGTTAATATTATTTTATTTTTTATTATTATTTATTAGTTTTATTATTAGTTATTAGATTAGTTATTTAGTTAGTTTTATTAGTATAGTTACTTAGTTTATTGGTTATTTAGTTAGCTTTATTATTAGGTTTATTTTTTAATTATTAGTTATTTATTAGTTATTAGTTTTATTAGTTTAGTTATTTATTATTAATTTAGTTAATAATTTTATTAGTTATTAGTAAGTTATTTTGTTTAGTTAGTTTATTAGCTAGTTTAATTATTAGTTTTAGTTATTAGATATTATTTATTAGTTAGTTTTTTTAGTTTTATTATTTATTTATTAGTTTATTAATTTTAAGTTTATTATTTATTTGTTAGTTAGTTATTATTAGTTAATTATTAGTTTACTATTAGTTTATTAATTTAGTTATTAGTTTTTATTAGTTAGTTATTAGTTAGTTATTAGTTTAGAAATTATTTAGGTTTAGTTAGTCTATTATTAGTTGTTTATTATTATTATTATTTTATTATTATTTTATGTATTATTATTTATTATTACTTAGTTATTTTATTTAGTTTTATTAGTTATTAGTTTATAATTATTATTTTTAGTATTTTAGTTTATTTTTTTAGTTAGTTTAAAGTTATTAGTTTAGTTATTAGTTTAGTTATTATTAGTTAATTAGTTTTAGTTTAGTTATTAGTTCTTACTTTCTTTATTATTAGTTCATTAGTTTAGTTATTAGTTTATTAGATATTAGTTATTATTAGTTAGTTATTTAGTTTAGTTATTATTAGTTAGTTGTTATTAGTTATTAATTAGTTAGTTTTTGCTTATTAGTTTAGTTTAGTTTTTTTGGTTTAGTTTAATTATTAGCTATTTAGTTTTTATTATTAGGTTTTAATTTTTTAGTTAGTTTTAGTTATTAGTTTATTAGTTAGTTTTCAGTTTAGTTAATTTATTTAGTTAGTTTTATTTTATTATTATTATTATTATTATTAGTTTATTAGTTTTTATTAGTTTATTATTATTATTAATTATTATTATTAGTTATTTGTTTATTAGTTTATTCATTTAGTTTATTAGTTAGATATTAGTTAATTTTAGTTTATTAGTTTTATTAATCATTTAGTTATTAGTTTTATTAGTTTTGTACTAGTTAGTTTTTTAGTTTATTTAGTTATTAGTTTATTAGGCTTTTTATAAGTTATTTTAGTTTTTTTTAGTATTTTTATTAATTTTATTTTTTAGTTATTATTATTAGTTATTAGTTTAGCTTTTAGTTTATTAATTAGTAAGTTATTAGTTATTATTTAATTTATTATTAGTTTAGTTATTAGTTTTTAGTTTTATTAGTTATTTATTAGTTTAGTTTTTGTTATTAATTTTTTTAGTTTATCATTATTATTAGCTAGTTTTAGTTAATTTATTATTAGTTCTTAGTTCTTAGTTATTAGTTTTAGTTAGATTATTTATTTATTAGTTATTATTAGTTTAATTAGTTATTTAGTTTAGTTATTATTATTATTAGCTTTAATTTATTAGTTTTTAGATTTTATTATTAGTTAGTATTAATTTTATAGTTTATTAGTTTAGTTATTATTATTATTATTATTAGTTAGTTTATTAGTTAGTTAGTTTAGTTTATTTCTCTTATTATTAGTTAATATTTGTTATTAATTTTTTAGTTTAGTATCAGTTTATATAATTATGTTTTATTAGTTATTTGTTATTATTAGTTTTATTTTTTATTAGGTTATTAATTTATTTGTTATTATTTACTTATTAGTTTATTTATTATTAGTTAGTTTAGTTATAAGTTTTAGGTTATTAGTTTAGTTTATTAGTTATTAGTTTAGTTATTTAGTTTATTTTGCTAGTTATTTATTAGTTAGTTTTAGTTTTATCAGTAATTATATTATTATTATTGTTATTAGTTTAGTTATTATTTAGTTATTAGTTTATTAGTTTATTAGTTTATTTCTATTAGTTGTATTAGTTTTTTGTTTTATTAGTTTAGGTTATTATTAGTTATTAGTTTATTTAGCCTATTATTAGTTATTATTTAGTTATTATGAGTTTTAGTTATTATATCTAGTCATTATTATTAGTTATTATTTTATTTGTTTTCTATTATTAGTTTATTAGTTTAGGTTATAATTAGTTATTATTATTAGGTTTATTAATTATTTAGTTTAGTTATTATTATTATTATCTTTAGTATATTAGTTTATTATTTTTTAGATTTTATTATTGATTAGTTTAATTAGTTTTATAATTTATTAGTTTAGTTATTTAGTTTATTATTATTAGTTATTAGTTAGTTTATTAGTTAATTTAGTTTATTTCTCTTATTATTAGTTTATTAGTTTTGTTAGTTTTAATTATTTTTAGTTTTTATTAAATTATTAGTGTTTTAGTTTAGTATTAGTTTATATAATTAGGTTTTATTAGTTATTAGTTAGTTTTAGTTATTTGTTATTATTAGGTTTATTATTTTTATTAGGTTATTAATTTATTTGTTATCATTTAGTTATTAGTTTTTAGGTTATTAATTTAGTTTATTAGTTATTAGTTTAGTTATTTAGTTTATTTTGTTAGTTATTTAATAGTTAGTTAGTTTTAGTTTTTTTAGTAATTATTATAATAATAATTATTATTAGTTTAGTTATTATTTAGTTATTAGTTTATTAGTTTATTAATTTATTAGTTATATTAGTTTTAGTTTATTAGTTTAAGTTATTATTATTTATAAGTTTTATTAGTTTATTATTAGTTATTATTCAATTATTATGAGTTTTAGTTATATCTAGTCATTATTATTAGTTATTAGTTTATTGGTTTATTATTATTAGTTATTAGTTAGTTTAGTAGTTTAGTTATGAGTTTATTAGGTTTATTTTTAGTTTTTATTAGTTAGTTAGTTAGTTTACTTTTTTATTATTTATTAATTTATTAGTTAAGTTTTTTAGCTCATTATTAGTTATTAGTTATTAGTTTTATTAGTTATTAGTTATTAGTTTATAGTTTATTTAGTTTATTATTATTAGTTATTAGTTAGTTATTTATTATTAGTTTTATTTTATTAGGTATTTAGTTATTAGGTTTAGTTAGATATTATTAGTTAGTTATTATTAATTATTAGTTATTAGTTTATTAGTTAGTTAATTTATTTAGATTTTATTAATTATTAGTTATTATTATTAGTTTTAGTTTTATTAGTTATTAATTTAGTTATTAGTTATTAGTTTTTAGTTTTAATTATTATTAGGTTTAGATTTAGGTTTAGTTATTAGTTATTATTTTCTTATTATTATTAGTTTAGTTATTATTATTTTATTATTAATAGTTATTAGTTTTATTAGTTTAGTTATTAGTTAGTTATTAGTTTAGTTATTTATTTAGTTATTATTATTAGTTATTAGTTATTATAGTTTTATTAGTTAGTTTTAGTTTTAGTTTATTTTTATTATTATTAGTTTAGTTAGTTTTATTAATTTATTAATTATTTTAGTTAATATTTATTAGTTATTTAGCTTATTTGTTTATATTATTATTATTATTTATCTTTATTTTTATTATTGGTTATTAGTTAATTTAGTTATTAGTTTATTATTTAGTTATTAGTTGGTTATTAGTTAGTATATTTTTATTAATTTAGTTATTTATTATTAGTTATTATTTATTAATTATTATTAGTTAGTTTATTAGTATAGGTATTTTCTTTAGTTTTATTAGTTTATTAGTTTATTAGTTTAGTTTTATTAGTTAGTTAGTTTATTATTATTTAGTTTTAGTTTTAATATTTTTAGTTTTTTATTAGGTTTAGTTTAGTTATTTAGTTATTATTAGTTAGTTATTAATATTATTAGGTTATTAGCTTTTTGTTTTATTAATTATTAGTTATTATTTATTATTAGTTATTTAGTTACTAGTTTTTAGTTATTATTATTAGTTTATTAATTTTTATTTTGTTTTAGTTATTTAGGTTTTTATTAGTTAGTTATTAGCTGTTATTAGTTTAGTTATTTAGGTTATTAGTTTAGTTACTTTTTAGTTATTAGTTTAGTTATTATTAGTTATTATTAGTTATTTAGTTATTAGTATTAGTATTAGTTAGTTTATTATTATTAGTTTAGTTTAGTTTTATTAGATTATTATTATTACTTATTATTAGTTAGTTAGTTATTATTTAGTTATAGTAATTAGTTTAGGTTTAGTTAGTTATTACTAGTTAGTTAGTTATTATTTAGTTATTTATTAGTTATTATTACTTAGTTTATTATTAGTTATTAGATTTTTAGTTAGTTATTAATTATTAGTTAGTTTTATTATTATTATTATTCATTTTAGTTATTAGTTATTATTAGTTAGTTAGTTTATTTGTTCTTAGTTTAATTAGTTAGTTATTAGTTTAGATTTTTATTAGTTAGTTTATTATTATTATTATTGTTAGTTTAGTTTATTTATTATTATTTATTAGTTTTTTAATTAGATTTTATTAGTTATTAGTTATTATTAGTTATTAGTTGTTAGTTTATTTTTTATTATTAGTTATTAGTTTAGTTAGTTATTAGTTTAGTTATTATTAGTTATATTAGTTATTAGTTAGTTATTTAGTTAATTATTTTTATTAGTTAATTTTTTTAGTTTATTATTAGTTATTAGTTTTTAATATTTAGTTAGTTATTAGTTTATTAGTTTAGTTATTTATTTTTTATTTTATTTATAAGTTTATTAGTTTTAGTTATTAGTAATTAGTTTAGCTTTATTAGTTTAGTTATTAGTTGTTTACCTTATTATTAGTTAATTTTTTTGTTTTTATTAGTTATTAGTTATTATTAGTTATTAGTTTTTAGTTAATAGTTATTATTATTTAGTTTTAGTTATTAGTTTATTAGTTATTAGTTAATTAGTTATTATTAGTTTTAGTTATTTAGTTAATTAGTTTTGTTATTTATTTAGTTATTAGTATATTAGTTTATTAGTTTAGGTATTATTAGTTATTAGGTTTATTAGTTAGTTATTTTACTATTATTAGTTATTATTAGTTTATTAGTTTTTTATTAGTTTTATTAGTTATTAGTTATTATTAATTATTATTATTATTTAATTATTAAATTTAGTTTATTAGTTATTTTAGTTATTATTTTTATTAGTTATTAGTTATTATTAGTTATTAGTTTATTAGTTTTTATTGGCTCTTAGTTATTTTAATTATTATTAGTTATTAGTTTGTTAGTTTCTTCATTACTAATTATTTTAGTTATTATTAGTTATTATTAGTTATTATTAGCTATTAGTTTTAGTTAGTTTTTATTAGTTAGTTATTATAGTTATTATTATTAATTATTAGTTATTAGTTATTAGTTATTAGTTAATTAGTTTTTGAGTTTTTTATTTAGTTTCTATTACTTATTAGTTTAGATATTATTAGTTAGTTTTTAGTTTAGTTATTATTAAGTTTATTAGTTATTATTAGGTTTATTAGTTATTAGTTTTATTATTGGTTAGTTATTATTATTAGTTCATTATTTATTATTAATATTAGTTATTATTAGTTATTAGTTAGTTATTAGTTAGTTATTAGTTTTATTATTAGTTTTATTATTATTAGTTATTAGTTTGATTAGTTTTATTATTATTAGTTTTATTTAGTTATTATTTATTATTTAGTAGTTATTATTATTAGTTAATAGTTTATTTATTATTAGTTTTATTAGTTTTATTAGTTTATTTATTAGGTTAGAGTTTATTAGTTATTAGTTAGTTATTAGGCTTTTTTAGTTTATTATTTAGTTAGTTTTAGTTTTTATTATTATTTAGCTATTAGTTTATTATTATTAGTTTTATTAGTTATTATTTAGTTATTATTAGTTTTAGTTATTAGTTAGTTAGTTTTAGTTATTAGTTATTATTAGTTTAGTTATTAGTTAGTTATTAGTTTATTAGTTTTTAGTTTTTAGTTTTAGTTTAGTTAGTTATTTATTTATTGGTTATTAGTTATTTATTAGTTATTTAGTTATTTAATTTTTAATTTAGTTATTTAGTTATTTAGTTTTATTAGTTTTATTAGTTTTAGTTAGTTTTATTAGTTTTAGTTTGTTTTATTAGTTTTAGTTTAGTTTTATTAGTTTTATTATTATTAGTTTTTATTTTAGTAATTTAGTTTTAGTTATTATTTATTATTTGTTTATTTTATTAGTTAGTTATTATTATTAGTTAGTTTTAGTTAATTATATTATTACTTTATTTTATCAGTTAGTTAGATATTATTACTCTTAGTTGTTTAGTTATTAGTTTCATTT
>CM038214.1:297784373-297911873 GCA_021442155.1 Cymbidium sinense | reverse complement strand
AGTGTTTAGTCTTTAGGGTTTATGGTTTTGAGGGTTTAGGGTTAGCTTAGGGTTTAGGGTTAGTTTAGGGTTTAGGGTTTAGGCTTTAGGGCTTTTAGGGTTTAGGGTTAGTTTAGTTAGTTTAGTTTATTTATAATTTAGGGTTGAGTTTAGGTTTAGGGTTTAGGGTTTAGGTTTTAGGGTTTAGAGTTTAGTTTAGGGTTTAGTTTAGGGTTTATGGTTTAGTTTTGAGTTTAGTTGGTTATGGTTTATTTTTTTGGGAAATTAGGAAAATTTTATTGCCACAAAGAAAAGGTACAAAGTCCTTAGAGGGGGCAAATCTCTAAGCTAATGCTTAAAGAGCTACGAAAAGTCATAAATAAATAAGCCTTGTAGCTAATACAATAGATAAAGAAAGGAAGCTAATCAAAATAGAAGCAAAGATCCATAAAAAATAATCCTTGAAATCAGCAACAACCTTTCTCTACTCCTTATGAAACTAGCATAATCCAGCAACCAATGTCTCCCAACCTGTACCAGATATCTACAACAAGCTTGAAAAGGGATTAGTACATATAATGAAATAATTAATTAAACATGAAATATAATAGCAGATAGAAGTAGAAAGATAAAGAGATGCTCAAGCTCAGTTATAATCATCTTAAAGAGCAGCACCATATGTAAGCATCCAGACTTTAAGTTAAGGGTTATAATTACATATAGCACTACCAGCCAAAAGATGGTGTGGGAAGCATCATGGCAATCATTGCTAGCATACCTCTTGCAGCACCTTATCCAATGATGATCATCGCACAAACCTGCATAAAACTTCAAACAGCAAATGTAGCCATGAAAAACCCAACATTCAAATAGATTAAACTCAGTAAAGCAGATAAGGAGGTAACCCACCAAGAAAGGCATAGGCCATAGGGAGCACCACCAAAGCCACCACCAAGAAATGCTGACACAGTTGCTAGGAGCAAACCTCATAATATGGCAGATAGGACTAAACAGAGACCAAATGAAGGCTAAAGGAGGACCAAAATTGGTAAGGTCCTTCATTAAAAGAACATGCTAAGATCTATAAATGATCATAATATCCAGGTTAACAATAAGACTAACATCAAGACTAAATGAAAGCTTGGCAACCAACAAAACAAGAAAGGGTAGAGGTTCATCCCCAATCCAAAAATGAGAATCCTAGCAGGTAGACACCAGAAGAGAAGAATGGAAATTTAAATAGTCTGATCCATACATATATTTGACAAGATCAGGAAAATTATAATAAAGTAAATACTCTTTAAACTCAACTAGCTAGTTAGAGCACCCAAACTAAGCAGCCAGCAAGGCAGTCCACCCTGTAAGCCACCAATACATCCAAAGATTCTAGTCATTAGACTTAGAACCATTAGAATGAAGGACAAAAAGAGTCATCCAATCAGAAATATTAAAAAAATCCTAAAGAAAAGCCAGAGATAGTAACCACCAATCCCCATCCAAGAATCCAATTAAAATAGCTTGATACGACAACCAAAAACCAAAAAAGGTGAAAACCTTGTATGGTCAAAATATTCCAAAGCTAAAGACAACCACAAATAAGAACCCCAAGAGGGATAACATCAACCAAATCCACAAAACATCCAACCAATAGTTAGCCACCTTCCCATTTAAAATACCAATTAAAAATAAAACCTCAATATTACAGGAGACATACCCAATAATCAGATGATATAACAAACCTGGAATAACTAACCTAACACTCATCCAGAGCAGTACTAAAGAAAGGATAGATAGACGCAGGAAAATAGCTCTCTAATCTATAACTGAAGAGAAAAAGCCCTCAATGTCACATATATCCTCTTTATTGCAGGAGAAAAAACCATAATAACATAACTATCAACAACCACCTTCCCATAGGAAAACCCCAACCAAGAGGGCCACACCCCAAAAAACACCAAAAAAATCCATAAGGATAAGGACAAACTAATAGGAAAAACTATCCGGCTTAGGTTTTTCAGTTTAGGATTTAGTGTTTAGCATTTAGGGTTTAGGATTACAGGTTAGGGTTAGGGTTTAGCATTTTGGGTTTTGTATTTTGGGTTTTAGGGTTTAGGGTTTAGGGTTAGGGTTTTGGGCTTTGGGTTTAATGTAAGTTTAGGGTTTAGGGTTTAGAGTTTAGGGCCTTTTAGGGTGTAGGGTTTAGGGTTTAGGATTTAGAGTTGTAGGTTTAGGGTTGTAGGTTCAGGGTTTAGGGTTTATGGTTAGCTTTATGGTTTAGGGTTTAGGGTTTTAGATTTAGGGTTTATGTTTTAGGGTTTTTTCTAAATTAGGTAAACCTGTAGGTTTAGGTTTATTTAATTTTCTATTTCTTTATTTTAGTTTATTTTATTTTTATTTTTATTTAGGTTTATTTTTATTTATTTATTTTAGCTTATTTATTTTAAGTTTTTTTTATTTTAGTTTATTTTTTAGGTTTATGTTTATTTTTTAGTTGAGTTTTATTTTTATTTTATTTTTTAGGTTGAAGTTTTATTTTCTATTTTTAAGTTTATGTTTTTATTTTATTTTTTAAGTTTAGGTTTTAGGTTTTTATTTTAGATTTATATTTAGATTTTTTTTAGTTTAAGTTTATGTTTATATTTAGTTTATTATATTTTATTTAGTTTAGGTTTAGGTTTAGGTTGTATTTATTTTAGTTTAGGTTTAGGTTTACTATATTTTGTTTATTTTATTTTTATTTTAGGTTTAGGTTTTTTTTTAATTTTGGGTTTAGGTTTTTCTTTTAGGTTTTATTTTATAGGTTTATGTTTTTGTTTAGTTTTTATTTTATTTTATTGTAGATTTATTTTATTCTTATTTTACGTTTAGTTTTTATTTTATTTTAGTTTTTTATTCTTAGGTTTATTTTATTTTAGCTTATTTTAACTTTTTATTTTTTTTAATTTTTAGTTTTAGATTTAGGTTTTAGTTTAGATTTTTATTTTATTTTAGTTTTTTTAATTTTATTTAGGTTCAAGTTTTTTATTTATTTTATTCTTAGGTTTTACATTATTTAGGTTTAGGTTTTTAGGTTTTTAGGATTTACGCTTTAGGGTTTAGGGTTTAGGACTTATGGTTTAGGTTTTAGGGTTTTAAAGTTTATGATTTTAGGGTTTAGGGTTAGGGTTTAGGGTTTAAGGCTTAGGGTTTAGTGTTTAGTCTTTAGGGTTTATGGTTTTGAGGGTTTAGGGTTAGCATAGGGTATAAGTTAATTTAGGGTTTAGGGTTTAGGCTTTAGGGTGTAGGGTTTTAGGGTTTAGGGTTTAGGGTTAGTTTAGGGTTTAACATTTTATGGTTTAGGGTTCAGGGTTCAGGATTTAGGGTTTAGTTTTAAGGTTTAGTTTAAGTTGAGGTTTAGTGTTAGGTTAGGTTTAGGTTTAGGTTTTTGATTTAGGTTTTTTTAAGGTTTTAGGGTTTAGGTTTAGGGTTTAGGGTTTAAGTTTAGGTTAGGGTTAGATTTAGGGGTTTAGGTTTAGGTTTAGGGTTTAGGGTTTAGGTTAGTTTAGGGTTTAGAGTTTTTTAAGGTTAGGGTTTAGGATTAGGATTTAAGTTATAAGTTTAAGGTTTAGGTTTAAGTTTAGGGTTAGTGGTTATGGTTTAGGGTTTAGGGTTTAGGATTTAGGGTTTTTGGTTTAAGGTTTAAGTTTTAGGGGTTTTTTTTTTAAATTAAGTCAACCGATAGGTTTAGGTTTATTTAGTTTATTTTTTGTTTATTTTAGTTTATTTTATTTTTTTATTTTATTTAGGTGTAATTTTTATTATTTTTAAATTTTGTTTATTTATTTTAATTTAGGTATTTTAGTTTAGTTTATTTTTAGGTTTAGATTTATTTTTTTTAGATTGAGGTTTTATTTTTTATTTTATGTTTAAGTTTATGTGTTTATTTTTTTTTAGGTTTAGGTTTTTGGTTTTTACTTTTGGTTTATTTTTAGGTTTTATTTTTTTAATTTAAGTTTAGGTTTATGTTTAGTTTATTATATTTTATTTAGTTTAAGTTTATGTTAAGATTTAGTTTATTTTAGGTTAGGTTTAGGTTATATTTATTTTAGTTTTGGTTTAGGTTTATTATATTTTATTTATTTCATTTTTATTTTAGGTTTAGGCTTTTTTTTAGTCTAGGGTTAAGGTTTTATTTTTTATTTATTTTTAGGTTTATTTTTTATGTTTAGGTTTTTATTTAGTTTTTATTTTATTGTAAGTTTATTTTAGTCTTATTTTACGTTTAGTTTTTATTTTATTTAGGTTTTTTATTCCTAGGTTTATTTAATTATAGTTTATTTTTATTTTTTATTTTATTTTATTTTTATTTTTAGGTCTAGGTATTATTTTAGGTTTTTATTTTATTTTAGTTTTATTTTATTTTTTTAGTTTTTTATTTTATTTAGGTTTTTTTTTATTTATTATTAAGTTTTATTTAGTTTAGGTTTAGGTTTTTAGGTTTTTAGAATTTTGGTTTTAGGGTTTAGGGTTTTAAGGTTTAGGGATTTAGGATTTAGGGTTTATTGTTAGGGTTTAAGCTTTAGGGTTTAGGGTTTAGTGTTTAGGGTTTAGGGTTTAGGGTTTTGATGGTTTAGGGTATAGGGTTTAGGGTTATTTTAGGGTTTAGCATTTTAGGGTTTAGGCTTTAGGGTTTTAGGGTTTAGGGTTTAGGGCTTAGGGTTAGGGTCAGGTTTTAGGGTTTAGGGTTTTGGGTTTTGGGTTTTAGGTTTAGGGTTAGTTTAGATTTAGTGCCTAGGGTTTAGGGTTTAGGGTTTAGGGTTTAAGGTTTTTTATGACTTAGGGTTTAAGGTTGTAGGTTTAGGGTTTAGGCTTTAGGGTTAGTATTTTTATTTAGGGTTTAGGATTTAGGTTTTAGGGTTTTTTTAAAATTAAATAAATTAGCAGGTTTAGGTTTATTTAGTTTATTTTTTATTTATTTGAGTTTATCTTATTTTTTATTTTTACTTTGATTTATTTTTTATTTATATTTAGCTTAGTTTATTTATTTTAGGTTTATTTCTTCTAGTTTACATTTTTTAGGTTTAGGTTTATTTTTTTAGTTGAGTTTTATTTTTATTTTATTTGTTATGTTTAGGTTTTATTTTTTAGTGTATGTTTAGGTTTATGTTTTTATTTTATTTTTTTAAGTTTAGGTTTAAGTTTTACTTTAGGCTTATATTTAGGTTTTATTTTAGTCTTATTTTTAAGTTTTATTTTTTAGTTTAGCTTTAGGTTTATTTTGAGTTTATTATATTTTATTTAGTTTAGATTTAGGTTTAGGTTTAAGTTCTATTTATTTTAGTTTATTTTATTTTATTTTAGGTTTAGGTTTATTTTTTGTTTTATTTTAGTTTTATTTTAGGTTTAGGTTTTTTCTTAGTTTAGGGTTTATAATTTATTTTTTATTTATTTTTAGATTAATTTTTAGGTTTCTATTTTTATTTAGTTTTTATTGTGTTTTATTTTTGGTTTATTTTATTGTTATTTTACATTTAGTTTTTATTTTATCTAGGTTTTTTATTCTTAGGTTTATTTTATTTTTTAGTTTAGTTTTTATTTTTATTTATTTTATTTTAGTTTATTTTATTTTTAGGTTTAGGTTTAGGTTTTAATTTAGGTTTTTATTTTATTTTGGTTTAGGTTTTTTTTATCTATTTTATTATTAGGTTTTATTTCGTTTAGGTTTAGGTTTTTAGGTTTTAAGGGTTTAGGGTTCAGGGTTTTAAGGTTTAGGGTTTTAAGGTCAAGTGTTTAGGGTTATGGTTTAGGGTTTAGGGTTTTAAGGTCTAGCGTTTAGGGTTATGGTTTAGGGTTTAGGGTTTAGGGTTTAGGGTTAGTTTAAGGTTTAGTGTTAGTTTAGGGTTTAATGTTTAGGCTTTAGGTTTGAGGGTTTTCAAGGATTAAGGTTTTGTTTTAGGGTTTAGGTTTAAGTTATCTTAGGTTTAGGGTTTTAGGGTTTAGTGTTTAGGTTTAGGGTTTTAGGTTAGTTTAGGGTTTAGTGTTTAGCGTTTAGAGTTTAGGTTTAGGAGTTTATAGGTTTAAGGTTTAGGTTTAAGGTTTAGGTTTAGGGTTTAGGTTAATTTAGGTTTTAGGTTTGGTTTAGGGTTTTGGGTTTTTTAGCGTTTACGATTGTAGGTTTTCTTTTTAGGGTTTAGGGTTAATTTTAGGTTTTAGTGTTTAGGGTTTATGGTTTAGGATTTAGGGTTTAGGATTTAGGGTTCAGTGTTTAAGTTTTTTTAAAAAGTCATAGGTTTAGTTTATTTAGTTTATTTTCATTTATTTGAGTTTATTTTATTTTATTTTATGTAGGTTTATTTTTTATTTTTTAGTTTAATTTATTTATTTTAGGTTTATTTGTTTTAGTTTAAGTTGTTTTTTTAGTTTATTTTTTTAGGTTTAGGTTTTTATTTTAGTTTTTCACATTTAGGATTTAGGTATTTATTGGAGGTTTACTTTTAGGTTTTATTTTTTTTGTTTAGCAATTGGTTTATTTTCAGTTTATTATATATTTTTTAGTTTAGGTTTATTTTATTTTAAGATTTATATTTAGTTTATTTTATTTTTTAGGTTTAGGTTTTTATTTAGTTTTTATTTTATTTTATTTTAGGTTTATTTTATTTTTATTTTATAATTAGTTTTTAATTTATTTAGGTTTTATATTTTAAGGTTTATTTTATTTTTTTAATTTTAGTTTAGGTTTTTATTTATTTTATTTTTTTTAGATTTATTTTTTTGTTTAGGTTTATGTTTTTATTTTAATTTTTAGGTTTAAGTTTTTATTTTAGGTTTATTTTTAGGTTTTATTTTTTAGTTTAGTTTTATATTTATTTTTAGTTTATTATTTTCTATTTAGTTTAGGTTTAGGTTTAGGTTTAAGTTTAGTTTATTTTAGGTTTAGGTTTAGGTTTTATTTATTTTATTTTAGGTTTAAGTTTATTTTATTTTGTTTGTTTTACTTTTATTTTAGGTTTTGGTTTTTTTTAGTTTAGGGGTTAGGTTTTACTTTTTATTTATTTTTAAGTTTATTTTTTAGGTTTAGGTTTTTATTTAGTTTTTATTTTATTTTATTCTTATTTTAAGTTTACTTTTTATTTTATTTAGGTTTTTTTATTCTTTGGTTTATTTTATTTTTTAGTTTAGTTTAGCTTTTTATTTATTTATTTTTAGTTTATTTTTATTTATTATTTTATTTTATTCTTAGGTTTAGGTTTAGGTTTAGGTTTCAATTTAGGTTTTTATTTTATTTAGATTTAGGGTTTTTTATTTATTTTATTATTAGGTTTCATTTTGGTTTTTGGGTTTTTAGGGTTTAGGGTTTAGGGTTTAGGGTTTAGGGTTTGAGCTTTTAGGGTTTATACTTTTAGGGTTTAGTGTTTAGGCTTTAGGGTTTAGGGTTTTGAGGTTTAGGGTTTAGGGTTTAGGGTTATCTTAGGGTTTAGGGTTAGTTTAGGGTTTAAGCTTTAGGCTTTAGGGTTTAGGGTTTTTAGGGTTAGGGTTTAGGGTTTAAGGTTAGGGTTTAGGGTTTAGGGTGTAGGGTTTAGGGTTTGGGGTTAGTTTAGGGTATAAGGTTTAAGGTTAGTTAGTTTTTAGGGTTTAGGGTGTCAGTTTAGGATTGTAGGTTTAGGTTTAGAGTTTAGGGTTTAGGGTTTAGAGTTAGTTTTGGGGCATAGGATTTTTTTAATTAAGTAAACTAGTAGTTTTATTTTATTTATTTTTATTTAGTTTAGTTTATTTATTTTAGGTTTATTTGTTTTAGTTTGGGTTTTTTAATTTATTTTTTATGTTTATGCTTATTTTAGTTGAGTTTTATTTTTATTTTATTTTTAAGGTATAGGTTTTATTTTTATTTTTATGTTTAGGTTTAGGTTTTTATTTTATTTTTTAAGGTTTAAGTTTTGGGTTTTTATTTTAGGTTTATTTTTAGGTTTTCTTTCTTAGTTTATCTTTAGGTTTATATTTAGTTTATTATACTTTATTTAGTTTAGGTTTAGGTTTAGTTTATTTTAGGTTTACGTTTAGGTTTTATTTATTTTAGTTTAGGTTTAGGTTTATTTTATTTTTATTTTAGGTTTAGGTTTTTTTTTTAGCTTAGGGTTTAGGTCAATTTTAAATTTATTTTAAGATTTATTTTAGGTTTATTTTTTTAGGTTTAAGCTTTTATTTAGTTTTATTTTATTTTATTTTAGGTTTATTTTATTTAGTTTTTTCTTCTTAGGTTTATTTTTTTTAATTTTATTTAGGTTTTATTTATTTTATTTTAATTTATTTTAATTTTATTTTTAATTTTATTTCATTTTTTTTTATAGGTTTAGGTTTTAGTTTTAGTTATTATTTTATTATATATTTTTATTTTATTTAGGTTTAGGTTTTTTTATTTATTTTATTATTAGGTTTAGGTTTTTATGTTTTTAAGATTTAGGGTTTAAGGTTTAGGGTTTAGGGTTTTAGGGTTTAGAGTTTTATGGTTTAGCATTAGGTTTAGTGTTTAGGGTTTAGGGTTTAGGGTTTAGTGTTTTGATTTTATGATTTAGGGTTTAGGGTTAGGTTTAGGGTTAGTTTAGGTTTAGGGTTTAGGGTTTATTTAGGTTTCACATTTTAGTGTTTAGGGTTTAAAGTTTAGGGTTTAGGGTTTAGGGTTTAGAGTTTTTTTTGGTTTTTTTTATTATTTTTTATTTATTTATTTATTTTTTTTATTTCTTTAGGTTTAGGAAGTTTAGGGTTTAGGGTTTAGGGTTTAGGGTTTAGGGTTATTTTTAGGTTTAGGGTTTAGGGTTTTAATATTTAGGGTTTAGGGCTAGGGTTAGGGTTTAGGGTTTAGGATTTAGGGTTTGGGTTTAGGGTTTAGTTATAGGGTTTTTTTTTTGAAATTAAGTAAATTGGTAGGTTTATTTTGTTTATTTTTTTAATTATTTGAGATTATTTTATTTTATATTATTATTTAGGTTTATTTTTTATTTTGTTTAGTGTAAATTTATTTTAGGTTAATTTATTTTAGTTTAGGTTTTTTATTTTAGTTTATTGTTTAGGTTTAGGTTTATTTTTTAGTTGAGTTTAATTTTTATTTTATTTTTTAGGTTTAGGTTTTATTTTTTATTTTTAGGTTTAAGTTTATTTTTTTTATTTTTTATTTAGGTTTAGGTTTTAGTTTTTATTTCAAGTTTATTTTTAAGCTTTGTTTTTTAGTTTAAGTTTAGGTTTATTTTTAGTTTGTTATATTTTATTTAGTTAAGATTTAGGTTTAGGTTTAGTTGATTTTAAGTTTAGGTTTAGCTTGCAATTATTTTAGTTTAGGTTTAGGTTTATCATATTTTGTATATTTTATTTTTATTTTAGGTTTAGGTTTTTTTTAGTTTAGGGTTTAGTTTTATTTTTTTATTTATTTTTTAAGTTTATTTTTTTTTGTTTTTTAGTTTTTATTTATTTTTTTTTGTGGTTTATTTTATTCTTAATTTATCATTAGTTTTATTTTAGGTTTTATTCTAGGTTTATTTTATTTTAGTTTATTTAAATTTTTATTTTATTTTATTTGTAAGTTTATATTCATAATTTTGGTTTTTATTTTGTTTTATTTTATTTAGGTTTAGGTTAGTTTTTAGGTTTTTAGGTTTTAGGCTTTAGGGTTTACTGTTTAGTGTTTAAGGTTTAGGGTTTTGGATTTTAGGGTTTTAGGGTTTTAGGGTTTTAATGTTTAAGGTTTAGGGTTAGGGTTTAGGGTTTAGGGTTTAGGGTTTAGGTTTTAGGCTTTAGGGTTTAAGGTTTTGAGGGTTTAGGGTTTAGGGTTTAGGGTTTAGGGTTTAAGGTTAGTTTAGGATTTAGGCTTTAGGGTTTAGGGTTTTAGGTTAGATTTAGGGTTTAGGTTTAGTTAAATTTAGTTTAGTTTAGTTTTAGGGTTTAGGGTTTAGAGTTTAGGGTTTATAATTAGTTAGGGTTTAGGGTTTAGAGTTTAGTTTGTTTAGTTAGTTTAAGTTTAGGGTTTAGTTTGTTATAATTTTAGGGTGAGTTTAGTTTAGTTTAGGGTAAGTTTTTTGGTTTAAAGTTTATTTTAGTTTATTTAGGGTTTAGGGTTTAGGGTTTAGGGTTTAGGTTTTATAATTTTTATTAAAATTAAGTAAAGTTTAGTTTATTTAGTTTATTTTTATTTATTTGTTTATTTTATTTTTTATTTTATTTAGGTTTATTTTTTATTTTATTTAGTTTAGTTTATTTATTTTAGGTTTATTTATTTTGGTTTATATTTTTTATTTTAGTTTATTTTTTGTTTAGGTTTAATTTTAGTTGAGTTTTTTATTTTTGTTTTATTTTAATTTTGGTTTTACTTTTTATTTTAGTTTAGGTTTATGTTTTATTTCTTTTAGGTTTTGGTTTAGGTTTTTATTTTAGGTTTTGTTTTAGGTATTATTTTTAGTTTAGCTTTTGGTTTATTTTTAGTTTATTATATTTTTACTTATTTTAGGTTTAGGTTTAGGTTTTGTTTATTTTAGGTTTAGGTTTAATTTTTTTATTTATTTTAGTTTAGCTTATTTTAGTTTAGGTTTAGGTTTACTATATCTTATTTATTTTATTTTTATTTTAGGTTTAGTTTTTTTTTTAGTTTTGGGTTTAGGTTTTATTTTTTATTTATTTTTGGTTTATTTTTATTTATTTTTAGGTTTAGGTTTTTTATCTAGTTTTTATTTTATTTTATTTCACATTTATTATTATATTCTTATTTTAGTTTAGATTTATTTTATTTAGGTTTTTTTCTTAGGTTTATTTATTTTTTTAGTTTAGTTTAGGTTTTTATTTATTTTATTTTAGTTTTATTTTTATTTATTTTATTTTGGTTTAGGTTTAGGTTTTAGTTTAGGTTTTATTTTATTTATTTAGGTTTAGGTTTTATTTATTTTATTATTATGTTTATTTATTTTAGGTTTAGGTTTTTTAGTTTGGGTTAGGGTTTATGGTTTTGGTTTAGGTTAGGGTTTTAGGTTTAGGGTTTAGTTGTTTAGGGTTTAGGTTTAGTTTATGTTGAGGTTTCATGTTTATTTAGTGTTTAGGTTTTTAGGGTTTTTTAGATTTAGGGTTTTAGGTTTAGGGTTTAGTTTAGGTTAGGTTTAGTTTTTAGTTAATAGTTTTAGGTTTAGGGTTTAGGGTTTTAGGATAGGTTTAGTATAGGTATAGTTTAGGTTTAGTTTAGGGTTAATTTAGTTTAGTTTAGTTTTTAGGTTTTAGGTTTAGGGTTTTTTAGTTTTAGTTTAGGTTTTTTTTTAGTTTAGGTTTTTATTTAGGTTTAGGTTTAATTTAGGTTTAGTTTAGGGTTCTTTTATTTAGTTTGTTTTATTTAGTTTATTTTTTTTTTTTATTTAGGTTTATGTTTTTTTAGTTTTATTTAGTTTAGTTTATTTATTTTAGTTCAAGTTTTTTTTAGTTTACTTTTTAGGTTTAGGTTTAGGTTTATGCTTATTTTTTAGTTTAGATTTATTATTTTTTATTTTTTAGGATTAGCTTTTATTTTTTATTTTTTGGTTTAGGTTTAGGTTTTTATTTTATTTTTTTAAGTTTAGGTTTTATCCATATTTGACCACCACCTCAATATCCAACCTCAGATCCCCACCACCAGGTCCACCTCTTTGCCTCCACCTTATCTCGTACGTTTTGATGTTGGTTTTATTCTTAGGGTTTAGTTTTCTTTTTTAACTTATTTTGTTACTTTAAGTTTAGGTTTAGGGTTTGGGGTTTAGGGTTAGGTTTATGGTTTAGGGTTTAGGTTTAGTTTAGGTTTTAGGCTTTAGGTTTAGGGTTTAGGTTTTTTTAGGTTTAGGGTTTTAGGTTTAGGTTATATTTAGGTTAGGTTTTCTTTAGTGTTTAGCTTTAGGATTAGGTTTGATGGTTTAGTTAGGTTTAGGTTTAGGGTTTAGGGTTTAGGGTTTAAATTTTAGGGTTTATAGTTTTAGGTTTAGGTTTTTATTAGGTTAGGGTAGGGTTTAGGGTTTATTTAGGGTTTAGGTTTAGTTTAGGGTTTAGGGTTTATTAGTTTTTTAGGTTTAAGTTTAGGGTTTAGGTTTAGGGTTTAGGGTTTTAGTTTAGGGTTTAGTTTTTATTTTATTTAGGTTGATGTTTTAATAAATTAAAGTAGTAGGTTTAGGTTATTTTAGTTTATTTTTTTATATTTATTTTTTTTATATTTAGGTGTATTTTTTATTTTTTATTTAGTTTAGCTAATTTATTTTAGGTTTATTTAGTTTAGGTTTTTTTATTTTAGTTTATTTTTTAGGTTTAGGTTTAGGTTTATGTTTATTTTATACTTTAGTTTTATTTTTATTTTATTTAATTTTTTTGCTTAGGTTTTATTTTTTATTTTTAGGTTTCGATTTAGGTTTTTATTTTATTTTTTTTAGGTTTTATTTTTTAGTTTAGGTTTAGATTTTTTTAGTTTATTTTATTTTATTTAGTTTAGGGTTTAGGTTTAGTTTATTTTAGGTTTAGGTTTAGGTTTTATTTATTTTAGTTTAGGTTTAGGTTTATTTTATTTTGTTTATTTTATTTTTATTTTTTTTTTTTTAGTTTAGGTTTTCGTTTTATTTTTATTTATTTTTAGTTTATTTTTTGGGTTTAGGTTTTATTTAGTTTTATTTAATTTTATTTTAGGTTTATTTTATTTTTATTTTTATGTTTAGTTTTAATTTTATTTAGGTTTATTCTTAGGTTTATTTGATTTTTTAATTTAGTTTAGCCTTTTATTTATTTTATTTTAGATTTTTTTTTAATTTTTTAATCTTTTTAATTTTTAGGTTTAGGTTTAGGTTTTAGTTTAGGTTTAGGTTTAGGTTTAGGTTTTTTTATATATTTTGTTTTTATGTTTTATTTAGTTTAGGTTTAGGTTTAAGTTTTAGTTTATTTAGGGTTATGTTTTACTTTAGGGTTTATGGTTTAGGGTTGTAGGTTTTAGGGTTTAGGGTTTAGGGTTTAGGCTATAGGATTTAGGGTTTAGGGTTTAGGGTTAAGTGGTTAGTGTTTAAAGCTTAGGGTTTAGGGTTTTAAGGTATAGGGTTTAGGGTTAGGGTTTTTTTTTAATTTTAAATTTTTAAATTATAAATAGGTTTAGGTTTATTTAGTTTATTTTTATTTATTTTAGTTTATTTTCTTTTTTATTTTTATTTAGGTTTAGTTTTATTTTTATTTATTTTAGTTTAGGGTTTTTTATTTTAGTTTATTTTTTAGGTTTAGATTTAAGTTTAGGTTTATTTTTTAGTTTTGTTTTATTTTTATTTTACCTTTTAGGTTTAGGGTTTATTTTCCTTTTTTAGGTTTAGGTTTAGGTTTTTTTTTAGGTTTAGATTTTAAGGTTTTTTGTTTTAGGTTTATTTTAGGTTTATTTTTTTGTTTAGGTTTAGGTTTATTTTAGTTTATTTTATTTTTTTAGATTAGGTTTGATAGGTTTATGTTTAGGTTTAGTTTATTTTAGGTTTATTAGTTTAATTTATTTTAGTTTAGGTTTAGGTTTATTTTATTTTTATTTTAGGTTTAGGTTTATTTTTCAGTTTAGGGTTTAGATTTTTTTATTTATTTTTATGTTTTCTTTTTAGGTTTAGGCTTTTATTTAGTTTTTATTTTATTTCATTTTAGGTTTATTTTAATTTTATTTTAGGTTTAATTTTTATTTTATTTAGGTTTTTTATTTTTTTGTTTAATTTAGGAATTTATTTGAGTTTAGTTTTATTTTTTATTTTATTTTCTAGGTTTAGGTTTAGGATTTTATTTTATTTTAATTTATTTAGGTTTAGGAAAGATTTTATGATATATATATCTATATATATATATATATTTTAGTTTAGGGTTTTAGGGTTTAGGTTATTTAAGTTTAGGATTTAGGTTATGATTTAGGTTTAGTTTAAGGTTTAGGATTTTGAAAGAGAATAAATTATTCAACATTTCTTCTTTTGATTTCATCAGTAACACCAAGTTTTCTAAGACACATAGAAAAATGAAATATAGTGCAAATCAAAATCTAGATAACTAAAAGTCTCTACTATAAGACAGTTCCATAAATAGCGATGGTCGACCATTCTTCACTTTCTCTAGTTTCCATAGAACCGATCTCTCAGTGGCGGATCCACCATCATATCCCGATCTCTCCCCACCACCATGGTTAACCTTGCCACCTCCTACCTCCACCAGCTTTAACACCTCCATATCCACCGGCACCTCAGATCCCCACCACCACTTGATAATGCCTCCTGTAGTTGCCTCCACCAGATCTAGATTGAACGGTTGGCGGTGATGTTCTGTCATCAAGTTCTACCCATTCTTAGGGTTTAGGTTTTTTTAGGGTGAATTTTATTGCCACAAAGAAAAGTACAAAGTCCTTGGAGGGTAAATCTCTAAACTAATGCTCAAAGAGCCATAATAAGTCCTAAAGAGATAAACCCTAACTATTACAATAATATAAGGAAAAAAAAAAAGCAAAAAAGCAAAACCAAATCAACAAAAACAACAATCATGATATATCCACTAGGTACTTTTGAAATCTGAAACATACTAATGAAAGGATGAGATTAAGCAAGCATAAAAGTGTGACCAAAAAAAAGTAGAGTAAAGAAAAGGCTGACTTAGTTACAATCATCTCGAACAACACTATATGTAAGCATCAAACTTCAGAAGGTTACAATTACATATAGTGCTACCACAAAGAAGATAGAAAGGGAAACATCAAGGCCATCATTGGACCTCTTGTAGCCCATCATCCCAAGTCCATCATCTTGCAAGGTTGCAAACTCCTCAAGCAAAACATAATAACCAACCACAAAGCCACCAAAATAGATAAAAAGCGGAAAATCAACCAACCATTAGGGACAACAGATAGTATGAACCCCACCAAAGCCACCACCAAGAGGAATAACAACATCAAGCAAGCATCATGATAACAACACAAACCAAAAAAATAAGGCCAAAAAAGAAAACACAAGAGCTCATGTCCTCCATAAGCAAATAGGAAAGGCACAGGTGTCATCAAACCAGAAAAAGGGAAGCGATAAGAGGAGAACCATAGCGTAGGCTAACGACATGTCCAAAGAAAGAAAGGCCAAAAACCACCCATTTAACCAACCACCAGCCAACCAATGTAACCAACAGCCTCTTAGCTAACCACCATAGTAGAAAATCAAATCAATGAAAAGAACAACAACATCCATCATGCCAAAACCACCCAATAACCAAGAGAAGGGTAGAAAGCAAATAACATCCACCAAAAAAACCAAAGTGAAATTATGATCCAGGGTGAATGAATAGCCAAAAAAACAAAATGAAGCAAATACTAGTAAGACAGACTAAATGCCATCCATCAGGAGCAACAACAATACAATAGGAACACCACCAAATCCAACAGCAAAAAGGAGGAGAAATATCAATGAGTGCAAGCATCATAACCACAGCCAAGTTAGGCACCAATACACCAAACCAAGTCACCATATCCCAAAGCAAAACAACAGCCACTAAATAGCCATCAACCAACCAACCCAAAAAAAACAACAAAAACAAAAGCAGCTACAGCTAAGAGAGGAAGACCATTACAGGAAGAGGCCAAAACCACAACCAAATGAAATAAACCCAAACCACCAAAGACCACCAAAACTCAATCAAAAAAAAAATAAGTCAACAAATAACCTCCACCATGCCAAATCTAATCCAAAATTAGACCACCAACAACCCCTCTAATGCCACCAGTAGATAAACCGATAGCAACCAACCAACCAACTCAACTACAAAAACCACCCGACTAGCCAACAAGTCCCCGACCAACCACCACAATAGAAAATCCAACTCGGTTAAAGAACCAGTAGAGATAAAACCCCACAAAAATAGCAGTAATACCACCCAAATGAAGGTCACCAAAAACAAACAAGCAATAACAATCACCCAGCCAGGCAACCAATAGCCACGAGGTTGAAAAACCTAAAATAACCTAGGCAAAGAAACAAGAACCACTAAAACCCAAAGCAAGAGCTAAAAAAAAAAAACCCCAAGAGTGAAAATAAGCAAATGGCCACAACCCAAAGAGGGTTTAACAAAGGGAACCAAAAGCAATGGCTCATCAAAACCAAATGAAACTATCCTTGAAACTTAGAAGAGTTAGCTATAGAATAGGCCATGCCTCATGATTTCTTTGAGCATCTTAGTCATGTGGTTTTCTTGGCTTTCTCTCATCCTTGTTTTGGCTTTCACTAGTGAACATGAGTTTAGTTGATCATGGCTATAATCTATTTCCCCTTGAAAAGTTATTATGATTGTCAAAGTTAGATGTCATTATTAACTCCTCGCTACCTTCTAAATCCTTTAAAGATGCTCTTGTGGGTAAGGCCAACTGCACGGGTGAGTCACTTGATCTTATATCTACTTCCTTAGCTGTACCCATGATTATGTGTGTTGATTAGTGGTGGAAAGAGCAAAACCCTTTGAATTTACTTTGGTGGGCAAATTTGCTTATGTACCCCACTATGGAGAATATTAGATACTTTTTTCATAATTTGAAGCTCTCTTATTTTTGTTGGATTGATAGACTCTCACCATGTTTTGATTCACTCTCAAATGATTTAGATTATCTTGGGTTTCTCTAGAAGATCATATTTTTTTTTTATCGGATGCATTTGTTAAAATGGATGCCTTTTTTTTATAAGGAGATTCTCCTATTGTTCATGTCTAGATTTCTTTTCCCAATTTAGGTGTTCATTTCTTTAATCACGAATTCCTCTTTTGTGGTGTGGTTTGTTTGGTGACTCTCCAAGTGAGCAATTGCTTCTAACTCCATGCCATCTGTTGCTTGGATACTAGTTGAGTTGGATATAACTAAAAAATATCAAAGAAAATTTGGCTAGGATCAAAAATATGGATATCTAAAGTGGATTTCAAATTTCTATGTTTTTTTGTTCTCATTGGAAAAAATTCATGGTCATGGGATTTTAGATTACTTGTGGTTCATCCACACCTTAAGAAAAGTTTGCTCTAAGTCGATCCCTCTCTTAAGGCTCCTTGGTTAAACTTATAAAATGTTATTTTATCGATATCTCCTTACATATGAGGGCCATTGCCTTGAGCTTCTATTCCTCAATCGATATTCTGCTCTGCTTGTTAGGCCATTAACAAGGATCTTTGTCCCTTGAATGAGATTTCCCATTTGAACCACAATAATAAAGGTAATAATTAAGAATAGTTTTGTAAAACTTATGGATCACGACCCTCTATCAAATGACTCTACTCCCTCTTTGCCACCTTTAGTTAAAGAAAATGTAATTCCTCATGAAGGAATGGTTGTTGTGCAAAATTTGGAGAAAGCTTCTACTCTTTTTTTTAGGTACATGTGCTTTTGGTGGCTCTAATCCTTCTTGTGCTTCTTCATCTAACTTGGCATTCTAATCAATTTTACAACATAATAATGAATTGGAAGAAGTTGAGCTCTAATGTTGTTTTCAATGTACCTCCTTTTCCAAGCAATTCTTTGATCAATCTCTATTTGGTGATCTATGGATATGGCCAATAAATTTGACAATTTTAGAAAGAAAAATAAAAATTCTAAAACTAGACTTCTAACTTTGCTAGAGTTACTAGATCGGTTCTCTCAAAAATTGGTCTCTTTTCTTATAAATGCAAGAGGATTGGTACCTCTCTGTTAGAAATAGAATATTAATTTAGTTTCTCTCATAACATTTCCTTTTGGCTATTTTGGAACCCTTTATTCTTCCCTCTAACATTTGCCTCATTGCTAGAATGATTGGCTTTGGTAATTTTTTTTACTAATTGAGCAATAAAATTTGGATTTTTTTGGAAGAGTCCATTTGTTTTACAAATTATGCGATTTAATATAAATGTCACTTACAAAATTGGTGTTGCTTTGGGTCTTTTGTCTATGCCTCTTGTAATAGAATGGTAGAAGGCTTACGTGGGAAGATCTTGTTAGTTTCTCTTCCCTCTATGAATGCTCCTTGGTTTGTGGGTGGGGACTTTAACAATATATCTTCCTCCTGAGCAGTTGGTGTAATGCTCCAAACATTCAATAACATGATCCTTGATTGTCAACTTACTATTATTATATTAGATTTCTAGGACACTTCACTTGGAATAATCACAGACTTTGGCAAAGATTAGATAGGGTCCTTTTTAACAATATGTGGATCAACCTTTTTCCTATTACTTTTGTTGAGTATCTCAGTAGAACCATATCAGACCATTCTCCCTTGATCCTTTGTAAATGTTAATGCTACTAAACCTCCCCTCACATCCCATTCGATTTCAAAATATTTGGCTTATGGATGATAGATTTATGGATGTGGTTTTAATTGGGTGAACCTCTCCATCCGAGGATTCTATTTTTTTGGATGATGAGATTTTGGTTCAAATTAAAGGCTTAAATAATGCCTTAATTGGTGGAACAAATACTATTTCAAAACCTTTTGTTAATATCAAGAATTAGAACATGAGGTTATAGCTTTAGAAGATGCTACTAATGATCCATCCAAAACTCCTTATTAACTCAAGCCAAAATAGGTTAACATGTTTCCAAGACATGGAGACTTATTGGCGAAGCATCTTTAAAATGGATATATGATGGTGATCAAAATACCAAATATTTTCATGCCATGGTTAAAAAGAAAGGTGTTAAATCACATTAAAAAATTAAAACTAATGATGATATCTTGTGTATAACAAGAGCTTGATTATTTCTTTTTTTGAGCTACTTAATAAAAATGTGACTTATGATGATTTCCTTGCGAAGTTATTCTAATCTCATTTTGAAGATAACAATATGCTTATTGCATTACCCTGAATCAAATTGCTAATTCAAAATATGAATACTATTCTATGGATGGTCATGGATTTACCACCTTATTTTTTCAAAATATTGGTATATCATTAAAAAAAATTTGGTTAATGCTTGATTTTTCAAGGAAGTATCCTCCCAAATATTTTGCTAGCACTTCCATTATTTTAATCCCTAAAATTGAAAATCTATGAGTCATTTAGGCCAATTAGCCTCTTCCTTTTAATAAACTCATCTCTAAGATTCTAGCTAAAGATTAGTATTATCCCTAAAATTATCTCCAAAACATGCTTTTGTTAAAGGTTCTATTTAAATGTTCTTTTAGCTAAAGAGATGATCCATGATTTAAATGCCAAAGTTCGTAGTAGTAACCTAGTCTTTAAGCTGGACATTTCCAAAGCTTATGATAACTTTGGTTAGGCTTTCCCATATAAAATTTTAGCTTTATTTGGATTTTCAAGTCAATTTATTACTTTAATTAAGAATTGAGAATTCTTGGTTTTTTACTTATTAATGGTGAAGTTCATGGATTTTCTCTTCCTCTCATGGGCTAAGGCAAGGGATCCTTTTCTCTACTCTTTTCATTATTCTGGAATATCTCTCCAGAAGTATTGAGCAATTGTTTTGTAAAATGCTTAACATGTATTACAAAACTAGGGGTGGCTTTCCCATTTCCCACCTCAACTTTGCTGATGATTTCATTATATTTTGCAATGGTTCTATTCTCTACATTAAAAAGTTATGTAAGTTTCTTACTCTGTTTGGTAGGGAAAGTGGTTTGAAGATTAATCTTGATAAAAGATGTTTTATCTCTATTTTATTTCTTTATCTAGATTAATGCTATTAAAATATTATGGGCTTTGCATTAAATCAAAATTACTTTATCAAGTATGGGCACTCCTTTGTATCGAGAATGAAAAGATCTTCCTTATTTGATGAAGTTATTGAAAATAAGAAAATTTCTCTTGGGAGTTCCACTTACTTTCCTTTGGTGCTAGACTTATCGATCAAAAGTACCCTTTACTCTTTGCCTTTGTATCTTTTGTCCACTATTTCCTTTTATTATTAAAAGGATAAATAGACTTATTAACAAATTTTTTTGGGTTACCTCTTCTTCTAGGAAAGTTTATTGGGCTAGTTGGCATAATGTTGTGGCCTTTTAATGAAGGTGGTTTGGGTTGTAAAACTTTAGAAGACTCCATTAAATATTTTCACACAAAATGTGGTGGAATTTAAGAAACAACCATTGGTCTCAATTTTGCTAAATACTATAAGGAAACACCCCTCATTTGTACTTTTAAACCTAGGGACTCCTGTGGAAATACTTTGCAACATCAAGTGGAATCTTGAGAATCTTATCTCTTGGGGTGTGAATTGGGCTCCACTTTCTTTTAAGACAATTGGTGGGACAAGGTTACTTGATTCTTTGCTTAATACTCATTCCACTGTGAGGCTTAAGGTAAGTCATTTTATACTTAGAATAATTGGGATGTGGATTAATCTCCATTGTCCTAAGGTGATAGTTGACAAAATCCTTACAATTTGTCCATTACCTAATAAATCTAACAAATCCTCTTCAATAATTCCTCCCTTGGGAGAATTTATTTTTTGGATGTTTGGCACTCTTTTTAGACTTAAAACTCAAGAGTCCTTAGTTTTCACTAAAATTTGGAATATCTATCCCTACCTCCTTTTTTTGTTTTAACTTGGTGCATTCTAAAGCACTACATTCTTGATGCTACCCTTTTAAAAGGATTTCCACCTCCCTTCTAGATGCCAATGTTGCTTTCACATTGAAAGCTGTGGATCATGTGTTTATGAATGGCCTATTGCTATTAAGGTTTGAGTATGATAGTATGTTTAATAGTTTTCATTTCAATGGTTCATTTCTATTATGCAACTTCTTGAAAGTTTTCTCTTATACTTCTAAAGGCCATGTCAAAGTTGTTCTAGCCAATACTCTTACTGGTATATTTGGTTGGAAAGAAATGATACTAAGCATCATGATATACTATGAACTATCATTGTATTATTCTAGAGACAAATGTAAAATTATGTCTCTTTATAAAGCGACCTTCTTACTTCCCTTAGTTTCAAAGGATACAAATATATGGCTTTGGGATTAATCCTCCATCTTGTGGTATTGTTTCTAACCATAAAATTATATCTTGGATGAAGCAAATTATCATGTCATTAAGGTTAACACTAATGGCTCAATTTCTAATGGCTTTTATGGTTGTGGGGATTTTGAGAGATTATAGTGGTGGGTTATCTTTGCTTTTTTGCTCCTCTAGAACCTTGTTATATTTCTTGAGCTTAAGGTGCACTATGGGATTTTTCTACTTAAAGGATTTGAAGATTTGGTTCAAAGTTGATGCTCTCCTTCTTCTTGAATTATTAAATTTGAGAGCTCATGGAAATACTGAAGTGTATTATTTACTTAAACTGAGGAGGCTTCTTGCCAACCTAGATTATCAAATTTCTCATATTTATCGGGAAGGTAATTCTTGTGTTGATTTTCTTGCTAATTGGGGAGCCAAGTCCTCCTCTTTGAATCTGATCTCTAATGATGATATTCCTTCACTTTTAAGGGGGCTTGTGAATCTTGATAAAACTAGATTGCCTTATGTTAGAAATTTTTAACTTTTTTATGACTCTTTCTCCTGTTGATATATGTTTTTTTCCTAAGCTTTGGGATCTATTAGTTATCATTTTCATCCATTGTTGGTTTGGGCTAGTCTTCATGTCATTGATGTTTGCTGTTATTATCCCTTCTATTTTCTATTTTGCATTCTCTACTATGCTAGTAGAGGTGGTTGCTATAGATGGGTATTGGGACTGCTTGTCCAATCTAGGTGAGTCATTTTCATTTGGATCTTTGCAATCCTTTTTTTGATGCTTCCCAGGTTGGCCATTACGGTTTTATTTCTCTAGGATAGCTAAGTTATGCTCTTTTCTTAACCATATAAGAGCTCTCCTTTCTCAAGTCACTTTAAAATCACTCATCATGAAGGAAATGCTTTGTCTGATTATCTTGCCACTCTTGGAGCTAGACTAGATGAGCTCACCCTTTTTGATCATTTAGTCTTCTAAACAATTATGGAGATTGATTAATCATAACTGGATTACCTTATCTAAGAAATAATATATATATGTTGGTGTTCTTTATTTACTATATTTTTTCTTTATGTTTCTTTTGATCTATTATATTTCCTTCTCATTTTTTCTATTGTATTTCGGTTATCCTATTTTGATGGTATTTGGTCCTAATCCTCATCTCTTGGTTACTATTGCTTTTTTCCCTTCTTTTTCTTTGGGTTCTATTTTCCTTTTAGCCCTATCTCTTGGACCCATTACATGTATTGGATCTATTGGGTTTTGTTCCTACTCAACCCATGATTTTTTTAGGTGCTTTGAATATGACTACTATTTCTTTTTCTCCTTTTATTGATGTGATTGCAATTTTCTTGCAAGGTAGGCATCTCTTTGCTCTTTCTTTCGAGTTCTCTTTCTTTGTTTTCTTATTGATAGCTTTACCCTTTACTTGGGTCTGGCTTTTCATGGATTCTTTTTATGGATTTTTTTTTGCTTTGGAGTTGTTTACTATCACCTCAGTTGGCTCCATTTTTCTATTTTGTGGTATTGCTTATCGGCTGAATGGATTAATGGGTTATTTTGTTATGTAGGCTGACTCTTTCTGTTATTTTTTTGTATGGATATTTGTTATATTGTTTGCTGCTTGGTTAGCTTCAGTCCCTGTGACTGGGCTATATGTTTTTCACTACGGGTTGAGGTCTTTTTTGGATCAAATGGTGTATAATTACTTTGGTGATCTAACTTTTAATAGGTGGATGTTTCTCCTGACTTTCGTTCTTATTAGGCTCTCATCTTTAGTTTGGGTTTACTTCCTTGTTGATCTCCCTGTTGATCTCCCTATGTGCCTGTACTTTTTTGGCTATTTCTTATCAAGCTATGTTGAAGGGTGTATTTGGTTGGCTGCTCCACATCAATCTTATGCATGGAATCATGCTATGATTATTTGCTTTACAATTGCCCCACCCTCCACCAATTTTGTATGATGGCTGGGATGATTTCACTCATAAACTAGTTGGTAGCAATTGTGATGCAACCCTTCTTTGGAGGCTTGGATGCTCATGTTTGTGGTTGCCCCTTTCATGGTGTGAGCACGAGCCTTTCCTTCACTATATTATCTAAATATCTTTTCCTTTTCCTAGCCTTCTCAGTTTTCTTTACTTCAACTTATTTAGCTGTACTAACTCCCTTTCAAATGTTTGCAGGTTTTCTATTTTCTTTGCAGGTTCCTTATCTGGATGTGGCATATGCTGCTCATATTTTCACAAGCTTTTGCTGAGGACTGACTATGGCTCTCATTCTTGTGCTTTTTTGTCCCTTTAGCTATTTTTCCTTTTTGTCTTTTTCTTCTCTTATTTTGGTTATATTTAGTTAGGGAATTTACTCTCTAGGATGATTGTAGTACTTTGAGCAATAGTTTTTGAGTTTATCCCCTTTTAAGGACCTTGTAACTCCTTTTTTGTGGCAATAAAATTCCCCTATGGGTTTCCCAAAAAAAAGAATAGGTGCCTTGGGTGTTAGGAAAACATCCTACCCTTAGCTTAAACCATTCCTCACTTTCCTTCCTCCAAGTCAAACTCCTAATTAATCTTAATTAATTTTCTCCAAATCCAAATTAACTCCATTTGATTGAAATCTATTGAAACCCATGATCAAAATCCATCAAAATTCTAGTCCAAATTTTTCCTGTCCCAAAGCTTAAGGACTTAACCAAAATTATGATCAACCTATTCAAATCTTGAGATTTTCTCATGATCATTTATATTCTCATTTATATTCACATATATAAATGAAATATAAATTCAAACCCATCAAATCAAATTCAAAATTCAAAATCAATTCATGAAATTTTCCTTAAATCCTTTAAATTCTTTAATTATTTAACCAAACCTTTCAAATCAAATACAAATCCTTGGGATTTTCTCAAAACTCATTTATATTCTATATTCATATATAAATGAAATATAAATATAAATCAATCAAATCAGTTCTCAAATTAAATTTCCAATTTAAAATTTAAGTCATTAATTCTTCATTAAAGGACTTCTCCAAAACCTTGATCAAATCAATTTTAAATCCTTGGGATTTTCTCAAAACTCATTTATATTCTCATATATAAATGAAATATAAATATAAATCAATCAAATCAACTCAAATTAAATTCCAACTTTAAATCCCAAATTCCTTAAAACTCCTTAAATCCTTTAACTCTCTTTAACTAAATCATGATCAAATCAATTCAAAGTCATGGATTTTCTCATAATTCTTTTATATTCTCATTTATATTCACATATATAAATGAAATATAAATATAAATCAATCAAACCAAATTCAAAAAAAATTCAAACCCCTCCAAATTTTTCAGTCCTTAAATCCTCTTAATGGACTTAGCCCAAATCATGATTAAACCACTTCAAATCCTTGAAATTTTCTCATGATCATTTATATTCTCATTTATATTCACATATATAAATGAAATATAAATTCAAACAATCAAAACAATTCCAAAATCAAACTCAAATCAACTCAAAATATCTAAGCCTTTCAAGTCAAAATCTTGAACTTAACCAAATCAATTTCAAATCAAGACAAACTCTTGATTTTCTCTCATGGTTCAATCAACCTACAATCACGAGCTCATATATAAATCCAAACTTCAATCACTCAATCAAACCCAAGTCCAAAATCAAACCCAAAACCCTTTCATATTTTTCCTTTAAATATGAAATTTTCAAATGGAACAAAACCCATTTGACTTCAAACCACTTGTAAATGGATTTATATTTCAATCATAAGTCCATATACAAGATCAACAGACTTCAAATCAAGCTTTGACCAAGCCATTTGACCAACTTAGGCTCACTTGACCCAAAGTGACCTAAAGTACCCTTATGAGCCAAATTTTGATCCTAGCCAAATTGGATTGAACCAAACTCATATTTGCCTCTCATCATGATCAACAATCATCATGGGATGATCAATCAATCAAATTGGGTCAAACCAAGTCAAACCTAAGGGTTGACCAAGTCAACACTTAGCCCAAAATGAAACCTTACATAGCCATATTGCACCATAGGCAAAATTGACTGAAACCATTGATATAAGTTCACTCAAGACTTATGTTTGAACTTGACTAAGCCAACATTTGAGCCTAACCTAGCCCAATTGGCCACTTGACCCAAGTTGACCCATTTTGACCGAAAGGTCAAAATGTGTCAAAACCTGATCTTAACCAAATTGATTGAACAATGGGTCAAGTCCATTCCAAATCACTTGTGAACTTGACCAAAGCATCAATTGGCCAACTAGCCTAACCTAGCCTAATTGACCTTAGACTGACTAAAGGGGTCATGTTGAGCCAAAATTGAACTTAACACATTGATTGGAAACAAAGATACCAATCCACTCCATATGACTAACCAAACACAAACCTACCCTTGACCTACCTCAAATAGGTCAAATGGGTCAAATAGGTCAACTTGACACATTTTACTTAAATGTAGTCATATGAGCCATATTCAAAACCATACCAAATTGAACCAAACCAAAGCCACTAAAACATTTCAAATGGTCATATGAACTTGACCCACACTTAGTTTGACCCAATTTGACCTATTTGTCAACTTGACCCAAGTTGACCCATTTTCACATAAATGGTTCAACATGAGCCAAACCCTATCAAATGAAATCCAAATCTCATGAAACTTGGCCAAACCTAGTTTCTCCACATATCAACATATCCAAAGTGGAAAAATAGAAAAATGACCATCTTACCCTAGGCCATAGAACAAATTTTGCTTAACCCATGGGTAATTTGGTCATACCCTCTTCACATTCACTTGAGGCTTTCTAAAAGCTCAAGGGGACTTAGATGAGTGGTGCACCAATGGGTTTGGGTCAGCCCATTTGGTCCCTAGACCAAACCCAATATGGTAAAAAAATTGAAATTTCAAACTCCCTCTCAAGCTCAAATTCAAGCACATGGGAGGTTGGAAATCCATTCTTGCTCAAGCGACCATGTGCACACTCATAATCAACACCCTCACCTATGATCAATTTGATCAAAATGACATGTCCATTATCGGCCGTCCAATCCTTTAAGGGGGAGATATAATCCCCTAAACAAACTCAAATAGATAATTCCCTAATTTGATTGAGTGCCAATGAGACCTAGGAGCCATCAGAGAGTGATAATCAGGATCCTAAAGCTCATTCCATTCTCCCATTGCTCAGTTTTCAAATAGTGAAAATAGAAGAAGATAATTGAATTGCCAACTTCTTTCACACTTGATTTCCATATGATTGCTCTTGCACACTTCATTTATGAGCTAAGTTGAGTGCACATAAGCTTCTATTGGAGTTCCCATAGCAAGGAAGAGACTAATTCGATCAAAGCTGCAAGCTACCTAAGGAGGTTGGTCCATACATTGATCCACTCAACCTCAAGTGCTCATACTCTCAGCAAGGCTTCGTCTAAACCAGACAAAGCTTCTCCAAGGGAATCGAGTGCTAATGATCACCTCTGGCGAGGTATGGGATTTTTGACCTTTGGTGTGGAGCTTTGAAAGAAATTTTCACCCCATCAATTTTTGACCATTGGATTTGCCTCTCTCTCTTTAGATGGTGTGGGTTGAATTTGGTTTGATTCCATGCTAGATCAAGCTTGGATCTTCCCCTTGATCATGGACGGTCTCTCTTGATCAAGGGGAAGAACTTGGATGATCTTAGCCACCCATCCATGCATTTTAGATGGACGATTGAGATTATTCAGCACATTTAGAAATCCTTTTATCTGATTTAAAATGTGGGGAGATCCTTGGTCGTCTGATCTTTGATCGGACGACAGAGGATTAAATCACGTGCACCACCACCGTAATTTGGTATGTTATGTTTAAGTGACCCCCTCATGGTGTGACATGTGTAAAGTGTGCTGACCGCCACTGCCACATGTCGCACCGTGAGCATGGGATTAGTTAAGATTAATAAAATTCTTAATTAATTCCTAATTCACTTAGAGATCTTCCAAAATTCATAACTCTTGCTAGAAAATTTTAAAAAATATGAAATAAAATTTTGTGGATAGATAATTAAACCTAGAACATTTTAAAATTAATTTTGATGAGTTTTGAGTTATGCTTTTCTCTGAATTTGGGTTTTATTAGAAAGTTTATTTTACTAATTACTTTTTTAATTAGGCATTTGATTAATTTCAAATTTCTTGGGTAAGTTTTAGGGAATGACTTCTACATCCCCTAATTTTTTTGGGATTTATTGAAGGCTATATTAGATGAATTGCATATGGTTTCCTTAAATACCCTTCTTATCTAATTAAGCATAATTAGGGTATGATTAGTGATTTTAACCTTTTGATAAGGGTTGATTAAGGTTAGATCCAATAAATAGGAGGTTCATGGAATAATTTTGGGGCATTTCCCCTAAGCTATTCCTTAAACCCCCTCTTCTCTCCTTAATTTCTTCTTAATTAAGGGTTAATACATTAATTATTCCCTTAATCAATTTCTAAAATTCTAAAAGTTCAGAACTTAATTAATCTCTACTTTGGGTAGATGCTTGGGTGTTTAATAGCCTAAGTTCAATTAAGGAAATCAAAACCCAATTCATAAGTATGAAAGGGTGTTTTGAAATTACTTAAGCTAAACCCCTTAATTAAGTTTTAATTGTGAGTCAAATTGCATTAGGCCTTTTCATTATTAGGTGCATTACAAATTTAAATTCCTTGTGGGTTTTATGTCATCTCATTGGCTCATAATTATATAGTTAATTCTTCTAAGGTGGTGTAGGTAAGGGTTAATTAATTTACTTAATTCATACATTAACCTAATCAACACATAAAAGTAGATTTAATTGTTTAAAAATTAAAAAAATATCAAACACATGTGGGAATGGGTTAGGAATAGAAAACACATCTCACCTTTTCAAAATTAAATCAAATTTAAAAGTAAACAAAAATCACTTTGAAATTCACTTTGATTTATTCTAAATTTTCTTATTCTATAAGAATGTCTTTAGGATTTAAGTGAAGTGAGTTTGTTTACATGCTTTCATTGCTTTGGATCTTTCCCCAACATGTTAAGTTGTATGTCATGTGATTTCATGCATTCATAGTTTTGAAATTCAAATTTTAAAATGAAATGGTTTACTTTATGTCAAGTTTGCATGTGTTGGCTAAAGTAGAAATATGAATGGCTATTATCACTACTAAATCCAAATTATTTTTAAAAATACATAAATCAAATACCAAATCTAAAGTGTGCTACTTATGCCTTAATTATAAGTTTGCATGTGATAGATTATAAGGTATGCTTAGTATAGGTTTCCTTTCTTTCTTATGTTGGTATAGTTTTGAATAGGAGTTAGTAAGATGTAGGGTTCATTTGAAAAGAACCCAACACTTACATAATTTCATACATTATTTATCTCTATGCTATCACCTAAAAAGGGTTACCTATACTTGCATACATAAATTGCATAAAATAAAATGAATCCATTAAACAAATTTTGCATTCTCCTCTTTCATTTCATTTCTTTTATATATATATGTTTGTATTTAAGGAAAGTGGTATATTAGTCTGGACAACCCCGAGATTGGGAGGCTTTAAGTAGCCATAAGTAGGTCTTGTACCTTACACATTTGGTTAACAACAACGCAATACTCACTTATGCCTTTCTTACTTTCGTATGTGTGTGTGAAAATTTAGATGAGGAAAACCCTTTCTACTTAAGAAAATCATGCATTTTCAACTTCTAAATTTCCTTAAATGGATTGTTTAGCATGCATCATAAGGTATGTCTAATACTCTCATTTGTATAGATATGCTTAGGGTCCATCCATATGCATGTTATATATGTTGGGAAAGAAGTGAAGTAATGTGTGTTATATGAATTTTGATTCATTTTATTTAATCTTAAAATGCCTTTCTTTTGAATAGGTTTGTTTAGAGTTCATCTAAACTTAGGATTAATCAAAAGATGTAATCAAAACATTCACCTAAATGAAACTAAAATGTGAACCTACTTTAGAAATTACTTAGGTTAAGGAAAGAAGTTCTCTTCTCTTTCCTCTCTTCATAACAATTAATTGTAGGATCCACTTAAACCAAATCAAAACATAAAATAAAATCAACCCAAAATAATTAAACAACTTAAATGAAACCCTCCTCTAAGTTGAACATGTTCACACTTAGAAAATTTGAACCTAAAGCCATAGCTACATACCACACAAGCCTTCAAAGCACACACATTTCCTAAGTCACCACTTCTAGCCTTAGGTTAGGTGCATGGTTTGATGTTTGTTTTTATTTTTTGATATATATTTTAGATTGGATGTTATGGTGTATGCTCGTAGAATGAATGGTAGGATGTTCTTAGTCTAACTATTCTTTTCTAGGGATTGTGCTTAAGGGACACTATCATAAATAAAAATATAAATGCTTTTGCTTGCAGGTGCTTTATACCCTAAGCATAATCCATAAGCCAGGTGGACTTAGTCACCCATGTGTGGGGTGATAAGTCCAATATACATGCTTAGGATTTGTGTGGTTTGTTTTAGCTAACCTTTATTTTATAGGTGTGTTAGTTAGATTTCCACTTTTCCATTTCATGTAAATTTGTGCAATTAGGATTTTGGAATGATTGTTATGGGGATTAGGATAAGCATTAGTCATAAGATCCTATCTCATGCACCATGTGAAGCCTTGGAGCATCCACCTTCCAACCATCCAAAAGAAGGAACCAAAGAAAGAAAAGAAGAAGAAGAAAGAAGAAAGAAGAAAGGAAGAAAGAAGAATAAAGCTTGAAGACCCCATAACAATGAATTCCTTGCTTAATTGTAATTTAATTCATTTGTAATGTAGGTTGTATAAGGGTATTTCTACCCACATTTGATATTTTGGGGTTTGTTGCCCGGCCATAATGGCCATTTATTCTTTTTGTGATTAGCTTTATAAATTGATTGATGATTTGTTTAGCTTTTGCATTAAGTGGCATGATTTTCCTAGTTTCTTTCTTGCTTTATGTATGGTCTGGATGTGGATTAGGCTCTTAGGAAAAAATAAATCTTTTACCCAACTTAACAACTCAAATTAAAATTAAACAACTCATAACCTCACCTAAAGCTTAGGTTTAAAATCAAGATAAAAGAATTAGCAACCCCTTAGATGGATGAGCATTTCTTTTATAATATCATACACAATAGCATCTTATTTACCTCTTGATTGGAGGGCTTCCACCTTTGCCAGAGAAACTTGGCTTGACCTTTGAGAGCCATGGTGGAAACTCACCTCCTCCCTTCACTAATTTTGGCCAATAATTTGATTTCTCATGCATTAGTCATATGAATCCTATTAGCCTGAGTCAAAATAATTGTCCAAAATGAAAATAAAATGAAATTTGAATTGCATTAGATTTAGGTCATTTGAAACATGTCCCCTTTACATGATCTAGTCTCTTTAGGGAGTGAGTTTAAGGACTTGGTCTCTTTCTAATAAATAATAGCCTAGCTATCTTGCATAAGCATAAAATCTTGCCTACATGTATTTAAAATCGTAGGTGTTAGTTGGCCCAGTGGTTGTAAGTCCCGGTGGTTTGTCCTCTCTTGTGGAGGCAAACCAAATACTCATTTTCACTTTAGATTTAGGTTGTGCTTCCATCCCTTGCTGAAGCTCTCTAGATTTAGGTTCTGCAGTTGCTTCTCCCCTTGTGGGCCATAAGCATAATTTCTCACCTCTTATGCATTTCCTTAATCTTTTGTTAAGGAATCATAAGTCCTAAATTTCTAATGAAAAATATAACTCAAACAAACTAAATCAATTTCAAAAATGTAAAGCCCAATTATAGGATAGTTTGAGATGCTCACTAGATTTTCTAGCATCATGGGCATCTCCTACTTATCTCCATTTTGGCTTCGATAATAACTCCCTCTTTTGATCAATCCCATTTGATCCCTCAAAAAATGAACCATTGATTGATAGTCCTTTTATTGAAATCTTCAAAGACAAGGATCATTTACCTTAATCAGAGTTTGTTTAAGGGATCTCATAGGATGTAATTAACTATGGGGCTTGCCCTATAGAACTTAACGAACCCGATTTAAAATAAACCCTACTTTTTTTTTCATGTAAAGTAGGAAGAATCTGTACATATGCAAATCATCATCCTTAGTCCTTAAGGTGATTAGGTCCATTAAAGGGTAGTGACTTCTGTCTTTCGAGATAGTACACTATTTATTTGATGATGAACTCGATCACCTGAATAAGTACATCTGCGAATCTATGTGGCATCCTAAAAAGATGAATTTTATAGGTATTGCCTTTCTTTGTCTCCATAGATTTGAAGGCGACTCCTATAAAAATTTATTAACCAACATATTTTTGGCGACTCTGTTGGGGATGGTTCCTCTCTCCATCTTGGGTAAATGATCATTGTCTTTGAGTATCGATAGTGGATTTGTACTTTGGTATGAATCCAAGACTATCCTTCTTTCCATTAGCACTTAGCTTATTTCATTCTGGGTTGAGTTAGCCAACATCTTTAGGTTTTAGTATCGCAGTCCTTGTTGGTCGTAAAACCCCCTGTTGGGTCCTCCAAAGGGTAAAATGAAAAGAAAAAAAAAAAAAAGAGAAAACATTTTTAAGACTTCCTCCTTATCATTTTCATGATAAGGAAAGGTTCATCCTAAAATAATAAATCTTCCATAAAGAACTTTGCTTTTCAAAAGCACCTTTTTAAAAATGCACTTAATAAAATATTTTTCACAAAATTTTGTCACCTTCATTTAACAATTCACATAATTGTTACATGTAGGGATTTTCAAAAATAAAACTAATAAAATTTTCCCAAAAGCACAAATGAACATCTTCTTTCAATTCACTTGGATGAAGATTTCATTTTCAAAATAAAATGAACAATCATATTTTCCAAAAATCACAATCATAATAAAATTTTCAAAAAGCATATGTGAATTTTTTTTTATTCAATACACTCACACTTGTTGAATGGAAATTTCATTTATAAACAAAATTAAACTTTTCAAAAAGCACACATGAGCATCTTCATTTAAAATATTCAAATTTATTAAATGAAGATTTCATTCCCAACTAAAAAATAGAATATCTTATAATAAATCGCACTTAAACATATCTCACATAGGTTTTAAGTTGGAATTCCTCTCTTTCAAAAAAAAAAGTAACAATCACACACAAAAATTTCATATTTCAAAAATAAAATTGATCTCCATTCTACATACTTAAATTTGTTGAATGGAAGTCCTCTTTTCAAAAACATTAAAACTTCAATAATCATATTTCAAAAATCTTTTCAAAGATAAACACACATTTTGGGAATTTCACTTTGCATACCCATTTTGGAACTTCATTTAACATACCCAAATTTGATTGAAGTCTCCAAATTCAAAATCAATAAAAATTTTCAAATACACATTTGAAACCTCAGTTAGCATAATCAAATTTTCTAAGTGAAGTTTACAAATCTAAAATAAAAAACAAACAATCATATTTTAAAGTTTTCAAACATACATTTGGAACTTCATTTAATATACCCAAATTTGTTAAGTGAAGTCTCCAAATTCAAAATCCAAAAAATTTTTTAAACACATTTGGAACTTCAATTAACATACCCAAATTTGTTATGTGAAGTCTACAAATCCAAAATTCAAAATTTTCAAAGAACATTTGGAACTTCATTTAACATACCCAAATTTGTTAAGTGAAGTCTCCAAATTCAAAATCCAAAAAATCTTCAAAACAGATTTGGAACCTCACTTAACATACCCAAATTTGTTAAGTGAAGTTTCCAAATCCAAAACACAAAAATTTTCAAATACATTTGGAATTCATTTAACATACCCAAATTTGTTAAGTGAAGTCTCCAAATTCAAAATCAAAAAATTTTCAAACACCTATTTGGAATTTCATTTAGCATACTCAAATTTGATAAGTGAAGTTTTCAAATCCAAAATCAAACATTTTCAAAACATATTTTGGAACTTCACCTAGCATACTCAAATTTACTAAGTGAAGTTTCCAAAGTCAAAACCAAAATTTTCAAACACCTTTTGGAACTTCTTCCCTTAGCATGCCAAATTTGCTAAGAAGAAGTTTCCATTTTCAAAATCAAAATGAAATCAAAATTTTAAACACACCATTTGAAATTTCATTTAGCATACTCAAATTTGCTAAGTGAAATTTCCATTTCACAAAACTAAGTGGGACTTCATCTTTAGCATACCAAATTTGCTAAAGTTAAGTTTTCACTTTCAAAACACATCAAAAAAAAATGAAACACTTAGGATTCCCTTAGCATACCAAATTTGCTAAGGATCCTATCCTTTTCAAAATTCAAAACATTCCAAACAAATGAAACACTTAGGATTTTCTTAGCATACTTAAATTTGCTAAGAATCCTATTTTCAAAAATTAAACAAGACACACTTAAATTCTTCACTTAGCATACCTAAATTTTCTATGTGAGAATTCTAAAATTTTCCAAAATCAAAACAAATTCACAAAAAAAAACAATCTTTCTTAAACACTTTACTTAGCATACCTAAATTTGCTAAGTAAGTGAAAATCCAAAATAATCAAACAAAATAAAATCATTTAACCCTTTAATACCCAAATTTGTTAAAGGAAAGGGTCCTCAAATCACAAAAATTCAAAATCAAAACAACAATGAACCTATGGAAGCATCCCTATCAAAAATTTTGAATCCATATTTCAACATACATAAATTTGTTGGAGTTGGATTCATATTCAAATTCCTCTTTCAATCAATCTCAAATCCATTTGAACCCCACTTAACACTTCCAAGTTGTTGGATGTGGGTTCAAATTTTCAAATTCAAAAAAACTATGGAGAAATTTGATACAAGTTCATTTCTCATTAGATTCTTTCAGTTAAGCGATTAGTTTTCTACTACAGTTTTGAAATGGCGGTTCCCAGAAATTTGTCTTTCCCATGGTATGGATCTAGCTTTAGATCAAGCTGACTTCCCCATCTAGACCATACCCACCTGATTCACTTTGTCTAGGATTTGAGGGGGCCAAGATCACTTATGAGGGCATTCCCCTCACTACAGTTAGTAGGATGAAGGTGACCAAGCAAAAGCTGGTCATCAGGATAGACTTACCTTCTGATTCAGATGTCTCCTCACTAAAGAGGAAAGTTGTGGCAGTACCACCAGACTTACTTTATAGTGCCGTGCGGTAGCTCTTGCAGTTCATTCTAGAGTTGCTCATGTTGGCTTAGCTACCATCTGCCCTCCAAGGGTAAGGCTCCCTTGGTCTCGGCTTGCCTCCCCCACATTTGAGTATGGGTCTAGCTCACACTCCTCTCATCCTACTGCAGGAACAAGAACTGTATGATCAAATGGTTCCACACTGGATACTAGGTAACTTAGTAGCACCTCGATCGACCATGGATGAGTCTCCCATCATCACTTCACCCTTGGTTCTAAAACTAATTTCATCCTCTCTCTAGATAGATAGAGGATGCGGAGGATCCATTCATCACCTCCTCAGTGGTGCACTTAGCCACACTTTTAGGTAGGAGGTCTGCGCTCCTTATTCTATGCTAGGTAGGTGAGCATATGCCTGAGTCGGACATGGTTTGACCTTCGATCTATTATCCCCCATAGCATAGGGAGGTAGATTCATCAGGAGAGGGCCCATGAGGCCCAGACATCACACATTACTAGTAGAGTGATGAAGGTTCAGCAGTCAGTTGATCGCTTCTGCTTTGGTTGATTTTCCAGCTCTACGTGCTACCCGCACTGACCATACTAATAGTATTCTTCCCACCAAGACCAACCACCATAGGAGGGTAGTTCCTATACTCAGACAGTCAGTGGTGTCTCCACCCGCCTACCCTCGTCCATCATGCCGGTTATTACAACATCTCCCATTCCATCTAAGGCCATGAAGCATGCAGAGAAAAGCGCACCCCATTGGAGATCCGGCTATGGACAAGGGATCCTACCTCACCCATTATTATTGGTGGAAGCTCTCCTTGACCTTCTACCCGTGGTGGTGCGGATGGGTAAACCCCAAGCATCGTGGTCATCCCTTCACCAACTCTTCCCATAGCGGATGTGGAGATGGTGTTATCATAGATATTCTAGATGACAATTTAGTTCAAAGAGGTAGAGGATCATCTTGGATTGTTACCCTTAGCCGATAGCGGTTGGTGTATCATTCATCTAGTGAGTAGTCACATGATTGACTCCATGATAGGCGAGGTCGGTGCCTCTCGTTTGATAGTGATCACATCATCCTAAACTCTTTTATACCTAAGTTAGTTCATTCTTGGATGAGATAGTTGCACACAATTTATGGAGAAGAAGGAGATCTTGGGTCCAGTCAATGAAGAGAGAGAGTCATCTTCGATCCCAATGAAGATAACTTGATGGGGATTCGGAGTATGCATGGTTGACACTAGGATCTCTATGGATCAATAGGACATGAAAGGTGATGAGGTTAATCAAGAAGATCGCAAAATCTAACACCTCTCGACTACAAGGAGATGGGAGTAGATTGATAGGATGCATCGGTTGTAGGACTTGTTAGCAGTGTCAATGCTTGAAATAAGCCTCAGCCCATCCTATTACATCGATGTCGTCACTGAGCTAGTGCATGTCTTGGGCAGTTAAGACTCTACCTCTCATTGAGCAAGGTAGCACTAGCATAAAAGTAGTGGAAAGTACCTCCATACAAGAAAAGATCTAAAATTCATGGTTGAGCAGGTGAAGGAAGCTTTGGCTCAAGCGGGAGGATCATCGTTCCAAAGGGTAGACCTACAGAGGAATTGATGTTATCCAATATCCCAAGGGTTTCATGCCTCCTTCCTTCAAAAGCTTGATGGCGAATGAGGGCATATAGCTCACTTGGGGCTAGTTGTTGCAACCTGGCAGCGATGCTTTACTCTTTAGACTCTTTGTAGCCTAGCGTATTGCTTTTGATTGGTATCTTGAACTTAGATTGTAAAGATATTGAGTTAGAAACTCTTCATCAAGAGATTTATTGGAGCTCAGCAAAAGGTTACTAAAGGTAATCTTATTGTTGCACAATAGCACCCCGGTGAGTCACTTGTTGATTTTATTCTCGATGGTAGAGTATGAAGTGTGAATGTCGAACAACATGCCATTGAGATTCTCTTGAAGAATATCCATGGCGGTCCTTCATGCTTAAGGGCTTCACTATTAAGACATTTGAGAAGCTAATCAACAAAAGTCTACAAGGAGAGGCCAAATAGTTGCCTTTTCAAGATCGTTACCAGAAGAAGCCGTAGAAGGTTTATGAAAAGAAGCTAGGGTAGTAGCGGTGGTTGGTTGACAAGGGAAAGCCGACTAGAGATCGGTCAGAGACCACACAACCTCAAGCTCCACCTCCTTTGCCACCATCAGGCAGCTAGGCCTCCATCATAGCCTCCACACCATAGCCACCCCGACCATACCACCACTAGCGGTGGCATGCATATCTCTGCGTAGGTATATGGTCCACTACTCTTTTAGATAAGTTAAACAAACCTTATTCTTTTAGAGGGGTGGTAATCAGAAAATCTTTAAGAATCTCTTAAAGAAACCTGATTTTTAGCTGCCAGGGCCTAGGAGACCGAAGGAAGTAGGAAAAAGTCATGATCCAAACTTTTTCCCTTAATACCATATGCTAGGCCACATTTTGGAGGATTGCTTCACATTCAAGGACTCGCTTGAACATAATTTCAAGACTAGTGCTATAATAATCCCAAATGAATACCATGTGGAACAACCTTCCAGTTCCATTAGGGTAATCCTTGGATACAAACAACCCTTCAAAACAAAGAAGGTTGGGACATATTTTGTCTAAAACCTCTAATTTAGAAGATCAAGAAGCTTTCCTTATAGGTGCTTGAGTCAGCTCAAACCTCCAACACTAAGGAAGGTTTGCAAGTTTCCAGTGCCAACTCTAGGAAAGTGGGAGCTTAGCAACAACATGTGTGTTCAGGATAGCCCTTAGCCACCACCCGTGTCCTCAACCTTTAGTTGTAGCTTCCACACCGGTGAATTCTTCCATTTCATAGCTCTTATGTTTCTTCTACTAGTAGAACTCTTGTATCGGATAAGGGCATCAAATCCCTTACTCACTTTATACTTCTACTTTGTACCTCCAAATAATTCCAAGAAATTGAATAATAAATCTAGTTTGAATTACATATGTGTCTCTTCTGATGAGTTATCTTCTTCTATTCCTAATGATAACTCTTCAAGTCTAATTAACTATAACAATTCTGATCTTCCTCTTTCTGATTCGGAGTTGGACCTTCCAACTCTAAATACAATGGGTTAACCTCTTAAGAAAGATTTGGAATGATCCGATTCCGAGAGTCCCATAGGAGAAGCTGTAGGTGAGCCTGAAGTGCATGTAGAACCTTGACCACCTTACCTCAAGAGATCAGAGTCAACCTCCAGTGGCAAGGTTCTACCTCTATGGCACACCTCAAGATAGAGGGAAAGTCATTGGTGAAGATCAGAAGCCCTTCCGATGCTCCACCCTTGGATATGCTTGTGGAATATTAAAGGTGGATTACTATGTCCTTTCTCATCTAAGAAAGTTATCATCTAAGCTAAGCATATATGATGCTCTTGTCTTATCCAAAGTGATGAGGGAATCACTAATCAATTCCATGATCCTAAAATATGGTTAGCTCAGCTTCCCACTATAGGTGAGGAAGCACACTATGCAGAAGTAGCCCAAGGGATCACCTTCATAGATGAAGACCTCCTTCTAGGGGACTTGGAGCACAACCACCCCTTATACATTACAGTCGACATGGACAAGTTCAGACTCGCTAGGGTTCTCATGGATTCAAGTGCATTGGTGAACATTATGAGTCTAAAGACCCATGCCTATTTAAAGATCAACATCTTTACACTCCGAGGAGATAGGATGATGTTGCCATTGGAGATAGGTGACTGGAAGACTGAAGCCAAGTTCTACATCATTGATTTGAATACTTCATTCATTGCTTTGCTTAGTAGGCCTTGGATACACCAGAACAAGATCATTCCATCCCCTCTTCATTAGTGCATCAAGTTCAGAAAAGATGTAATTGAGTATTGTATCAACGGAGATGAAAAGCCATTTTCAGTTAGAGAGATTGAGATCTATGAAATGTGACCTACTATCTTCTGCAAAAAAAATTATTTCTTGTGAACTTGGACAAAATTCAAATGCAAATACAAAAGTAAAGAAAATGAAGCAAAAGAAAAGATAAAATAAAATGAAAAGAAAATAAAAGTCCAAGTGAGGGGAATTGAAAATAGATCACATATCACATTCCACCCATAGCTCATTCCATCATATGACATGTGGGATGGCTCAACCTCCACCAAGTAGAGGCAAAGATGAGTTCAGGTGGGAGACCCCTAGTTGGCCTTCAACCAATAGAGGTGTCTAGTTCATAGAGTACCCTACTATTCATACACTTGGAATCTCAGAGAATGAGTCTAATGTGATTAGTATACCACCAACCCCTCTGGTGGGTTCCATTGGAGGTGACTTTTGGTCGGCCAGATGAAGACCAGGCCTCAAGCAAAGCAAATTGAATCTAGTTTATGTGAAACTATTAGGCAGTTGGGAACCTTAGCTTTACCTCAGTTACATCTAAAGTTGAAGGTTTAGTAGTTAAGAAGTCCCTAAGTCTTCCGGTGACATGAAGCATAAGAGGTTCTTTTTTGGGTTCATCATCCTAAGTTGAGCTTGAGACTTGAGGAAGATACTTTTAAAGAATTAATGGAATTACCTTTTGACTTTTACTCTTTTGTTCAAAATATTATACAAAGGTTTAGTTCACACATGGTCCAAGCATGAACTTCAAAATCTATGGAACAATATAGAGGGAAGCAATCAAGAACAGGACTAGGATTGATAGTGGGTCGATGATGAAGATTATTGCTAGTTGTTACCAATCATTTAGAGTCTAATAGTTTCTTTTCACATCCCCAACTCTTATGAGAATGTGTGTTTAAAAATTTAGATGTTCAGATGATCTCCAAGTCAAAGAAACGAAAATTTGAAGAAGATTCATTCTAATGACAAACTTAAATCAAGCTTAGGACAGAAGAAAATCCACGCTCGATATACATCAGTTCTTTGTTGAATGAAGAAGAAACCAATGACTTAGTTAGGCTATTGAGTTTAAAGACTACTTCACATGGAGTTATGAAGAAATGATTATCTCGACGTAGCGTCCACAAGCTAGCAATGTTACCTATTAAGCAAGCTCCTAGGATGCGATTAGAAATTGAAAATATGTCATTTTTTGAAGTCAAAATCGATCTTTGGTTTCATCAGGGAAGAAAAATATCCTACATGGTTAGCTAGTGTCATCCAAGTTAAGAAGAAGAATGGCCAAATTCACATATGCATCAATTTTAGGGACTTAAATAAGGCATGTCCTAAGGATGAATTTCCTCTTCTTATACTAGAATTAATGGTGGACATTGCCTCATCTCATGCAGTCTTCTCTTTCATGGATGGGTCATCTGGCTATAACAATTCAAGATGTCTCCTAAAGATGAAAGAAACACTGCCTTCCAAACCCCTATTGGAATCTTCTGTTATAGGGACATGCCTTTCATCTTTAAAAATGCTGGTACTATATACCAACGGGCCATGACTCAAATCTTCAATAAACTCATCCATCATCGGTTGAGTACTATTGATGATCTAGTAGTCAAAAGCTTAAAAAGAAGACCACCTCGACTTGAGAGTAGTTTTTTAAACAATTAAGATAATATAACCTCAAAATGAATCCCACAGTGTGCATTCAGTAGCTTGAAAATTCCTTAGTTTATTGTTGACAGGGGAATAGAAATAGATCTAAAAGATTAAAGTTATCTTAGAAATGCCACCTCCAAGAGTATAACTCAACTCGATCCTTTTAGGATGGTGGGTCTAAGATGCTTTATCTCAAACCTACTGGGAGATGCAAGCCATTCTTAGCACTTATCAAAAGGATGCCAAGTTCAGTGGGATGATAAGTCACATGCTGAAGACATCAAAGTACTTGGTGAAGCGCAGTTCTAGCACTATCGAAGCCACTTATCCTTTACACTGCTACATTGGATGACTCTATCGATGCTATGTTGGCCCAAGCTAATGATGAGGGGAAGGAAAGAGCACTCTACTACCTCAATGTCTAATCCTCAAAACTATCCACCTATTGAGAAACATTGCCTAGCTTTGACCTTTGCATCTCAGAAGCTGTGGCATTACATGTTTTCTCATAAGGTGAACTTGATCTCCCAAACCAATCTACTGTAGTACCTCATGACACGGTCAACACTTTCCAGATGATTGGCTCATTTGTCCATGATACTCTTGCAGTTTGATATCACATTTGTGCCCCTTCGTGCAGTAAAAGGACAAGTACTAATGAATTTCTTAACAATAAACCCACTTCCTGCTAATTCTCCACTTAATGATGATCTCCCCGATGAACAAATCATGAACTAGGTGGCATTCTCCAATGGGAGATGTATTTTGATGGTGCTGCTTCTTTTCTTAAAGGTGAAGCACCATGATCTATTCTCCTTGGAAAGGGAAAGGTAGGAATAGTTCTTCTAACTCCAAACTCTGATTTGATGAGATTCTTATACTATCATTCCAACCCCTGCACCAACAACGAAGCTATGTATGAGGCTTTGATTTCTAGTCTGGAGTTATCCATCACTATCAGTGTCAAGAGCATCAAAATCTTTGGGAGATCGGTTGTTTATCACTAGATGTGGGTCCTACCTGGTTCTCAAACCAAGCTTCATCATTACTATGAGTATATATGGCTGTTGGCCCAGATTCTAAAGTTACCATCTACAAGGTTCCCGAGAGAATGCGATGCGGATGCTTTGGCCAAACAGAAGTTGGCTCTAGAAGATGAGTCCATTTCAATAAGGGTCAAAATACATAAGTCTATCCTTTGTGATCTTTGAACTCATCAAGAGACTTTCTCTTGAAGGGAGGTTGCCCTGCAAAATGGACAAGGAGTTGGATTGGAGCATTCATAGATTACTTGAACAGATAACTACCTCAAGAGAAATCACAAGTCCATCGGGAAAGAGCTCTCTGCTCTTGTTGATGGCATGCAGGTCCTTTGACCAAATGTGGTTTGTTTGATAAACACAAAGCTCATGGCATTTGAGGTACATTCTAATACTCTTGATCTCATCAATCGTCTAAAGATGAAGATGAAGATTAAAAAGACTTGATACTTCTATGATCACATTGCATGGATGTTGGGATGGATTAGAATTCAAGCAAAGGGCCTTCTCCCAAGCGGCATCCTATTTAGGAAGTGTGGAACTCCCCATAGATTTTCGACTACACGAGTTGAGATAAATCCCAGATTGGGTTCTCCCATGGTCACCTTTAAGTCAGGTTCAATATATTTTGCCACAAGCGGCACATTCATTCACTTTGGAAGATGTAAGACAATGACATTCTTTCTAACATGATTGCAAAATGGCAGCAACCATAAGTTGGGTTCTTTTGTTGCCCAAAGCAATCGATCACCCATCTTTTCTATGGAAGATGTGAGTCCACAGAGCTTTCTTCCCTTTAATTGGTCATTTCAAAAGGCACTCTTTGGTTGGATAACTCTCCCATCGGTTGAAGCTACTCCCTTTGGCTGTTCATCAGATCTGAACTTTTATAAGCTCCTTGTATGATCCATCGTAAACCAACATAATCCATCAAAACAAAATTAAAAATGAAATCTATCTTAACTATCTTTGAGTTGATTTAAGTTCACTAGTGGCATTCACTTAATGGTTAGCCCTAGGTCAGGTTCAATTTGTTGCCCAAAGTAACTAATCATCCTAGTGGTTCTTTATTTCTAGAAGATGTGAGCCCCCATGCTTTCTTCTTAAGACTTGGCCATTGTATACCAAAAGGCATTTCCCCTTGGATTGATAGTCCTACCTTATGGTTGGTAAACTACTCCCTTTGAATTGGTAAATCTGAGTTAGGTCTAGACCTCTATTTCATATTCATCAAACCTATGGAATCCATCATAATCAAAATAAATAAATCTTGACTATCTTTGAGCTGATCTAAGTCGCCTAGTGGCATTCACTCAATAGTCAACCATATGTTGGGTTCAATCTGTTTCCTTGCCAATAGATTACCCCATCAACTAGTCTCTACTTTGGAGATGTGAGATCATGCTTTTCTTACAACTTGTACATGCAAAAACATCCCTTTGGTTGGCTAGTCCTCTATGTTTAGTAGACTACCCCTTTAGATTGTAAATCTAGTTAGTTTTAGCCTCCATGGCTCCTATTTAGTACAACCCATTGTAAACCAAAGGTTCATCTAAAATCTAAATCTAAAAAAATTGAAACAAATTCAACCCTCTTCCCCAATGGAACAAATCAATTTTTTCTCCTCGGTGAGAATCAAATCAAACCGCTCATCCCTTGTGGATGACTTGAACCTACTTTCTAATGGAAGGTTCACACTTTTATTATTTATGGATCCCTTCTCTTATGTCTTGGACATAAGTAAGCCACATTGCACTAAGCTGGATTCTTTCTACAACTTGGGTTAGGATAGATTATTTATGTGCTTGTGATCTCTATTGTTGATCATTTTTCAACACCAATATATGTTCCTGTAGTCACACCACACCTATTTGGCACCCTTTGTTGACCTCATTTTTAGAATGAGCTCTCAACCCCTCCATCTTGGCTTCTCTCATACTTTAAGAGTTCCTTAGTCTTAAGACACATCTAGTGATTAGTGGACACTCACCAACCTAGAAGACTTAGAAGAGTTATACATAGAATAGGTCATGCCTTAGGGGTTAGAAAACTTCCTACCCTTAGCTTAAACCATTCCTCACTTTCCTTCCAAGTCAAACTCCAAATCAATCTTAATTAATTTTCCCCAATAAATCAACTCCATTTGATTGAAATCCATGATTGAAATCTATGATTGAAACCCATGATCAAAATCCATCAAAAATTCCTAAGTCAAATTTTCCTAAGTCCCTATGCCTCCCTTTGGACTACCTATTCAAATCTTTGATTTTCTCATGATCATTTATATTCTCATTTATATTCACATATATAAATTAAAATATAAATTCAAACACATCAAATCAAATTCAAAATTCAAAATCAATTCATGAAATTTTCCTTAAATCCTTTAAATTCCCTTTAATGGATTTAACTTGATGATCAATTCAAATCCTTGATTTTCTCAAACTCATTTATATTCATTTATATTCACATATAAATGAAATATAAATATCAATAAATCAAGTTCAAATTAAATTTCCAATTTAAAATTTTCCAATTTAAAATTTCTAAGTCATTAATTCTCCATTAAGGACATATCCAAAACCTTGATCAAATCAATTCAAATCCTTGGGATTTTATCAAAACTCATTTATATCTCATATATAAATGAATATATAAATCAATCAAATCAAACTCAAAAATTAAATTCCAATTTAAAACTCCCTTAAATCCTTTAAATTCCCTTTAATGGATTTAACCTAAATCTTGATCAAGTTAATTCAAAGTCATGGGATTTTCTCAATTCTTTTATATTCTAATTTTATTCACATATATAAATGAAATATAAATATAAATCAATCAAACAAAATTCAAAAATTCAAACTACTCAAATTTTCCTATGTCCCTTAAATCCCTCTTAATGGACTTAGCCCAAATATGATTAAACTTCAAATCTTTGAAATTTCTCATGATCCATTTATATTCTCATTTATATTCACTTGTAAATGAATTATAAATTCAACAATGAAAACCAATTCAAATCAAACTCAAATCAACAAAATCCAATTTAAGCCTTTCAAGTCAAATTTTGAACTTAGCAAATCAATTTCAAATCAAGCCAAACTCTTTTTTCTCTCAGTTCAAATATACAATCATGAGCTCATTTATAAATCCAAACTTCAATCACTCAATCAAAAAAGTCAAAATAAAACCCCCTTATTCTTCCTTGAATATAAAATTTTCAAATGGATCAAAACTCATTTGACTTCAAACCACTTGTAAATGGATTTATATTTCAATCATATACAAGATCAACCAACTTCAAATCAAGCTTTGAGCCATTTGACCAACTTAGGCTCACTTGACCCAAAGTGACCTAAAGTAAGTTTATGAGCCAAATTTTGATCCTAACCAAATTGGATTGAACCAAACTCATATATGCCTCTCATCATGATCAACAATCATCATGGGATGATCAATCAATCAAATCGGGTCAAACCAAGTCAAACCTAAGGGTTGACCAAGTCAACACTTAACAAAATGAAACCTAGCCAAATTCCACCATAGGCCAAATTGATTGAAACCATTGATCTAAGTTCACTCATGACTTATGTTTGAACTTGACCAAGCCAACATTTAACTAATTGGCCACTTGACCCAAGTTGACCCATTTTGACCTAAAGGGTTAAAATGTGTCAAAACTTGATCTTAGCCAAATTGATTGGAACCAATGGGTCAAGTCCATTCCAAATCACTTGTGGAACTTGGCCAAAGCCTCAATTGGCCAACTAGACCTAACCAATTGACCTTAGACCCAACATGACCTAAAGGGGTCATGTTGAGCCAAAATGAACTTAACCCAAATTGATTGAAAACAAAGATACCAATCCACTACATATGACTACCCAAACCTAAACCTACCCTTGACCTATTTCAAATAGGTCAAATGGGTCAAATAGGTCAACTTGACCCATTTGACCTAAATGAAGTCATATGAGCCATATTCAAAATCATACTAAATTGAACCAATCCAAAGCCACCCAAATATTTCAAATGGTCATATGAACTTGACCCAACCCTTGGTTTGACCCAATTTGACCTATTGGTCAACTTGACCCAAGTTGATCCATTTTGACCTAAATGGGTCAACATGAGCCAAACCCTATCAAATGAATTCCAAATGAAACTTGGCCAAACCTAGTTTCTCCACATACCAACATATCCAAAGTGGAAAAATAGCAAATGACCATCTTACCCTAGGCCATAGAATAAATTTTGGCTTAACTCATGGGTAATTTGGTCATACCTCTTCACACTTGAGGCTTTCCTAAAGCTCAAGGGGATTAGTGATGAGTGGTGCACCCAACCAATGGGTTTGGGTCAGCCATTTGGTCCCTAGACTAAACGACCATGGTAAAAAAATTTCAAACTCCCTCTCAAGCTCAAATTCAAGCACATGGGAGGTTGGCAATCCACTCTCTCATGACCATGTGCACCCTTCATCAAATACCCTAGCCTATGATCAATTGGATCAAAATGGCATGTCCAACGATCCTTCAAGGGATATACTCCCCTAAATAAACTCATAATTCACTATTTTGATTGATTGTAGACAGAGCCATCAGAGAGTGATAGCAAGCATCTAGAGCTTATTCCATTCTCTCATTTCGATTTTCAACATGAAAATAGGAAGCTAATTGAATTCCAACTTCTTCCACACTTTATTTCCTTCTAATTCTCTTGTACACTTCATATAGGAGCTAGTCAGTGCACCTAAGCTTCATTGAGTTCAAGCAAGGAAGAGTCCAATTGATCAAAGCCAAAGCTACCCAAGGAGGAGTTGGTCCATACAGATCCACTCAACCTCAAGTGCTCATACTCAACAAGGCTTCTTCTCAACTAGAAAGCTTCTCGAATCGAAGATGATCACCTCTGAGGTATGGGATTTTCTGACAATTAAAATCAATGTGGTGTGGAGCTTTGTGAAAGAAATTTTCACCCCATCAATTTTTGACTATTGGATTTGTCGCTCTTTGTCTTTTGATGGTGTGGGTTGAATTTAGTTTGATTCCATGCTAGATCGACCTTGGATCTTCCCCTTGATCATGGATGGTCTCTCTATTGATCAGGGAAGAACTTGATGATCTCAATCCATCCATCATTTTAGATGGATGAGATTATTCAGCATTTAGAAATCCTTTTATCCATTTAAAATATGGAGATTTTGGTGTCCGATCTTTGATCGAGGTAGAGGATTAAAGCGCGTCCATCATTTGGATGTGATGATTAAGTGATCCTCAGGCATGATGCGTGCGTAAGCCACGTGAGCGATTGGTTAGGATTAATAAAATGCTTAATTAATTCCTAATTCACTTAGAGATATTCCAAAATTCATAACTCTTAGTAGAAAATTCAAAAAAATATGAAATAAAATTTCATGGATAGAAAATTAAACCTAGAATATTTTAAAATTAGTTTTGATGAGTTTTTAGTTATGCTTTTCTTTGAATTTGGGTTTTATTAGAAGTTTATTTTGTTAATTATGTTTTAATTAGGCCTCTGATTAATCCCAAATTTTTTGAGTGTGTTTTAGGGGATGACTTCTACCTCCCCTAATTTTCTTGGGATTTTTTAAGGCTTGATTAAAAGAATTGCATATGGTTTCCTTAATTACCCATCTTATGTCATTAAGCATAAGTAGGGTATGATTAGAGATTTTAACCTATGATTAGCATTGATTAAGGATCCATTAAATAGAGGTTTTATGGAATATTTTGGGGCATTTCCCTAAGCTATTCCTTAAATTTCTCTCCTTAATTAATTAATTCATTAATTATCCCTTAATCAATTTCTAAAAATTTTAAAATTTCAGAACTTAATTAATCTACTTTGGGTAGATGCTTGGGTGTTTAATAGCCTAAGTTCAATTAAGAAATCAAAACCCAATTCATAAGTATGAAAGGTGTTTTGAAATTACTTAAACCCAGCTTAATTAACTTTTAATTGTGAGCCAAATTGCATTAGGCCTTTTCATTATTAGGTGCATTGAAAATTTAAATTCTTTATGGGTTTTATGTCATCTCATTGGCTCATAATTATTTAGTTAATTCTTCTAAGGTGGTGTAGGTAAGGGTTAATTAAGTTACTTTATACCTTAACCTAATCAATATAAAATGGATTAATTATCTAAAAATTAAACAAAATATCAAACACATGTGGAATGGGTTAGGAATCAAAATTATCTCACCTTTTCAAAATTAAATCAAACTTAAACAAAATCACTTTGAAATTCACTTTGATTTATTCTAAATTTTCATTCTATAAGAATGTCTTTTAGATTTAAGTGAAGTGAGTTTGTTTACATGATTTCATTGCTTTGGATCTTTCCCCATGTTAAGTTGTATGTCATGTGATTTCATGCATTCATAATTTGAAATTCAAATTTTAAAATGAAATGGTTTACTTTATGTCAAATTTGCATGTGTTGGCTAAAGTAGAAATAATGGCTATTATCACTACTAAATCAAATTATTTTCAAAAATATAAATCAAATACCAAATCTGAAAGTGTGCTACTTAATTATAAGTTTTGTGATAGATTATAAAGGTATGCTTAGTATAGGTTTCCTTTCTTTCTTATGTTGGTATAGTTTTGAATAGGAGTTGGTAAGATGTAGGGTTCATTTGAAAAGAACCCAACACTTACTTAATTCCATACCTATTCATCCTATGATATATCTAAGAAGGGTTACCTATACTTGCATACATAAATTGCATAAAATAAAATGAATCCATTAAACAACTTTTGCATTCTTTTTCTTCCATTTCATTTTCTTTTATACATATGTTTGTATTTAAGGAAAGTGGTATATTAGTCGGACAACCCCAAGGTTACAAGGCTTTAAGTAGCTAAGTAGGTCTTGTACCTTACACCTCAGTTAACAATGGCTTGTACTCACTTATGCCTTTCATATGTGTATGTGAAAATTTGGATAAGGAAAACCCTTTCTACTTAAGAAAATCATGCATATTCAACTTCTAAATTTCTTAAATGGATTACTTAGCATGCATCATAAAGTGTGTTAATACTCTCATTTTATGTATAGATATGCTTAGGGTCCATCCATATCATATATATGTTGGGAAAGAAATGAAGTAATGTGTGTTATGTGAATTTTGATTCATTTTATTTAATCTTAAAATGCCTTTCTTTTGAATAGGTTTGTTTAGAGTTATCTAAACTTAGGATTAATTAAAAATGTAATCAAAACATTCACCTAAATGAAACTAAAATGTGAACCTACTTTAGAAATTACTTAGGTTAGGGAAGGAAAGAGAAGTTCTCTTCTCTTTCCCTCTCATAACTTAGTAATTAATTATAGGATCCACTTAAACCAAATCAAAACATGAAATAAAATTAACCCAAAATAATTAAACAACTTAAATTAAATCCTCTTCTAAGTTGAACATGCTCCTCCCACTTAGAAAATTTGAACCTAAAGCCATAGCTAAGCATACCACACAAGCCTTCAAAGCACACACATTAGCCTAAGTCACCACTTCTAGCCTTAGGTTAGGTCGGTGCATGGTTTGATGTTTGTTTTGTTTTATGATATATGTTTTAGACTAGATGTTAGGGTGTATGCTCATAGAATGAATGGTAGGACGTTCTTAGTCTAACTATTCTTTTTAGGGATTGAGCTTAAGGGGCATTATCATAAATAAAAATATAAATGCTTTTATTTGCAGTTGCTTTATACCCCTAAGCATAATCCATAGGACAGGTGGACTTAGTCACCCATGTGTGGGGTGATAAGTCCAATATACATGCTTGGGATTTGTGTGGTTTATTTTAGCTAACCTTTGTTTTGTAGGTGTTAGTTAGATTTCCACTTTTCCTTTTCATGTAAATTTGTGCAATTAGGATTTTGGAATGATTGTTATGGGGATTAGGATGAACATTGGTCATAAGATCCTATCTTATGCACCATGTGAAGCCAGCATCCACCTTCCAACCATCAAAAAGAAGGAACCCAAGAAAGAAAAGAAGAAGAAGAAGAAAGAAGAAAGAAGAAAAGAAGAAAGAAGAATAAAGCTTGAATACCCCCATAATAATGAATTCCTTACTTAATTTTAATTTAATTCATTTGTAATCCAGGTTATATAAGGGTAGAGCTCGACTACCACATTTTTTGGTTTGTGTGGTGCCCGACACAATGACCATTTATGCTTTTACGATTAGCTTTATAAATTGATTGATGATTTGTTTAGCTTTTGCATTAAGTTGCATGATTTTCTAGTTTCTTCCTTGCTTTATGTATGATGGATGTGGATTAGGCTCTTTAGAAAAATAAATCTTTTTACCCAACTTAACAACTCAAATTAAAAATTAAAACAACTCATAACCTCACCTAAAGCTTAGGTTTAAAATCAAGATAAAAAATTAGCAACCACCCATTTGGATGATTTCTTTTATAATATCATGCAACAACATCTTATTTCACTCTTGATTGGAGGGCCCCAAGGTTTTTGAGAGTATGGTGGTTTGTCCCTCTCAAACCAATCTATTTTGCCTTAGATTTAGGTTGTCCAGCCCTTAAGATCCTAGATGAAAATTAAATTTGCTTGCATTGTAGGAAGCATTCCTTTAAGCATTTCTTAATCTTGTGTTAAGGAATCATAAGTCCTAAATTTCTAATAAAAATGCAACTCAAACAAAATCAATTTCTAAAATGTAAGCCCAACTATAGAATAGTTTGAGATGCTCTAGGTTTCTAAGCATGGGCATCTCCCCATCTTCCATTTTGGCTTATAATAACTCCCTCTTTTGATCAATCCCATTTGATCCCTCAAAATCTTATCGATTGACAATCCTTCTAAATCTTCAGACAATGATCATTTACAAGATTTTCTTAAGATCCATCTCTTAGGAGATATTAACTATCTTGCCCCACTTTTATCAGTTTAAAATAAACCTACTTTACTTTCCATGAGTATGGAAGAATCTCTGGTGCATATCTGATGATCATTTAGAGTCATTATTGAGGTGATTAGGTCCATTAAAGGGTAGTGACTTCTCTTTTGAGTTACATTATTTTCTTGATGACACACTCATCGAATAAGTATATCTACATCTGATGGCATCTAAAAATGAATTTTTATAGGTATACTTTCTTTCTCTCCATAGATTTGAAGGCTCTATAAAAAAATTTATTATATTTTCAATATGAAAGCAACAATAGCACTTTAAAGGCAAACAAAACCCTTTATTCTAGGGCAAAGAGTCCATAGGAATAAAGTTATTCAAAATCCTCCAAGTTAAAATTAAATAAGAAATGGAAATGATATTGTTCCAAAGTTTAATAACATTAGATTTTGCATATCTCTAATAAAATTCCAATCTCTTTAAGAACAAAATCACCATTGCAAGAAAGCTTAAGAAAATTTGGTGGTTTGTTGAAAATAGGGATATTTCTAAAGTTATCTAAAGAGAAATAGAGATATAATTTTCAAGTTTGTTTTCATTCCAAGTGTTATTATGCCAAAAGAGTTAACTTTGATAGCTTAGAGTGGGTAGATAAAGGGAGTCAATAGAGCCATTGCCAATCCAATTTTCTTGCCAAAAGAAAGAAGAACCCAAATACCCCAAGATATTAAGGGTTCAACAACCCATTTAATGGAGCAAAGCTTTTCCAAATTGGAGAGTCACCAACTTTATAAGCATAGATAAGAGGGTGTTTTTGGCAATATTTTTCATCATAAAATTAGCCCAAAGGCTATCATTCTTTCTAAAATTCCACTAGAGAATATAAGAGAAGGCAATAATAGCTTCACAAATCAGTTTGTAACCAAGACCACCTTCACCCAAGGGACCACCACATTTATGCCAGGAAGTCCAATGCAGTCTTTTAGTAGAATTATTGGATCCCCAAAGAAAATTTATTAAATAAGCATTCAATTCTGAAAAGAGTAGCATTAGTGGGGATAATAGTTTGAATCAAATAAAGAGACATTAAATTGAAAGTGCTTTTAAGAATAGTGAGCCTTCCACCAAAGGAGAGTAAATGAAATTCCCAAACAAAAATTTTATTTAAAATTTTTTGAATTAACTCATCAAAAGATGGGATCATTTGGACCTTTAAAAGAGAGCACCCAAGTACTTAAGAGGAAGGTGTTGATGTTAAAAGTTAGTGATATGTAGATTAGATTAATTTAATTATTGGAGATGCTTGAAGAAGTAATAAAAAACTTTTGTTATCATTGATAGATAAACCACTTTCTCTACCAAATTTATTTAAAAACTCTTGAGATTCTTGATATGATGAATAGAAGCATTGTAGAAGATAATGAAATCATCTACAAAGCTTAAATGAGAAACAGGAAGACCACCAAGAGTTCTATAAATACATACTAGGATTGTTTAAGAATAGATCATTATTGCTCCTAGATAAGTATTTAACAATAATAATAAATAAGGCAGGAGATAGAGGATCCCCTTATCTTGACCATGGGAAGAAGGAAAGAAGCCCAAGGCTTCCCCATTAAGAAAAATAGAAAACCAGGCATTATTAATACAATTTTAATAAGAAAGATAAATTTATCAAAACCAAATAAATCAAGAATATGGATAAGAAAATCCCAAGAGATATTGTCAAAAGCTTTGGTAATATCTAATTTGAACATAATGTTGCAACTTCTAGTCATAGTATCTAAATCATGAATTAATTAGTCAGCAAGCAGAATATTATCAAAAATAGATTTACCTCTAACAAAACTTGTTTGGTTTAGAGAGATAATCTTATGAAGCAAAGGACTTAGCCTGTTGGTTAGAATTTTGGAAATTAGCTTTTTGAAGAAGGTGCAAAGACTAATAGGTCTAAGATCACTCCAATAGTCTGATTATCTTTCTTAGGTATGAGAACAATAGAGTGCTAGAAAAATATCTAGGAAAAGGATTACCATTAAAAAAATCAACCATATCAACAAATCATTTTTAATAATAGACCATATTTTTAAAAAAATTGGTAGTGAAACCCTCAGGACAATAAATTTATGTTCATGCTATTAAGAACTTTAAAATTTCCTCTTCATTAGATACAATAGTAAGCAAATCATTATCATTATTTGTGATAATAGAAGTAATCAAGTGTGATTTAGAAATAGCTTCATAAGAGCAACTCTTATTAAGCATATTTGTAAAGTAATTAATGACCAAGTTCTTAATATCATTATTCTCAGTAATCCATTCTCCATTGTCATCTTTAATTTTTTGAATATTATTTAAAGCTCTCTTTTTATTAACTAAAGCATGGAAATATCTAGTATTTCTATCACCATCTGCAATATGTTTGCTAGTAGCTTTTTGGAACCAATAAGCCCCTATCAAATTTTGAAAATTAACAAGTTTTTCTTTTGTCTCAGTCAAGTCCTTAATCTTAATAGGATCAGACATAACAGATAATTCAAGATCACAAACTAATTTGTTTTATTTCTTTGATATTACCAAAACAGTTTTTAAAATCAGTTTGGTTTCACCAACCCAAATTTTATTAATATAGGATGTGAGCTCTCAATTGTTAACAACATTAAAGAAATAATATGTTGAATCCACATGTTAAAATGAGAGAAATTTTAATAGAGTTAGCTTTAATAGAAACCAAAAGAAAAGCATGATCCAATAAGGTTCTGCTTAAATGATCGATAAAAGTAATAGGTCATTGAGTAATCCAATGATTATTAAAAATAATCTGGTCCAAACTTTGCCAAAGTCTAGAATTTTTCCAAGTAAAATTTGAACCCTTAAAGCCAATACCAATCAAATTACAATCAAGGATCATATTGGAAATTTCCATGGAATGAATATTAGGAGAGCAACCACCACTTTGTTTAGAGAGAATAAAATAGTGTTGAAATCCCACCAACAAACCAAGGTTTATTGAGGTAGCAAAATTCCTCAAATTTTCCCAAGATTTCTATCTATTAAGATGCCTACAAAAGAGCCCTAAACATAATAGTCACCATAAGATATTTGAGCATTGACAACTTGTTGAAAATCATCAAGAATAGAAACCTCCATAAAATTATTCCAAAAAACACCAAATTTTATTACTAACATTAGAGAAAATTTATTGAAAACCGATCATTCTAGCAACATGGTTAATTTTGTTTGCATGAATAAGAGGCTCCAAAATAATAAGTAAAGAAATATTATGAATAACAAAGGTTTCTAATATGATTATGAAAGAGAGGGTACTAATCCCTCATTCCAAATAAGAAAATTAAACATAAGGAAATAAAAAGGGGTTAAGAAAAGGTTAATTAATAGAGGAGGGAGGTTGATAGTGTTTTGGACAATTTGGGATGGAAGTTTTTAACATTGTTTTCTTTTTAGCATGATAAGTTTGGAAACCATTTTTTTTCCCCATAGAATCATCATCTGAGAAGGATTTAGCAACATTAGTCACAGATTTAGTGGAAGTATCTTGTTTAGGTTTATTTAGTTTATTTTTTATTTATTTTAGTTAATTTTATTTTTTATTTTTATTTAGGTTTATTTTTTATTTAGTTTAGTTTATTTATATCATTTTGATAGCACTAAAACTCTACTGTTGAAACATGAATCTTGACATCAAGCAATATTATGAACAAAATTAAAAATATTAAACTTTGATATTTTCAAATACCTCATAGATTTGTTTATGTCAAATTGAAGAGATGAGATAACAAGCTTAGATCTTATAATTAACTTTATTTGATTATAATTATAAGGTGATTAAGAAATCATTTTTTGAGAAATCATGTTTTGGATTTTGTCGTATTTTAGAGAAATATAATTTATAAATAGCCCATCATTCTTTTACCCCAAGGGAGGTGAGCTAGACTCAAGAATCTAAAAAAGCAAATGGAGCAGGAATGAGATTATCAGATTATGTGTTAGGTCAGATTAGACCATCATTGGTCAAAGATACCATGACCACCAGTGATTTTACCACCAAATTGGCAATATGATTAAGCCACAACCATTCATATTAAATTTTTAGATCATTAAACATCCATATCACCACTATTGATCATTGACCTCATCACCACCATTTAGACCACGACAATTAGAGATCTCTTTATTATTTTCATGGGATCATTAGACTTTTACAAAACATCTTAGCCATGAGCTTCTCCAAACTTATTTAAATTATCTTTCTCCAACTTTAGGGATAATATATAATATTATTATTTAAGTGGGCTCCATTGGTTTCTATTTGGGTTTTCCATGTAAATCAGGGTTCTGAAACTTTTGTTTTGTTAAAGAAATCAAATTTCTATGAAATTTTCTTAGAGAGTTTATTTTTTTAGTTTAGGTTTTTATTTTAGTTTATTTTTTAGGTTTAGGTTTAGGTTTAGGCTTATTTTTTAGTTTATTTTATTTTATTTTTTTAGGTTTAGGTTTATTTTTTAATTTAGGTTTAGGTTTGTTTTTAATTTTAGGTTTAGGTTTATGTTTGATTTATTTTTTTAGGTTTAGGTTTGGGTTTTATTTTAGGTTTATTTTAGGTTTATTTTAGTTTAGGTTTAGGATTTTAGTTTATTTATTTTATTTAGTTTATGTTTAGGTTTTATTTTAGGGTTTAGGTTTATTTATTTTAGTTTATTATTTTAGTTTAGGTTTAATTATTTGATTTTTATTTTTTAGGTTTAGGTTTTCTTTTAGTTTAGGGTTTAGTTTTTTATTTATTATTGGTTTATTTTTAGGTTAATTTTTTAGGTTTATATTTTATTTTATATTTTTAGGTTTATTTTATTAATATTTTATGTTTATTTTTTATTTTATTTGGGTTTTATTTTTAGTTTAGTTTAGGTTTTCATTATTTTATTTTAGTTTAATTTTTTATTTTTTTATTTTTTTCTTTTTAGGTTTAAACTTAGGTTTTAGTTTATGTTTTATTTTATTTTATTTTTCTTTAGTTTGGTTTAAATTATTTTTATTTTATTTTTAAGTTTTATTTAGTTTAGCTTTAGGTTTTTAGCTTTAGAGTTTAGGGTTAGTTTAGGGTTTAGGGGTAAGGGTTTTTATTTTTAAATTTTTTTTGGTTTAGGGTTTACAGTTTATGGTTTATGGCTTTGGGTTTAGGGTTTAAGGTTTTAGGGTTTATGGTTTAGAGTTTAGTTTTAGGGTTAAGGGTTTAGGGTTTAAGTTTTAGTTTAGGGTTCAGGTTTTAGTTTAGGGTTTAGGGTTTTTGGTTTTTTAACAATGAATAAATTTATATTCAACATTTCTTTTTTTTATTTCATTAGTAGTTTTAAGACATTTTAGATTGGATTTGAGCATTAGGGTAAATCAAAAGATTTATCTTTAGAGACACAATTATTTTTTACTTTTATAGCCTTTTAGTGGGATCCACCATTTATATATTTTAAGTTTAACCTATTTTATATTTATTTTATAGGTTAGGTATGATAACCTTTTTTATTTAGGTATTTATTTTTATGGTTTATTGAGTTTAGGCTTGGTTTAGTTTTATTAGGTTTTAGTTAGGTTTATTTTTTTAATTTATTTTGTTATTTTTTAAGTTTAGGGTTTTGTGTTTATGGTTTAGGCTTTTAGGGTTTAGGGATTAGAGTTTAGGTTTATTTATTTAGGTTTAAGGTTAGGGTTTATTTTTTAGGTTTAGTTTTTTTATTTAGGTTTAATTTTAGGGTTTTTTAGGTTTATGATTTAGGTTTAGATTTATTTAGGTTTAGGGTTTAGGGGTTATTTTAGGTTTAAATTTTATGGTTTAAGTTTATTTTATTTTAGTTTAGGTTTTTTATTTTTATTTTAGGTTTATTTTAGTTTATTTAGTTTAGGGTTTATATTTTAGGTTTTATTTATTTAGGGTTTATTTTATTTGTGGTTTATTTAGCTTTAGTTTATTTTAGTGTTTAGGGTTTAGGGTTTATTTAGGGTTTAGGTTTTTAGTTTATTTAGGTTTTAGGTCTAAGTTTATTTAAATTTAGGTTTAGTTTTAGTTAGTTTATAGTTTAAGGTTTAATTTTAGGGTTTAGGTTTAGGGTTTAGGGTTTTAGGTAGGTTAGTTTATTTAGGTTTTAGGTTTATACTTTTATTTTAGTTTATTTTAGTTTATAGTTTAGGTTTAGTTTAGGGTTTAGTTTTATTTTAGGTTTATTTTTGATAGTTTAAGTTTAGAGTTTAGTATTTAGTTTATTTTTTAGTTTAGGGGGTTTATATTTTAGGTTTAATTGGTTTATTTAGGTTTAGGTTTAGTTTAGGTTTAGTTTATGTTTAAAATTTATTTATTTTTTAGGTTTATATTTTTTATTTATTTCATTTTAGGTTTTATTTAGTTTGTTTAGGTTTTAGTTTAGAGTTTTAGAGTTTAGGGTTTAGGTTTGGGTTTAGGGTTTAGGGTTTAGGTTTTAGTTAGGTTTAAGGTTTAGATTTAGGTTTAAGGTTAGTTTATTTTTGGTTTAAGTTTAGGTTTTAGTTTAGTTTATTTAAGGTTTAGGGTTTTATTTATTTTAAAATTTATTTTATTTATTTAGGTTTAGTTAAGTTTAGGTTTAGTTTATTTAGATTTAGATTAGAGTTTGAGGTTTAGTTTAGGGTTTTAGTTAGTTTAGGGTTTTAGGTTTTGGTTTAATTTTTTTAGGGTTTAGTTTTAGTTTAGTTTAGGGTTTAGGTTTATATTTAGGGTTTAGTTTAGGTTAAGTTTAGGGTTTTAGGTTTAGTTTTTATTTACTTTGGATTTAGGTTTAGGTTTTATTTTTAGTTAGGTTTTAAGTTTAGACTAAAGTTATTTATTAGGAGTTTAGGAGGTTTAGTTTAGGTTGGTTTATAGTTTAGGTTAATTAGGTTTTAAGTTAGTTTAGTTTAAGTTTAGTTTTTAGGGTTTAGATTTAGGTTTATAGATTTAGTTTTTTTAGGTTTAGGTTTAGGTTTAGGAGGGTTTACTTTGAGATTTAGATTTTTAGGTTAAGTTTATTTAGGTTAGGTTTTAGGGTTTATTTTAGGTTGGGTTTAGGGTTGAGTTTTTAGGGTTTAGGTTTAGGGTTTAGGTTTAGGTTTATAGTTTAAGTTTATTTAATTTTTTTTAGTTTATGTTTTATTTATCATTTTAATTTTATTTAGTTTTATTTGGTTTTAGATTTTAGTTAGTGTATATTAGTTTAGGTTTAGGGTTTAGGTTTAGGATTTAGAGTTTAGGGTTTAGTTTAGGGTTAGGGTTTTAGGTTTAGTTTAGGTTTTGGTTTTGGGTTTAGTTTAGGTTTTTTAGTTTTAGGTTTAGGTTTAGGGTTTTAGAGGTTTAGGTTTAGTTTTTTTCTTAGGGTTTAAGGTTAGTTTAGGGTTTAAGGTTTAGGCTTTAAAGTTTTTTTAGGTTTAAGGTTTAGAGTTTATAGGGTTTAAGTTTAGGGTTTGATTTTAGGTTTAGTTTAGGGTTAGGATTTAGTTATTTTGGTTAGTTTAAGGTTTAGGGTTTTTAGGGTTTAGGTTTTGGGTTTTGGTTTTAGGTTTTTATTTAGGGTTTAGTTTAGGGTTTTAGGGTTTATGTTTTAGATTTAGGATTTAGTGTTTGTTTAATTTTAAAAAAATAAGTAAGTGTTAGGTTTAGATTTTTATTTAGTTTATTTTATTTATTTTATTTATTTTTTATCTAGGTTAATTTTATTTTATTTCTTAGTTTATTGATTTTAGTTTTAATTTTTTTAGTTTTGGTTTTATTTTAGTTTATTTTTTTAGGTTTAGGTTTATTTCTTAGTTGAGCTTTATTTTTATTTTATTTTTAGGTTTAGGTTCTATTTTTTATTTTAGAGCTTTAGGTTTTATTTTATTTAGGTTTTTTAGGCTTTTAGGTTTATTTTAGTTTTATTTTTTTTAGTTTATTTAGGTTTATATTTAGTTTATTTTATTTTATTTATTTAGGTTTAGATTTAGGTTTAGTTTATTTAGGTTTAGGTTTAGTTTTTGTTTATTTTGGATTAGTTTATTTTATTTTAGGTTTAGGTTTATTTTATTTTTATTTTAGGTTTGGTTTTTTTTTTTACTTTAGGATTTAAGTTTTACTTTTTATTTATTTTGAGGTTTTGTTTTTGGGTTTATTTTTTGGTTTAGGTTTTATTTATATTTTATTTATTTTCTTTTAGGTTTATTTTATTATTTTTATTTTAGGTTTAATTTTATTTTATTTTGGTTTTATATTTTTTTATTTAGTTTAGGTTTTTATTTATTTTATTTTAGTTTAGTTTGTATTTTTTATTTAATTTTTGAGTTTAGGTTTAGGTTTTGGTTTAGGTTTTAGTTTATGTTTTTATTTTATTTTATTTTTTATTTAATTTTTGTTTAGTTTTTTTATTTATTGTATTTTTAGGTTTTATTTAGTTTAGGTTAAGGTTATTAGGTTTTTATGGTTTAGGGTTTAGGGTTTGGGGTTTATGGTTTATGGTTTAGGGTTTAGGTTTTAGGATTTAGGGTTTAGGGTAGGGTTTAGGCTTTTAGGGTTTAAGGTTTAGGCTTTTAGGGTTTAGGGTTCAGGGTTTGAGGTTTAGGTTTTAGGTTTAGGGTTCAGGTTTTAGTTTAGGATATAGGTTTTGATTTTTTTTATAGAATAAATTAAGATTGACATTTTTTTATTTCTTAAAGCAAGTAACACACCAAGTTTTCTAGACACAAGCAATGACATAGATCAAAATGGATATGAATACATAGAGCAAATCAAAATTAAATCATCTAGTAAGACATAGTTACATAGCGACATATCATTTGGTTCTTGGTTTCTCGGTTCCCATCAAAACCACCAAGGCTTTAGAGGTGGTATCCACCATTATTACTGATCTCTCAGCCAGCCACCATTTGTTAACCTCCATTACTCCTCACCTCTTTAGTTTTAACTTTCATATCACTGGTACCTCCAAATCCCCACACAAGCTGTGAAATTGCCCTCTTTTACCACTAGATTAGGTTGGCAGTGATGTTTAGTCAGGTTTTAATTAGGGTTTAGGTTTAGTTTTAGTTTAATTAGTTTTCAAGTTTATTTTAAATTTATTTAGTTACTTTAGCATTTTAGGGTTTAGGATTTATTTAGGTTTAGTTTTATTAGGTTTAGGGTTTAAACTTAGGTTTAGGTTTAGGGTTTAGTGTTTAGGGTTTTTAGGGTTTAGTTAGTTTAGGTTTAGGTTTAGGTTCATGGTTTAGGGTTTAGGGTTTAGTTTAGGTTTAGTTATTAGGTTTGGGTTTAGGGTTTAGAGGTTTAGGTTTAGGTTTTAGGGTTTATAGTTTAGGGTTTAGGGTTTAGTTTAGGGTTTATAGTTTAGGGTTTAGAGTTTATTTTATTTAGAGATTAGGTTTATTTATTTTATTTATTTTAGGTTATATTTATTTAGGTTTAGTTTTAGGTTTTAGGTTTAGAATTTAGGTTTAGGTTTAGGTTTAGTGTTTGGTTTATGATTTAGTTTTATTTAGGTTTTAGGGTTTAGGGTTTAGGTTTATAGTTTATTTTAGAAGGTTTAGTTTTAGGGTTTAGGTTTAGGTTTAGTATTTTAGGTTTACTTAGTTTAGGTTAGATTTAGGTTTAGGTTTAGTTTAAGGTTTAGGATTATATTTTAAGTTTATAGGATAGTTTAGGGTTTAAGGTTTAGGTTTAGGTTTAGTTTAGGTTAGAGTTTAGGTTTAAGTTAAGGTTTTAGGTTTAGGTTTTATTTAAGGTTTTAGTTTAGGTTAGTTTAGGTTTAGTTTAGGGTTTAGGGTTTAGGGTTTAGGGTTTAGGGTTTTTATAGGGTTTATTTTAGGTTTAGGTTTAGGGTTTAGAGTTTAGGGTTTTTAGGGTTTTAGGGTTTTAGGGGTTTAGGGTTTTAGGTTTAGGATTTTTTTGTTTTTTTATAAAATTAAGTAAACTAGTATTTATATTTTTATTTATTTTAGTTTATTTTATTTTATTTTATTTAGGTTTATTTTATATTTTTATTTAGTTTAGTTTATTTATTTTAGGTTTATTTATTTTTTTTAGTTTAGGTTTTTTATTTTTTTAATTTTTTAGGTTTAGGTTTAACTTTATGTTTATTTTTTATTTGAGTTTTGTTTTTATTTTATTTTTTAGGATTAAGTTTTATTTTTATTTTTAGGTTTAGGTTTTTATTTATTTTCTTTAGGTTTAGGTTTCATGTTTTTATTTTAACTTTATTTTTTTGGTTTATTTTTTTAGTTTAGGTTGATTTTTAGTTTATTTTATTTTATTTAGTATATGTTTAGGTTTACATTTACTTGATTTTAGGTTTAGGTTTATGTTTTATTTATTTTAGTTTAGGTTTAGGTTTATTTTATTTTTATTTCAGGTTTAGTTTTTTATTTTTAGTTTAGGATTTAAGTTTTATTTTTTATTTATTTTTAGGTTTTATTTTTACATTTAAGTTTTTATTTAGTTTTATTATCTTTTATTTTTATTTTAAGTTTAGTTTTTATTTATTTAAGTTTTTTATTTTTTAGCTTAATTTAGGATTTTATTTATTTTATTTTAGTTTAGTTATTATTTTTTATTTTATTTTGCTTTTTAAGTTTAGGTTTAAGTTTAGGTTTAGGTTTTAGTTTATGTTTTTATTTTATTTATTTTGCTATAGGTTTTTTTATTTATTTTATTTTTAGGATTTTAGCTTTTTAGGGTTTAGTGTTTAGGGTTTTCTTTTTATTTGGGTTTAGGGTTTAATTTTATGGTTTAGGGTTTAGGATTTTAGTTTTAAGTCAGGTTCAGTTTTAGTTTAGGGTTTTTTTAAACAGAGAATAATTTCAGATTCAACATTTCTTCTTTTTTGATTTCATTAACCAAGTAACATACCAAGTTTTCTAAGGCACAAGTGATGACATAAATCAAAAATGGACAAAAAATGAGCACGCTTAGAGCAAATCTAAAACCCTAGATAATTAGAACTATCTCTATTATAAAGATAGTTCCATAAGCGATCCATTATTCTTCAATTTCTCCAATTCCCATCATAGCCACCACGACCTCTCGAGTAGCAGGATCCACCATCATATCCTCGATCTATCCCTCCGCCACCACCTCAGCTATAACCTTTGTCACTCTTCCCGTCTCTATAACACCACTATTCTGACCACAATCTCCATATCCACTAGTACCTCCTGTGATCCCCGCCACTTCTACAATCATGCCTCTCGCCTTCAGAGATCTAGAAGCCCGCCTACTCAGTGATGTTCCTGTCAAGGTTCTACCCATTCTTAGGGTTTAGGTTTAAGTTTAGTTTTAGTAAGTTTTAGGGTTTAGATTTATTTTTAAATTTATTAAGTTACTTTACGGTTATGTTTAAGTTTTGGAGTTTAGTTTTTACAATTTAGAGTTATGGTTTAGGGTTTAGATTTAGGATTTGGTTTATGGGTTTTAGGTTTAGATTTTAGGTCTGTGTTTAGGTTAGGTGTGTATTTTAAGGTTTATTTTAGTTTAGGTTGGGTTTAGGTTTAAAAATTTGGAGTTTTGATTAGAGCCATTTTATTTTATCATTTAAGTTTACATTATTTATTTAGGCTATAGTTTTGTGTTTTAGGAGGTTTAGTATTTTGGGTTTATTTGTGGCCCAGTTTGGTTTGCTTGGGGTTTGTTTGGTTTCGGCTTAGGTTTTGGCAGGTTTCATATTTAGCTTGGTTTAGGGTTTAGTTTAGGGTTAGGGTTAGGGTTAGTTTAGGGTTTAAGGTCAGTAAAGTTTTAGTTTTATTTAGGTTTGGGTTTAGATTTTGGGTTTTGGGGTTTTGTTTGGGGGTTTGGGGTTATAAGTTTAGGGTTTAGGTTGTGTTTAGGGTTTAAGATTTAGAGTTTAGGTTTATGGTTTATTTTTTTAGTTTAGTTTTTTTTTTGTGGTTTTAAGGTTTGGGGTTAGATTTAGAGTTTAGGTTTTAGGGTTTAGGGTTTAAGATTTAGGGTTTAGGGTTTAGGGTTTAGGTTTTAGGTTGAAAGTTCAAGTTTTAGTTTAAGGTTTAGGGTTTTTAGTTTTTTTTTAACTGAGAACAAATTCTTATCAACATTTCTTTTTTTTTATTTCATCAACCAAGTAACACACTTAGTTATTTAAGACATAAGCGATGACATAGATCAAAAATGGATAAAAAATGAGCACACATAGAGCAAATCAAAAACCATAGATAAGTAGAACAATCTCTCTATTGAAGGACAGCTTCCATAAGTAGTGATCGGATCGATGCTTGCAATTTCTCTTGTTCCCATCAACCACCTCGCCTCTCAGTAGCAGATCCACCATGATATCTGATCTCCCTCCCACCATCGCTATTGGAACCTCTGTCACTCTTCCCACCTCCATAACCACCACTATTCTGACCACCACTTCCATATCCACAAGTACCTTCAAATGCCCCACACCACTACGATAATCGCCGCCTCTGCCTACGCCTACAGCACAAGATCTAGACCGAGCTAGGTTGACAATGTTGTTCCTGCCATTAAGGTTTTGCCCATCCTAAGGGTTTAGGTTTAGGTTTAATTTTATTAGGTTTTAGAATTTTGGTTTATTTTTTAATTTATTAAGTTACTTTAGGGTTAGAGTTTAGGTAGGAGTTTAGGGAAAGTTTAGTTTAGGGTTTTGGTCAGTTAGGGTTTAGGTCATTTAGGAGGGTTTAAGATTTTGATTTAGGCTAGGGTTTAGGAGGGGTTTAGTGAGTTTAGGATTTAGGATTTTAGGTCAGTTAAGTTAGGTTTGTGATTTAGTAGGTTGGGAAGAGTGGTTGGTGGGAGGGAGTTAGTTGAGGTTTAGTTTAGGTTTAGGGTTGTTTATAATTTGGGTAGGGTTTTGGGGTCATTTTAGGGTTTAGGGTTTAGGGTTTAAAGTTTTAGGGTTTGTGATTTATTATTTAGGGTTTAGGGTTTTTGGGGTTTAGGGTTTAGGTTTTAGGTTTATGGTTCAAGTTTAAGTTTCGGGTTTAGGGTTTTTGGTTTATTTTAATAAAGAATAAATTTAGATTCAACATTTCATCTTTTTGATTTCATCAACCAAGTAACACACCAAGTTTCCTATGACACAAGTTATGACTTAGATCAAAAATGAGCACAAATAGAGCTAATCAAAAACCCTTGATAACTAGAACCATCTCTACTGTAAAGACATAATTCCATAAGCAACAGATCGGATCGGTCATTCTTCAGTTTCTCCAGTTCCCATCAGAACTGCCCCAGCCTCTCAAGTAGCGGGATCCTCCATCATATCTCTGATCTCTCCTCCGCCACAACCATGGCTATAACCTTCATCGCTCGTCCCGCATCCATAACCACCACTGCTTTGACCACCAGCCCATGTCCACCAAGATGTCCATCTCCCACTATCATATAATAGCCACCTCAGCTTCCACCACACTAGATCTAGACCGAGCATGAAGGGTGATGTTCTATGTTTGCCCATTCTAAGGGTTTACATTTAGATCTAGGTTTATTAGCTTTTAGGATTTAGATTTATTTTTTAGTTTATTTAATTATTTTATGTTTAGGTTTAGGGTTTGGGTTTAGGGTTTAGGGTTTAAGGTTTAGGGTTAGGGTTTAGGGTTTAGGGTTTATGGTTTAGGGTTTAGGTTTGTGGTTTTAGTATGTAGGAGGGTTTGTGGTGGGTGGTTATAGTTTAGGGTTTATGGTTTAGGATTTATGATTTAGGATTTAGGGTTATTTTTTAATTAAGCAAACCCAGTAGGTTTTTAGTTTTTATTTTATTTATTTTATTTTATTTATTTAAGTTTTATTTAAAGTTTATTATTTTTTTAGTCATTTATTTTTTAGTTTATTTATTTTTAGTAGGTTTATTTTATTTGGTTTATTTTATTTTTTTAGTTTAAGTTAGGTTTATTTTAGTTTAGTTTAGTTTATTTTATTATATATTTATTTTATTTAGTTTAGTAATTTATTTTAGTTTAGTTCATTTAGTTTAGGTTTAATTTTATTTTATTTTAGGTTTATTTTATGTTTTAGGTTTTTTTGTTTAGGTTTAGGTTTTATTTTTATTTATTTATTATTTAGTTTATTTTAATTTATTTTAGGTTTATTTTATGTTTAATTTATTTAGTTTATTTTAGTTTTTAAGTTTATTTTATTTTGTTTATTTTATGTTTTAGTTTTTAGGTTTTATTTTTATTTTATTTTTTAGGTTTATTTTTTTTAGGTTTAGGTTTTATTTAGTTTTATTTTATTTTATTTTAGGTTTATTTTATTTATTTTACATTTTAGTTTATAATTTATTTAGGTTTATTATTTTTAGATTTATTTTATTTTTAGTTTAGTTTAGTTTTATTTATTTTATTTTGGTTTTATTTTTTTATTTTATTTTATTTTTAGTTTAGTTTAGTTTAGGTTTTATTTTATTTTATGTTTGGTTTAGGTTTTAATATTTATTTTTATTTTATCTTTTAGGTTTAGGTGTTAGGTTGTGAGTTAGGGGCCTAGTGAGATTAGGGCCTGGAGTCAGGGTTTAGGTCTGGGGTGGGTTTAGGGTAAGCCCAAGGCCCAGGTGCAGCCCAGGTTTTAGGGCCAGGTAGGGCCTTTTTAGCCCAGGGTTTAGTGGCTGGGGTCTGGCCTGGGTATTGTGGCTCAGTGTCTAGTTTGTTCAGGGTTTAGGGTCATGATCATAGGGCCTAGGTAGAGGGCTCATGATCTGCAGGGCCTTTAGATTAGTAGGGTTAAGAATGGGTGTTTTTTATTTAAATGCAAACCAAGAGGTAGGTATTTAGTTTATTTATTTATTTTTTTTCTTTTATTTTAGTTTATTTTTTATTTATTTATTTATTTTTAGTTTATTTTTTTATTTAGCTTTTCTTTGTTTAGATTTTAGTTTACTATTTATTTTAGTTTATTTTTATTATTTTAGTTTTTTATTTTTTATTTTTAGGTTTAGTTTAGGTTTTTAGGTTTTTTTTTGGTTTTATTTTAGGTTTTATTTAGTTTAGTTTTATTTATTTTATTTTATTTTAGTTTAGTTTTTAGATTTAGTTTATTTTTTTAGTTTAATTTATTTTAGTTTAGTTTAAGTTTATTTTATTTTTTTTATTAGGTTTAGGTTTTTTTTTTAGGGTTTAGGTTTTTTTTTTTATTTATTTTAGGTTTATTTTTTAGGTTTAGTTTTATTTAGTTTTATTTTATTTTATTTTATGCTTATTTTATTTTAATTTATTTATTTTATTATATTTTTTTTATAGTATTTATTTAGTTTATTTATTTTAGGTTTAGATTTATTTTGGGTTTTAGTTGATTTATTAAATATATGTATTTAGTCATTTATTTATTTTATTTTTTATTTAGTTTAGTTTAGTCTTAAGTTTAGAGTTAGAGGCCCAGGATTTAGGATCCAGGTGGGTGGGTTTTAGGGTTTAGGGAGGTCAGTTTAGGGTTTAGGCCCAGGGCCTAGTTTAGGTCTTTCAGGATCAGTGGTAGAGGTCAGGTGGAGGTTTAGTGGTTTAGGTTAGTGTGGCCTAGGTTAGTAGGGTATGGTAGGGTCAGGGTTCTCTTTTCATTTTTATCTTTAAATCAAACTAGTTTAGTTTATTTTAGCTTTTTTTATTTTATTTTAGTTTATTTTATTTATATTTTGATTTAGGTTTATTTTTATTTTATTTAGTTTGTTTATTTAGTTTAGTTTAGTTTTTATTTTAGTTTATTTTTTTATTTTATGTTTTATTTTATTTTAGTTTAGTTTATTTATTTTATTTTTAGGTTTAGTTTTTTTATTTTTTTTTAGTCTTTTATTTAGGTTTATTTAGGTTTTATTTTAGTTTAGGTTTAGGTTTATTATTTATTTAGGTTTAGTTTTTTATTTATTTTATAGTTTATTTTTTTAGTAGTTTAGGTTTTAGTTTAGGTTTAGGTATTTATTTATTTTTTTTATTTTTATTTTATTTTATTTAGGTTTTTTTATTAATTTATTTTTTTTTATTATGTTTATTATTTTATTTTTTATTTTATATTTTTTATTTTATTTAGTTTAGATTAGGTTTTATTTTATTTTAGTTTATTTTATTTTTTATTTTTTTATCTTTGGTAGTTTAGTTTTAGGTTTTATTTATTTTTTTATATATTTTATTTAAATTATTTATTTTTTAGCCTAGTTAAGTTTTTGGGGTCAGTTTAGGGTGGAGGTTTAGGGCCTGGGGGTCAGGGTTTAGTCAGGGTTTGGGAGTGGGTTTTTAGGGGTCAGATCTGGGGTCATGGTCAGGGTGGCTCAGGGTAGGGCTGGTTTTTTAGTTTTAGGTTTTAGGTTTTAGGGTTTAGGGAGTGATCAGGTGTAGGATTTTGTTTTTTAAACATAGAACAATGATTCCAACATTTCTTCTTTATTTAGTTTATTTTAATTTAATTTTATTTATTTTAGTTTATTTTATTTTTTTATTTTATTTATGTATATTTTTTTATTTAGTTTAGTTTATTTATTTTAGGTTTTACTTATTTTAGTTTAGGTTTTTTTATTTTAGTTTATTTTTAGGTTTAGTTTATTTTTTTAGTTGAGTTTTATTTTATTTTAGTTTTAGTTTAGTATTTTTTTTTTGGTCTATTTTATTTTTTTTTGGGTTTAGGTTTTAGGTTTTATTTTATGTTTATTTTAGTTTTATTTTAGTTTTTTTAGTTTATTTGGTTTAGTTTAGTTTTATTTTATGTTTTTTTTTTATTTTGGTTTAGTTTATTTTTAGGTTTAGTCAGTTTATTTTATTTTAATTTACTTTTATTTTAGGTTTAGGTATTTTTTTTTTTTTTTGTTTATTTTAATTATTTTAAGTTTTATTTTAGGTTTATTTTAAGTTAGGTTTTATTTAGTTTTATTTTATTTTATTTTAGGTTTATTTTAAGTTTATGATTTTTATATTATGTTTAGATTTTATTTAGCTTTGTTAGATTTATTTTAATTTAGTTTAGGTTTTATTTATTTTATTTTAGTTTATTTTATTAGTTTATTTTATCTTATTTAGGTTTAAGTTTAGGTTTTAATTAGGTTTTAATATTAATTATTTTATTTAGGTTTGGATTTATTTATTTTATTTTAGTTTTATTTAGTTTAGTTTGTGCCTTAGGTTTATGTTCAAGGTTTAGGGTCAGGTTTAGGGTTAAGGGTTTAGGGTTTAGGGCTCAGGGCCTGGGTCATGGTTTAATGTTGGGTTTAGGGCCTGGGTCAGTGGTGGGTTTAGTGGTTTAGTTTTAGTGGCCTAGGTTTGTGGTAGGGTAGTGTAGTTGGTAGGTAGGGTTTAGGGTAGTAGTGTTTTTATTTTTGTTTATTTATTCTTTTATTTAGTTTAAGCAAACTCTCTGAATTTTAGTTTAATTATTCATATTTTATTTATTTTATTTTGATTTAGGTTTATTTTATTTTTTATTAGTTTATTTTATTTATTTAGGTTTATTTATCTTTAGTGTTTTATTTTAGTTTTTTTTGTTTAGGTTTAGGTTTATTTATTTTAGTTTAGTTTTATTTTATTTAGTGTAGGTTTTATTTTTATTTTTAGGTTTAGGTTTCTATTTTATTTTTTAGGTTTAGTTTTAGGTTTTATTTTAGGTTTATTTTTAGGTTTTACTTTTAGTTTAGGTTTAGGTTTATTTTAGTTTATTTTATTTTATTTAGTTTAGGTTTAGTTAAGGTTTTATTTATTTTAGTTTAGTTTATTTTCTGAAGTTTAGGTTTATTTTATTTTATTTTAGGTTTAGGTTTATTTCTAGTTTAGGGTTTAGGTTTTATTATTTATTTATTTTTGGGTTATATTTTTGGGTTTATTGTTTAGGTTATTATTTAGTTACATTTAGTGATGAATACTTGCTCCTAGGGACGACCGAGCACAACCGCCTCTTTACATTATAGAGGATGTTGGAAGATACAAGCTATCCAGAGTTTTGGTTGACTCAGGTCTATCAGTCGACATTATGGATCTAAGAATCCTTGCCTACTTGTGGATCAACATCTCTAAACTTCAAAAAGAAAGGATTATGTTTTGAGAGGATTCAATGAACAAGGAGATAGGCCTTGTGTGTGAGACACCACGAAGATCATGGGGGGGTACTTTTTGAGGTGATTGGGTACAACATTGAGTACAATGTACAACCTCAAAGATAGAGGCATCACCCTACAATGGACCTAATCAATACAAGGACTCTAAGGCATGATGGGTCTTCGAATGTATCAGAGATTTTTCCCCTAATTTATATGGATGAATAAAGTAGGATTTATATTAAATAAGGTTCTTAAGTTCCTATGGAGGTAAGCCTCCACTAATTACATCTTAGAAATGAAATTTTCTAAGAATACTCGATTAAAGTAGACAATTATCATCTCTAAAATTTTCAAGGTTAGACTATCAAAGGATTGGTTGTATTTGGAAAATCAATTGGGAAAGTTCAAGGAGAAGAGTTATTCTTGGAATCCAAATGAAATAAGTAAGAAATGCTCATGATACTAGGAAGCCTAGTGAGCATTCCAATCTATCCTATGGTTGGTCTTTATAATTTTGAAGTTGAGGAGATTTATATGTTTTGAGTTGAAATTTAATAAGATTACTAGGCTTATAATCCACCAACACAAGGTGGGATTTTATATAGTGGGTTAGCCCAAATTTGGCATTGGATTTGATTTGAAGATTTGAAATGAGCCAAAAGTGGGTTAGCAAATTGGAGTTGATTTGGTTATTTTGGCTCAATTTGACTCATTAGTCAAATTTTAGGTTAGTCAAGTTGACCAATTGGTCAAATTGGGTCAAACCAAGGGTCAAGTTCATATGATCATTTGGGATGTTTTGGTTCAATTGGTTTGGTAAGTTTTAACTTAGATTTATTTTGGCTCATTTGAATTCATTTAGGTCAAATGTTAAGTTGACCAATTTGACCAAATTGGCCAAATTGGCTTTTGGGTGTTGGTTTGGGTTTAGTTGACCAATTGAAGATGATTGTAGACTTTGGTTTCAATTAATTTAGATTTAGTTATGATTTAGGCCAACTTGAACCTTTAGGTCAATTTGGGCTAAGTAGGCCAATTGGATTCAATTGGGTCCAATCATGGCTTTGGTCAACTTCAACAATCAATTTGGAATGAACTTCAGCCACTGGTTGCAAGTAAATTAGTTTATATTTTGATTTGACCTAATTTGATCTTTCAGGTCAATTTGGGTCAACTGAGGTCAAGAGGGCCAATTGGGTTTGGTTTAACTCAATTGAAGGTCGAGTCATATTCAAATAATGATTTTGATTTGGTATGAATCGTTGGTTCCAAAAGATTTGGCTTAGATTACAATTTGGCCAGTTTGGGTTAATATGGGTTAAGGGGTTGACTTGGTTTGACCTAATTTGTGACAATTGATCAACCTAGGGTGATCAACAATCATGAAGTGAGGTTTTGATAGGCTTGGTTTAATCCAATTTCGGTAGGATTAGAACTTGGCTCAAATAGGTCAAATTGGCCACTTTGGGTCAAGCAAACCAATTGGGTTTAGTTGGGTTGATTTTGGGTTGAGTTTGATTTAGTTGAGTTTATTTATGGATTTGGGATTGATATATAAATTTAATTGCAATTGGCTTGGGTTTAAATGGGTTTTGGTTCATTTGAACATTTCAAGTCAAAAGGTTAAGTTGGGTTTGACTTGGGTTGATTTTGGTTTGGCTTGATGATTGTAGATTTCATTTATATTTGCAAATATGATTGAAGGTATGATTGATTCATGAGAAAATCAATTGAATTTGGGTTTTGGAATGAAGGAATTTGGCTAAGTACAAAAAGTTTGGTCATGTGGCTTAGGTTTGGATTTTGATTTGGTTTGATTTAGTTTTGATGATTTAAATGTATATTTCATTTAAATTTGTGAAGATGATTGAAAATATGATTGATTTGTGAGAAAATCAATTGAGTTTGACTTGATTTGGATTAAGATTTGGCTAAGTCCATGGGATAGGTCCTATGGCTTAGAATAGTTTTGATTTAATTTGATTTAGTTTGATTTGATTTAGTTTTGATCATTTGAATGTAGATTTGATTTAGATTTAGGAAGATGATTGAAGATATAAATTGATTATGAGAAATCAATTGATGTGATTGATTAAGATTTGGCTAAGTCCATGGGATAGGTCATATGGCTTAGGAAGGGTTTCAAGTTTGGATTTGATCTGGGCTTCAATCATTTGGTTTTGGAATTTCGGTTTGGATTTGGATTTTATTTTGATGTTTGAATTAAAATTGATGTTTGGTTTGAGAAGGTGAACATGGATTGGATTTGGGTTGTAGGGTAGGTGGATTATTCTAATCCTTCAAGCATAACCTAATCCTATGGTTAACCCTTCTAAGTCTTTAGGATTAGGTTAAGTGTTTACCTAATTGTTAGAAGTGTCTCAAGACTAGGGAAGTCTTAGTGTCTAGAAGGCTCCAAAGTCTAAGATGGGAAGATTGCATCCGCACTCCAAAAGTGAGGTCAACAGGCCTTAGGTTCCATAGTGTTGCCCTTGGAGATAGATGATTGAAGACCGCCAAGTTTCACATTATAGACTCATACATCTTTCAATGTTTGCTTGGGAGACCATGGATACATGAGAACAACATAGTTTCATCCTCTCTACATCTATGAAGTTCATGAGAGGTGGGATGCCTTGTCAAAGGAGATCACAAGCCATTTACACAAGGTTAAGATGAGGATGCGCCTCCTCAAAATCAACAAGTCTATTCCGTGAACTGCCAAAGTTCAAAAAAAAGGAAAAATGAAAGAAAGAGAAAAGAAAGTAAGAAAAAGGTTAGGGTTTAGGTAGGGTTTAGGAATTATGGAGGTTTAGGGCATGGGGGATTTGGGAGATGGTAGGGTATGTTAGGGTAATTAGGGTTTTAGTTTTAGGAAGGGTCATAAATTAGGGTCATTAGGTTTTTTAGTTTATTTAGTGCCTAAGAGTAGGTAGGATGATCAGTTTAGTGGATAGATTAGATTTATGTGGGTGCCTTTATTTAGTTAGGTGGGTCAGGGTTAAGGTTTAGGTCAGTTTAGGGTAGGAAGGGTTTAGGTTTTATGATTTTGGTCAGTTAGTAGGGTTATTTTGGGTTTAGTGTTTTTTTTTTTTATGATTTGGGTTTAAAATCAGTTAACGAGGTGAGGTTTATTTATTTTATTTTATAGTTTATTTATTTTATTTTATTTAGTTTAGTTTATTTATTTTAGGTTAATTATTTAGTTTAGGTTTTATTTTAATTTATTTATGTTTATTTTTGTTTAGTTTATTTATTTTATTTTTTAGGTTTAGGTTTTATATTTATTTTCAAGTTTAGGTTTTATTTTATTTAGGCAGATCTAGGTTTTTAGGTTTTAGTTTAGGTTTAGGTTTAGATTATTTTATTTATTTAGTTTAATTTAGGTTTATTTATTTTGAGTTTATTTTAAGTTTTGATTTTAGTAGGGTTTAGGTTTTATTATTTTAGGTTTATTTTTAGGTTTAGTTTTATTTATTTATTTTATTTTATTTTACATTTAGTTTTATTTTATTTAGGTTTTATTTTAGTTTAGTTTGGTTTTATTTTATTTTATTTTATTTAGGTTTAGGTTTATCTTATTTAGGTTTAGGGTTTTTATTTATTTTATTTTTGGGTTTTATTTAGTTTTGGTTTAGATTTTTAGGTATTTTTAGGTTTAGGTGTTTGGGGGTTTGGGGTTATTATTTAGGTTTTGGTTTTAGAGTTTAGAATTTTTAGGGTTTAAGGTTTAGGTTTTAGGTTTAGGGTTCATGTTTTAGTTTAGGGTTTAGGATTTTTGGTTTTTTTTTTTAACAAAGAACAAATTCATATTCAACATTTCTTCTTTTCGATTTCATTAACCAAGTAACAAACCAGGGTAGTGAGGTAATCAAATGACCTCCTTGGGGCTAGGGAAAGCCTCATGTTCTCGAGATGTCTAGACTATATTCACATTACAATTTAGTCTTATATAAATCAACACATGAATAAACTTAAACTATAAGCACATGCATTTATTATGTATTTGTAATTATCATCATAACATATATTATTATTCATTTATAAGGTTTGAAAAATAAATATGGATTTAATAGTGATAATAGCCACACATATATTAAATTAAATCAACACATGCAAGCTTACATAAAGGAAATCCATTTTATTTTACTTGATTTTGATAAGATGGATGCATGAATTCAAATGACATACCAAATTTAACATGATTGGAAAGAGGACAATCAAATATAAACATGTGATTCATTCAACCAAACTAGTTCTTAAGGACAATCAAATCAAATAAGAGTATTTAAAGCAAACCAAAGCTTCTTTATTAATTAAGTTTTGGATTTGATTTGATTAAAAAGGGAAAGTGAAATCATCCATTGTTGTTTTAAACCCATTCCCACATTAGTGATTTGATTTAATTTAAGAAAATATAATTAAGTTGATTTTATGGGTTAATTAAGTTGAACCTTTAATTAGATGAATTAATTACCTATGTCACCTTAAAGTAATTAACTAAATAATTATGAGCCAACATGATATGCATGAAAAATAAACTTGCAATGATCCTAAAATAAAAGGGGCCTAATGCAATTGTCTCATGATTAATAGTTAATTAGATTAAGGGACTTAATTAAACTCTTATGGTTTTCCCACACATGTGGACTAACCATAATTTCATTAAACTCCTTTAGGTTATTAAACACCTAAAGAACTACCCCATAATTTAATTAATTAAGGACTCATGTGATTATGATTTCAATTTGACTAAGTGATTTAATTAATTAGTTAAATCTTTAAAAAAAAAAGGTGAAATGAACTTAGGGAAAGGGGCCCCAACCTTATTCCTTAGTTCACTTACTATTGAACAATGATTAATAAACTTAATTAACCAATTTATTACTGCTCATGGGATTAATTAACTTTAAAAAGTAGTTAACATTTAATTAGTCAATTTTTCTAATTAAGTGAGCAATAAATCCCAAGAAAATCATGAGAGGCAGAGGTCAACACATTTAATTAACCAATAAATTTTAGGATTAATTGCTTAAGTGATTAAAGTAATTAAGTAATTAATTTTGTAATTAAACTTTAATTACTATTCAAAATTAGTTAAGATCATTTTTAATTCTCTAAAATACCTTTAAAATGAGTATTTATTTGATTTTTTTATTTCTATGATTTTTGTGATTTTAGAAGTTTTAGCCATTAAAATGATTAATTAAAGTAAAGATCGATCATATGATTAAATTTTTATCCTTTTATGATTTTATGATTTTTATAAGTTAAAATGATCATTTTAAAGTTTTAGCCTAATTAAAGCTATTGGCGGCCTACACATGGCACAGGATTGGCTACTTAAAACTTATCCGACTGAATGCCTAAATGTTGGTGGCGGTCACACTTTCTCGTTCTCCATCTGATCTAAGATTAGACAGCTATGATTAATCCCACAGCTTAATAAGATTAAATAAGATTGATTTAGCAGATCTAATCACAACAGTTTGTTTCAATCACTCGGACGAGACAATGCGTGATCTAAAGTCATGCGAGTGAGGGATAATGGAGTCCATCTGCCATTGCTCACTTGATCTGAGCTTAACTGAGCACAGATCAACTCTAAAAACATCCCACACCTTTTCGACATCGATCGGAGGGGATCCAATGATCAAGATCACACGAGATACAAGTTTTCTTCAAAAAGCTCCAACCCATTTTTGCCTAAGGATCAATTTTGAAAGCATACCTCACCAGAGCTCAAGACCGATGGCTCGAACAATTGAGGAAGCATGATATAGTGGAGACAAAGCCCTATTGAGCAGTAATTGGATCAATTTTTTGACATTCACTTGAAAGGCCACAAACTAATGATTTGGAGCTCGGCTTTGATCAAAGTCTCACCTCTAGTGCTCGGGAAGCTTGAAAGATGATTTGTTCTTGCTCAAAGAGGCCTAGGGAAGGTGCGTGCAAAGTTAATTTGAGTTTGATGGAGAAATGGGAAAGTTAGGTCAAAAATGGGAGTGTCCTTTTTTGGATGGACGGAATGGCATACTGCAATCAATGAATGAGCTTGGGAGCTTAGAATGGCTCTAGCTCATCTTGGGTAGCTAGAGCTTTCAGAAATGATTTTTGTATGTGTTTGAGTGTAAATTAGGGGGTGTATACCCCCCTTCATCTTGATTGGACGGTAGGATTAGGTTTGGCTTCTAGTGCCCGTCTGACCATTTTAGGGAGTTGTGGATGCTTGGAGGAGGTGAGTTGGCTCGGCTTGGTTGGTTGAAGGTGTGAAAGTGGCTGCCAAGGAGGAATCATGGGTGTTCTATGGGTTTCAAATGCTCCAATAGAGAGGGTGAGGTGATTTCACCACCCATGGGTCATCCTAGGTGCCTAGGTGGATCATTGAGAGAGTACCAAGTTGCCAAGGAATGGAAATGACCACTTACATGGGTTATTTGTCTAATATGATGCCCTTGACCCAAGGGTAGAATGATCATTTGGATTAGATTTAATTTGTTAGATTTGAAAAGAGCCAAAAGTGGGTTTTCCCAAATTTCAAGTCAATTGGAGTTGATTTTGTTATGTTTGGCTCAATTTGAGTCATTTAGGACAAATTAGGTTAAGTTGGATCAAGTTGACCAATTGGTCAAATTGGATCAAACCAAGGGTTGGGTCAAGTTCATATGATCATTTGGGATGTTTTAGTTCAATGGTTTAGTTTGGCTTAGATTTGATTTTGGCTTATTTTAATTCATTTGGGTCAAATGGGTTAAGTTGACCAATATGACCAAATTGGCCAAATTTGCTTGGGTTGGTATTAGTTTGGAATTTATTGACCAATTAAAGATGATTGTAGTCTATGGTTTTAATTAACTTGGATTTGGTTTTGATTTAGGCCAACATGAACCTTTAAGTCAATTTGGGCTACGTAGGTCGATTGGGTTTAATTGGGTCCAATCATGCTTTAGTCAAGTTCAACAATCAATTTGGAATAAACTTTAGCCATTGGTTGCATTCAATTTGGTTTATATTTTTGATTTAACTCAATTTGGTCTTTTAGGTCAATTTTGGTCAATTTGGGTCGAGAGGGCCAATTGGGTCTGGTTTGACTCAATAGAAGGTCAAGTCATATTCAAATATTGATTTTGATTTGGTATGAATAATTTGTTTCATGGGATTTGGCTTAGGTTGAAATTTGGCTAGTTTAGGTTTATATTAGTTAGGGGGTTGACTTGGTCAAATGACCAAGTTGACATGGTTTGACCTAATTTATGATAATTGATCAACCTAGGGTGATCAACAATCATGATGAGAGGTTTTGATGGAGTTCAATCTAATTTGGGATTAGAACTTGGCTCAAATAGGTCAAATTAATTACTTTGGGTCAACTAGACCAATTTGGTTTAGTTGACTTGATTTTGGGTTGAGTTTGATTTAGTTGAGTTTATATATGGATTTGGGATTGATATATAAATTAAATTGCAATTGGCTTGGGTTCATATGGGTTTTGGTTCATTTGAACATTTCAAGTCAAAAGGGTTAAGTTGGGTTTGACTTGGGTTGATTTTTGGCTTGATGATTGTAGATTTCATTTATATTTGTGAATATGATTGAAGTATTGATTCACATAAAATCAATTGAATTTGATTTTGGAATGAAAGAATTTGCTAAGTCCAAGAAGTTTGGTCATGGCTTAGCTTGGATTTTGATTTGGTTTGATTTATTTTGATGATTTAAATGTATATTTCATTTAAATTTATGAAGGTGATTGAACATATGATTGATTTGTGAGAAAATAAATTGAGTTTGACTTGATTTGGATTAAGATTTGGCTAAGTCCCTGGAATAGGTCATATGACTTAGGAATGATTTTGATTTAATTTGATTTAGTTTGATTTAGTTTTAATCATTTGAATGTAGATTTGATTTATATTTAGGAAGATGATTGAAGATATAAATTTATCATGAGAAAATCAATTGATTTTGGATTTATTTGAATTAAGATTTGCTAAGTCCATGGATAGGTCATATGGCTTAGAAGGGTTTCAAGTTTGGATTTGATCATGGCTTCAATCATTTCATTTGGAATTTGGGTTTGGATTTGGGAATTTTTTATATTTGAATTGAACTTGAGGTTTGGAGAGAAAAGAACATGGATTGGATTTGGGTTGTCAAATAGGTGGATTATCCTAATCCTTAGGCATAACCCAATCTTCATTAACATAGGGGTAGATGACCTAACCTCCAAGACTAAGAGGCCGCCTGTGAGGCAATCCTGGGGTGGAAAACCTCCATTATTGGACACCTAAGAGAAGATATGTCCCACTACCGAGTACACTTATCCATATAGATGTAGAATCTAGTTCATAGGATGAGTCTTATATGGTTAGCACACCAACTAGCTCCTCTTAGCAGTAGATTCCCTTGGAGGTGACACTTGAGTCAGATAGCGATGAAGACTGGGCTCCAAAGAAAAGCATAAGTGTATCCAAGTCTATATGTGAAACAATTAGGCATTATTTGGGAATCTTAGCTTTAACCCCACTTTCCTCTCAAAAAGCTGAGGGTTTGGTAGTTAAAGAATCTCCTAAGTCATCCACAGGTGAAGACTCAGAGGTTCTTTATGGGAGCATCATTCTCAAGTCAAGAAGTTAATGTAGAACTTGAGGATGATTTATATAAAGATTTAATAGAATTACCTTCTGATTAGTACTTGCCTTGTGTTCATAATTTAAAAAATAAAGGGTTAATCCCACATACTTAGTCAAATCATAGGTCAGACTACTTCAAAAGAATTTGGAATAACAAATGCAAAAGCTCTCAATCAAGACTAGAGGATTCACAAGTGTCCAAAATGATGATGACAATCGCTTAGTCATCACCAATCATTTGGAATCTGATAGGTTCTTTTCATATCACATTAACTCATATGTGGAGCTATGCTTAAAAATTTCATATGATCCAAATAATTTTTAAGTCAAAGATGCACCGCCATAGTTCAAAGAAGATATCAAGTCAACCTTCAATGAGGTCAAGGAAATCAACTTAAGAACATCAGTTCTTTGTTGAGTGAAATTGAAACCAATGACTTAGTTAGGCTATTGACTATGTTTAAGGATAACTTTGTATGGAGTTATGAAGAGATGCTCGATTATCTCTACGTCCATAAACTAGTAATAGAACCTACTACTAACCCTATCAAGCAAGCTCCAAGACGCATGTGATTAGACATAGAACAATAAGAATTTTTTGAAGTCAAAAAATTGATCAATGTTGGCTTCAGTCGGAAACAAAAATACCCTACCTAGTTAGCCAACATCATCCTAGTTAAGAAAATGAATTGAAAAATTCACATATGCATCAATTTTAGGGATTTAAGTTTGGCATGTCCAAAAGAAGAATTTCCATTACCAATCTAAGAGCTGATGGTGGGCATTGCCTCATCTCATGTAGTCTTCTATTTCAAGAATGGCTCATCTGGATATAACCAAATAAAGATGACCTCTGAAGATGAAATAAACACTACTTTTAGAACCCCGATTGGAATCTATATCTAAAAGGTCATGCCTTTTAGCCTTAAAAATGCCAGTGCTACATACCAGCGAGCTATGACTCAAATCTTCGACAAACACATTCATCATTTAGTAGAGTTCTATGTTGATGATTTAATGCTTAAAAATAGAGAAAAGGAATACCATCTCTTTGACTTGAGAGTAGTTTTTGAACAATTTAGACAATTTAACCTCAAAATTAACCCCCTAAAGTGTTCTTTCAGAGTAGCTTCAAGAAAATTACTTGGGTTTATTTTTTGACACTAAGGAATCAAAATCGATCCGAAGAAGATCAAGGCGATATTAGAAATTCCACCCCCTAAAAGTTTAACTCAACTCAGATCATTTCAAGGATAGTTTTCATATCTAAGATTCTTTATATCCAACCTATCAGAAAGATGTCAGTCATTCTCAACACTTGTCAAAAAGGATGCCAAGTTCAAGAGAGATGACAAGTGTGAGCATGCCTTTAAAGACATCAAGCATTACCTGATGAAGCTATTGGTTCTAGGAACCCTATATTGGGCAAGCCCATTATACTTTACACTGCTATGTTAAATGACTCCCTTGGTGCTTTATTTACCCAAGCCAATGATGAAGGGAAGGAAAATACACTCTACTACTTCCGTCATTGTCTAATCCCTACTAAGGCTAATTATCCACCCATTGAGAAGCATTGCCTATCTTTAATCTTTACATCCCAAAAGCTATAGAACTACATGCTTCCTCATAAGGTGAACTGAATCTCTATGATCAATCCACTACAATATCTCATGACACGGCCGATGCTATACAAATGATTGGCACAACGGTCCATGATCCTCTCACTATTTGACATTACCTTCGTACCCCACCGTGTGGTGAAAAGACAAGCACTAGTAAATGTCTTAGGAGCACACCCACTTTCTGCTGACTTTCCACTTAGAAATGATCTCCCCGATGAACAAATCATGAACTTAGGGGATACTAGAATTCACCACTGGGAGATGTACTTTGATGGTGCGGCTTCCTCTCAATGAGGAGAAGAACCACAATCTACTATTCTAAGACAGGCAGGGGTAGAAATAGTTCCCTTAACTCTAGAATGTGATGTGATGTGATGTGATTCTCATATCATCTGCCAAATCATTGCTTCAATAATGAAGTCGAATATGAGGCTCTGATTTCTGGTCTGGAGTTAGCCATTACTCTAAGCATCCAAAACATCAACATATTCAGATATTCTCAGCTAGTTATCAACCAAATCACTAAGTTATAAAGTCCAAACTCCATCACTACCATGAGTACATCATGGAGTTGTTGGCCCAAATCTTAAAGGTTACCATTTATAAGATTCCTCGAGGAGAGTCATAACATATGCTTTAGCCAAGCTTTCTAAGGAGTTGGCATGTCCGTAGGATGAGTCCATATAAATAAAGATCTAAAATAGAAAAGTCTTATCCCTTATTGATATTGAACTCATTAAAAAGTACTCTATTGAATGGAAGGTTACCATTGCCACGAAGGACAAGGAGTTAGATTGGAGGCAACCATTCATGGATTACCTAAATAAAGGAAAACTTCCTCAAGAGAAGTCCCAAGCCCATCAGATGAAGTAGAGAGCACTTTCCTATGCTGTTATAGATGGTGTCTTGTATCGGCAACCTTTCGATCATATGTGGTTACATTGTTTAGACAAGCACAAAGATCGTAAGATCATGACCAAGGTACATTCAGGATTATGTGGAGCCAACCAATCTAATCTGAAGATAAAACTGATAATCAAGAGACTAGATGATCAAATATTGCATGGATATGGCTAGGCGATGCCACCAATGTCAAATACACGGTGTGGTCCTACACCAACCACCCAATATTTTACATCCTACATTGGCCTCATGGCCATTCGAAAGTGTTGGGTGAGATAATGGGTCGATTGATCCTCCTTCTTCCAAGGGTCATCGATTCATCTTAGCTACGACTACTTTTCCAAATGGCAAGGCATTTGGCTTAGAGGTCATATCTCGGTATGTGCTCCAGTTTTATAGAAATCATATCATATATAGGTTCGGAGTCCCTCGATGAATTATATTTGATAATGGTACTACATTCAAGAGCACCGAGATCAACAACTTTGATCAGAGACATAGTATAGATTGGAGATTTTCTACTATCAACTATCCAAGGGCAAACATCTTAGCAGAAGTCTTCAACAAAACTCTCATTCAAAAACTAAAGAAAACACTCGAAAAAAATAAACTATAGTTGCATGAGCAGTTATTTGAACCCTTGTGGGCCTACCACACCATATATAGAACTTTAACTCAGTCTACTCCTTTCTCCTTAGTGTATGAGTCCAAAGCCATTTTAGCATTAGAAGTCCAACTCCCATCACTAAGGATAGTTATGGGTAGAAAGATCATAACAAAGTAGAATGCTAAATTGCGGTTAGAAGAGCTCGAAGGCATGGAGGAGAGATGCTTGCGGGCATGCCAAAACCTCAAGTTGTACAAAGATAAAATGATTCAAGCTCACAACAAGTTGGTCCATCCTAGAGCTTTTCAAGTAGGAAAGCTTATTTTGGTTTTAAGGAGACCAATTATTGCCTGACGTAAGATGGGGGCAAGTTTGAACCCACTTGGGAAGGCCCTTATTCTATAGAGAAGGCCTACTAAGGAGGATCTTATCAGCTTATTAATCTTAAGGGAGAGCACCCAATGCTTTCAATCAATGGGCTCAACTTATAAAAATATTATAAAAATTTTTTGAAAAATATATCATCAATGAAAATTCCATTTCGAATTCAATCTCTTCCATGTTGAAAGTATTATTGTTTACAAATGCCATGATGTATTTAAGTGTAGGAGAAACCCAAGGCTTCCTATCCTTCATCGACACAACACAAACATATAAACAAACACATATCTTTTCTCTGGCTACCTGAAGTTGAGATAATGCCCTAGTGGCACTCACTCAAGAGTCGCCTAGGTCGCTAATGTGCTACCCTGCTAGTGTGTCACCCTAGTGATCTTCCTACTTTGGAGGATGTAAGTCTGCTACACTTTCCTTTCTTACTTGGCCACTACACATCGATAAGCACCTTATTAGTTTAGTAGGCCTTATCACGTGGCTGGTAAGCTACCTCATGTTAGCTTCGATTAAGAGGATGTGAGTTTGCTACACTTTCTTCTTAGATTCTCCTTCATGCACTAACTGTGTCAAGTATATTTGAGGTTTAGGATAAGCCCCCTAATAGCTCCTTCCCTCCTGACTGCTTCAAGTATAGGTCCAATCCTTCCTTAGGGATCCCCGCTTAGTAGTTTCTCTAAGTTTAATGACATCTATCTCATCAATGATAAACTATCCCATGATCAGTTCTACTTAGAATATTGTAAGCCTACATGCTTTATTTCTAGATTGATCGTTGCACACTGATGGGCACCTTAGGTTGGTTTGTTCTCACGATGCTGATGGATACACCACTCATGCTGATGGATACACCTTAGGTTGGTTAGTTCTCGCACCTTAGGATACACCACTCATGGTAGATGTAAGTCTGCTACACTTTCTGCTTGAGTTGGCCACCATAAAACTATAGGCTTTTTTTCCGTGATCGATAACGCCTAGCAACACCTCCCTTATGGGCACTATATTTGGATCACATCCTTTGTGAACCAATTTAGACACTACCTGAGTTACTATCAGATTAGACAGTTCCCTTTTCCTGGTAACCATCCCTATGGTTGGAGAATCCATTCTGTGGATGTGTAGATTCTCCCTTGGTCCAATAAATTTGAGACAAGTCAAGGCCGACATAGCCCCTTTCAGTGTGGTCCCTTGCACACCAACAGGGTCCACAAAAATATATAAATAAAATATGTATTCACTTGTGTATTAGGAGGACACCCTAGCCTTTTCCAAGTATCCTATCTTAATGCGGTTAAAACTCCCTATAGAATCACCGACTACTCTTGAGTTGATATAAGTCCCTAGTGCCATTCACTCAAGAGTTGGCTAAGTCTTTGATTTGTTATACCACTAATAGTCACTCTAGCTTGTTTTTCTACTTTAGAAGATGTAAGTCTCACGCCTTCTTCTTAACATAGTCACACCAAAAACCCCTTAGGTTGCTCTACCCATGGCTAGTAGACTATCCCTTTAGATTTATAAATCTAAGATATGATAAATCTGATATAGCCCCTTCTTAGTGGGTCCATCGCACACCGATATGGTCTATAAATTAAATCTTTCAAATTTGATTGAGCTCAGATCCCCAGTGAATATGCCCTCAATTTGAATTCAAACTAAACATATCAAATCACATGAAATTAAGATAAACTTAATATCAACTACTTTTGAGTTAACATAAGTCCCCATCGACATTCACTTAGTAGTTGCCCTAGGTTAGGTTCAATTTATTATGCATCCAAAAGGTCACCCTAGTGGTTGTTCCTTGCTTTAGGAGATGTAAGTCTACTACGCCTTCTTCTTAGCATAGCCGTTGCACACCAAAAGAAAACCCCTAAGGTTGGCTAGCTCTATCCCATAGCTAGTAGACTATCCCTTTGGATTTATAAACCTACAGTAGATAAAAGTTGATATGGCCCCTTTTTTGTGGGTCCATTGCACACTGATAGAGTCTATACATTAACTCAGATTAAATTAAACCCAATCAGATTTTTTCCAGTAGAGTTAAATCACACCCTTCTCCCTAGTGGAGCCCCAAATCATATTCAAATAAATCAAATTCAAAATCAGCCTCCCTAGTGGAGCCAAATTAAACCAACTCCCTCAATAGAATCTAAATCAAAGAAATTCAACCAAACTCTTATCCCCAGCAGATACTTCCCCAAATAAATCTATGAAATCAAATGCAAATCCCAATCCCTAGAGGATAGCCCGAACCTACTTCCCTAGTGGACTCGAGCCCATATCTCTAGCAGATATGCCTCCACATCTATTAAAACAAAATAAATTAAAGTCGATTCGATCTTAATCCCTGGTGGATTATAGATTCTTATCTCCAACAGATCTTCTTTTGACAAATCATATAATCAAATTGAATTCTAACCTTATCCCCAGAAGATTTTCATCTTCTATGCTCTTGACATAGACCCCTCACATGTCATGTCAATGCATGTGATCCCCATTTTCTCTTCATGTCCTTGACATGGAATTCTCATCAAATCTTATTTCTTCTCTTATACACACCTTTAATACTTCAACCAAAAGTTTAACAATGTATTCATTCAAATTACATCATCTTAACATTGTAATCAACATTTTATGATTTATGATGGTGTAAGCTCAAACTAACTATACAATATCATGCTAAACATATTATGGTGTGAATTAACACACTATATTATATTATAATATATGATGTTATATTATAATTTACTATAATATAATATATTGTCTAACATTACACCTCATTATAATCTTAAAAGAAACAAATAACAAAATTTTCTCAAAATATGAATAATGTTCATTTTGATGTAAAATTGTTATTTTTCTATTAGAAATGGTACAAAATAGCATAATTTTGTGTTGCTTCTGTGAGCCATGAATTTGGCCAAGTTCTTCCATCTTAACCATCAAATTAACATTTTTGTAAGTTTTGACCCAATGTGTTATAACAAAAGTAAAACAAACTAAAATGTACAATAAGATTTACTAACACACCACATTATAATATATATATATATATATGTATATATATATATATATATATATATATATATATATATATATATAAAGTTATATTATTATGTAAATTATATTTTAATATGATTTCACAATGTATTTCTTTACACCTTAAAATGAATCACTTTAAGAAAAAATTATAAAATTTGATTGAAAATGAACATTTATTTTGGATGCAAAATTCCTTTCTTTTGATTAAATGACACACCATAATACACCAATGATGTTCCCTAAATTACCTTAAATTTTGCCACATCCCATCATCTCAACCTATAAATCAATATTTTTATGAATTATACTAGTACAAACTCTACTACATCATACTATAATAAACTAAAATATGTTAAACAACAAGTAGTAACACACAATAGTATGATATAATGCATGACGCTACACTATGTTAAGGTATCCTATATTATAATACACTATAACATATTATATTATATTATATTGAATATCATTTTATAAGGGATTTCTTAAGATAAAAAAAATCATAAAATTAGTCTAAATAGTAAGAAAAACTATATATTTTAGTTGTATTACTTACATATTTTAAATTGAAATAATATATTATGATGTCATGCTCTACCTATTATGAATTTGGCCAAATTCCACCATTTTAAAGTCTAAATCAACATTTTATAAATAATGCTAGTGTAGGCTTAGCATGATTGTAAAATACTAAACGAATTTAAAATGTGTAGAATAATATATTATGATATATGATGCTATACTACTCTACAACATATAATATTTATTTTGAACATAAAATCTTACTTTTTAGACTACAAGTGGCATAGCACACCTTTGGTACTACAACCTAATTCCCACTTCAAATTTAACAAATTTCATCTTCTAATTTATTAAATCAATATTTTATGATTTATATTAATATAAACTATAGGGCACAATACCATAATATACTAAAACATTTTAAAACATCTTATAACATCCAAAACACATCACTACATGGTCAAATATATGATGCTAGATATAATAAATGGTATTATAATATGATTTAGGGTTAGTTTTATTCAAATCTCTAATAATCAAGGGAAAGTCTCTTGAAGACATTTTCTTTAGCTACCATAACTATGTTAGATTAGAAATTCTATAAATCTACTCTTAATCCATTATCATTATTCAGGTTTAGGTGGTTATTGGGTTGTAGTTTTGTGGTTTGGTCTAGGGTATTGGGTTTAGGGTTATAATTTTAGGGTTTAGGGTTTAGGGTTTAGGGTTTAGGCTTTATGGTTTTAAGGTTTTGGGTTTAGATTTTAGGGTTTAAGTTTTAGGGTTTTTATGGTTTAGAATTTAGGGTTTAGGGTTTAGGGTTTAAGGTATAGGGTTTAAGGTTTAGGGTATAGGTTTTGGGTTTAGGGTTTGCATTTAAGTTTAGGGTTTAGGGTTTAGGGTTTAAGATTTTTTTTTAACAGAGAACAAATTTAGATTCAACATTTCTTTTTTTTTTTGATTTCATCAACCAAGTAGCACCCCAAGTTTTCTAAGACATGTTTAACATAGATTAAAATGAGCACCCATAGAGCAAATCAAAACCCTTTAACTAGAACCATCTCTAAGAATATAGTTCCATAAGCGAGATCGATGTTCTTTTTTAATTCCCATGTAACTACCTTTTTAGTAGTGAGATCTATAATCATCTATCCTTCCCTCACCACCATGGTCAGAAGCTCCGCTCCTCCCACCTCCATAACCACCACTACTAACCACCACCTTCATATCCACTATCACCTTTTATCCACTAGCACCTTTGATCCCACCACCACCACGATGAGTTGCCCATCTTTAGCCTCCATTACTAGATCTAGTGAGCTAGTGATGATGTTCATGCCATTTTAGCCATTCTTAGGTTTAGGTTAGTTTAGGTTCAAGGTTTAGGGTTAGTTTAGGTTTCTTTAGGTTGGGTTTAGGTTTATGGTTGGGTGGTTTATGGTTTTTTAGGTTTTTAGGTAGTTTAGGTTTAGTAGGGTTTAGGGTTTAGGGAGGGCCCAGGGTTTAGTTTAGTTTTAGGGTAGGGTTTAGGGAGGGTAGGAGGCAGGTCAGAGGATCTATTTTTAGAGTTTATAAAGAGGATCATAACAGGTTTAAATAAAAAGTAGGTCATTTAGTATTTTATTTATTTGAGTATTATTTATCTTATTTAGGTATTTTAGTCAGTATTATTAGTTTATTTTATTACTTTAGTTTATTTTGGTCGAGTTTTATTTTATTTTAGGTTAGTATTTTTTAGGTTTTTTAAGTTTTATTTTTAGGTAGGTTTTAGATCTATATTTTAGATTTATTTTTTATTTTGTTTAAGTTCAGTATTTTAGTTTATTTATTTATTTTAGTTAGGTTTAGGTAGTTTATTTAGGTTTATTAAGTTTTATTTAGTTTTTAGGTTTATTTATTTATTTTATTTAGGTTATTTTTTTTATTTTTAGGTTTTATTAAAGTTTATTGTTTAGGTTTATTTATTTATTTTTATTTTTTTTTTTAGTTTTTATTTTATTTAGTTTTACATCTTTTAGTTTATTTTAGGTTTTATTTATTTTATTAGGTTTAGTTTTATTTTATTTAGTTTTATATTTTTTTTTATTTAGTTTAGGTTTATTTATTTTATTTTAGTTTAGTTTTAATTTTAATTTTATTTTTTAGGTTTAGGTTTTATTTTAGTTTATGTTTTTATTTTATTTTATTTTGGTTTAGGGTTTATTTTGTTTTATTTTAAGTTTTATTTAGTTTAGGTTTAGTTTTAGGTTTAGTTTTTTTATTTTTTGGGGTTATTTAGGGTTTAGATTTAGATTTAGGTTTTAGTTTTAAAGTTTATGTTTAGTTTAGGGTTTAAGGTTTTTTAATAGAGAACAAATGGAAATTCACATTTCTTCTTTATTTCATCAACCAAGTAGCACCCCAAGTTTTCTACACACATGATACATAGATTTAGCACCCATTGAGCAAATCAAAATCTTTAGATAAGTAAAACCATCTCTATAGAAGGCATAGTTTCATAAGTAGCAAATTGGATCTTCTTTCTCTAGCCCATCAAACCACCCTCGCCTCTAGTAGGGATCGCCATCATATCCCCAATCTTCCTCTACCACCACCATGGTTGTAATCTCTATCGCTTCTTGCATAACCACCATTACCACCACCTCCATATCAACAGCCTTATCTACCACCACTATGATAACCACCACCTCCCTCCTTACTCCATTGATTAGTTGCCTTCAGATGTTCCTAGCTGGGTTTTGCCCATTCTGGGTTTGGATTAGTTTATGGTCTATTTAGGTTTAGGGTTTAGTTTTTTAATCTTATTAAGTTTGTGGTTTAGTTTAAGGTTTAGTTTTGTGTGGGTTTTGGGCTTGGTTTATTTTTTTATGCTAGGGTAGGTTTAGTTTTAGGTTTTTAGGTTTAGTTTAGGGAGTTTTATTTAGTTTTAGGGTTTAGGTGTAAGATTTTTATTTTTATTATAGTAGTTTTATTTTAGTTTATTATTTTATTATTTTTATTTGAGTTTATTTTATTTTATTTATTTTTTATTTTATTTTTATTTAGTTTATTTTATTTATTTTTAAGTTTTTTATTTTAGTTTCTTTTTAGTTTAGTTTTATTTTAGTTGATTTTTTATTTTTTTTTGTTTAGGTTTAGTTTTTGTTTATTTTTTTATTTTAGTTTATTTTATTTTATTTTAGTTATTTTAGGTTTATTTTATTTTATTTTAGGTTTAAGTTTAGGTTTTATATTTTAGTTTAGTTTATTTTATTTAGTTTAGGTTTATTTTAATTTGTATTTTTTTATTTTTTTTTAGTGTTTTATTTAGGTTTCTTAGTTTTATTTTTAGGGTTTAGGGTTTTAGTTTATTTTAATTTATTTAATTTAAGTTTTATTTATGTTATTTTATTTTAGTTTTAGTTTATTTTATTTATTTATTTTAGGTTTTTATTTAGTTTATTTTTTTAGCTAGTTTGTTTATTTTTTTGTTTTATTTTTTTATTTTTATTTTTTAGTTTAGGTTATTTTATTATAGTTTATTAGTTTTTTATTTTAGGTTATTTTAGTTTGTTTATTATTTTTTTAGTTTTATATTTTAGTTTATTTTATTATTTAGTTTGGATAGGTTAATATAGTTTAGGTTTATTTATAGTTTAGAGTTTATTTGTATTGAGGATTATTTTTATAGGGTCAAGTTTATTTTTATTATTTTTAGTTTTTATTATTTTATTTTTTTATTTTATTTTAGTTTATTTTATTAGGTTTATTTTAGTTATTTTTTAGTAGGTTTATTTATTTTATTTTAGTTTATTTTTATTTTATTTTATTTATTTAGTAGTTAGGATTTTTATTTTATTTTTTTATTTAGTTTTTATTTATCTGATTAGGTTTATTGTTAAGTTTAGGTTTTTAGGTTTAGGGTTTAGTTATGTTGTGGTAAGGGTTTAGGGTAGTTAGTAGGTTTATGGTATTTTAGGGCCAGGGTAGGGTTAGTTTAGATTTAGGGTAAGGAAGTTTTTAGGTTATTTTAGGGTATCATTTTTTTTAGGTTTTAGTTTATTTTATTTATTTTTTTTTTATTTTTAGATTCAAACCCATAGATTTAGTTTATTTTAGTTTATTTTATTTATTTTAGTTTATTTTTATTTATTTTATATTTAGGTTTTTATTTTATTAAGTTTTTTTTTTTTTTTATTTTTATTTTAGTAGGTTTTAATTTTAGTTTATTTTTTAGTTTGTTTATTTTTAGTTTATTTTTTATTTTTATGTTTAGGTTTTATTTTTTATTTTAGCTTTAGCTTTAGGTTTTATTTTATTTTTTAGGTTTAGGTTTTATTTTTATTTTAGAATTTATTTTTGTAAGTTTATATTTATTTATTTAGGGAGTAGTAGTTTAAGTTTTATATTTTATTTAGTTTATTATTAGGATATTTATTTAGGTAGTTTTAGTAGGTTTATTTTTTATTTATTAGTTTTATTATTAGGTTTATTTATTTTTTATTTTAGGTTTATTTATTTTAGGTTTTATTTAGGAGGGTAGGGTTTTTAGGGTAGGTTTTATGTTATTTTTTAGAGTTTAGTTTAGGTTTTTTAGGTTTAGTTTAGGTTTTAGAGAAGGTTTTAGGGTTTAGGGTTTAGTTTTGAGTTTAGGGTTTGTGGTTTTTTATTTTTTTTATAGAAAAAATTCATTTTCAACATTTCTTTTGATTTCATCAACCAAGTAACATAGTCTCTATGACTGTTTATTTGATATGTTATAGAGCAAATCAAAACCCTAGATAACTATATATTCTAAAAGACATCTATAAGCAACAAATCGGATTGTTTTTAGTTTTATAACCAACCTACTCTTAGGATCACCATCATATCCTCATCTCACTCTACCACCACCATGGTTGTAACCTTTTTATCCATAATCATTTCCACCACCACCATATCCATATTCTAGATCCCACACCATGGGATATATACCTTGCCTTCATTTCTTAAGCTCATGATTTATTCTTTGCCCATTTTTAGGTTTAGGTTTAGGTTTAGGTTTTAGTGTATTTTTTAATTTATTTAGTTTAGGTTTATGGTATTTGGATTTATGGTTAGTTTAGGGTTAGGGTTTAGGTTTAGGTAGGGTTTAGTTTAGGTAGGATTTGGAAGGATTTAGGTAGGTTTAGGTTTAGGGTTAGGTTGGTTAGGTTATTTGGTGTTTTTAAAAAAGCAATCAGTTTTATTTAGTTTATTTTTATTTTATTTATTTTCTTTATCATTTATTTTTATTTAGTTTAGTTATTTATTTAAGTCATTTTATTTAGTAAATATTTAGTTTATTTTATGTATTTTAGTTTATTTTATTTATTTTTAGGTTTATTTATTTAGGTAGGTTTTATTTAGGTTTATTTATTATATTTTAGGTTTGGTAGGTTTATTTAAATTTATTATTTATAGTTTAGGGTGATAGTTTATGTTTTAGTATATTTAGTAGTTTAGGTTTATTTATTTGGTTTTATTTATTTATTTTAGTTTTAAGTTTATTTATTTTTTAGGTTTATTTTAGGTTTAGTATTTTAGTTTTTATTTTATTTTATTTAGTTATTTTATTTTATTTTATTTTATTTTATTTAGGTTATTTAGGATTTTAATTTAGTAGTTTAGGTATTATCTTATTTAGTACATTTTTATGTTTATTTTGTGGAGGTTTAGAGGTTTTATTTATTAGTATTTATTTTTAGGTATGATAAGTCAGGTCAGGCAGGGTACAGGCCCAGGCCCAGGGCCCAGGGTTTAGGTCAAGGGCCTAGGGCCTAGGGTTGAGAGGTTTAGGTATTTGGATCAGGCCAAGGTTTAGTCAGGGTAGTGGTTAGGTTATGTAGGGTCAAGTCAGTGCCTATGGTTTTATTTTTTCCATTTTTTTATTAAATAAACTTAGGTTTTATTTAGCCATTTAGTTTATTTTTATTTTATTTTATTTTTCTTTTATTTTATTTAAGTTTTTTATTTTTATTTTTGTTTTGTTTTATTTTAATTTATTTTAGGTTTATTTTATTTAGGTTTATTTTTAGTTTATTTTATTTTATTTTATTTTAAGTTTAGGTTTTATTTTTTATTTTAGGTTTTAGTTTTTATTTTATTTTTATTTTAGGTTTATTTTGTATTATTTAAGTTTAGTTTTAGGTTTATTTTAGTTTATTTATTTTATTTAGTTTAGTTTAGGTTTAGGTTAGTTTAGTATATTTTAGGTTTAGGTTTGTTTCATATTTTAGTTTAGTTTATCTAATTTAGGTTTGTTTATTTTATTTTATTTTAGGTTTAGTTTTTTTTAGTTTATATTGTTTTATTTTATTATTTATTTATTTATTTTAGGTTTAGGTTTTCTTTAATTTTATTTTATTTTATTTTAGGTTTATTTTAGTTTAGTTTTTATTTATTATTTTATTTTATTTTAGGATTAGTTTAAGTTTAATTTATGTTTTATTTTATTTTATTTTATTTTATTTTTAGGTTTTATTTATTTTATTTTAAGTTATTTAGTTTAGGTTTTAGCTTTAGGTTTTTTTTTTAGTTTTAGGTTTTATTTAAGTTTTTAGGTTTATTTTAGTTTAAGTTTGGTATTTTAGTATTTTATTTATTTTAGTAGGTTTATTATTTTAGTCATTTGGTATTTTATTTTGTTTTATTTTATTTTATTTTAGGTTTAGTTTATTTTAATTGGGTTTGGTTTATTTTATGTTTTTAAGTTTATTTTTAGGTTTTAGTAGGATTATGTTTATTTTAATTTATTATATAGTATTTTTATTTTTATTTATTTTGTTTATCTTAAGGTTTTATTAGTTTATTTTATTTTAGTTTAGTTTAATTATTATTTTATCTTTAGATTTAAAAATTTATTATTAGCCTGGGCCTAGAGTTTTTATTTATTTAGGTTTTTATTATTTTATTTTGGTTTTATTATTTAGGTGGTTATTTTGGTTTTAGGTAGGGTCAGGATATCTTTAGTCAGAGGCCCAGGGTTTAGTTATTAGGGTTGTGGCCTTAGGCTCAGGTCAGATCAGGGTAGGCCGGGCCCATGGCCCAGTGGCCTGCCCAGTCAGTGAGGCTAGCTCAGTGGCCTAGGGCCTAGTATTTTGTGGCCTAGGGTTTAGAGTAGGTTATGCCAGTGGTTTTGTTATTTTTTTAGGGTGGGCAATAGTATTTAGGTTTGGTAGGATTTTATTCTTTTAGTTTATTTTATTTTATTTTATTTTGGTATTTCATTTATTTAGTTTACTAATTTAGTTATTTTATTTATTTTAGGTTTTTTAGTTTAGTTTATTTTTTTTATATGTTTTTTTATTTTTTTTTATTTTTTAGTTTATTTTTTTTTTTTTATTTTTTAGGTTTAGTAGTTTTATTTACTTTTAGGTTTAATTTTAGCTTTTTATTTTAGTTTATTTTAGGTTTTATTTTTTTTAGTCAGTTTTAGGTTTATTTTTTTTATATTTTATTTTATTTAGTTTAGGTAGGTTTAATTTATTTTAGGTTTAGGTTTAGTTTATTTATTTTAGTTTAGTTTAGGTTTATTTTATTTTGTTTATTTTATTTAGTTCTTTTTTACTTTTAATGTTTTATTTTTATTTATTTTAGGTTTTATTTTTTTATTTTATTTTAGGTTTATGTTTTTATTTATTTTGATTTTTTATTTTGGTTTATTTTATTTTATTTTATTTTAGTTTTTATTTATTTTATGTTTTATTTTAGTTTAGTTTTAGATTTATTTATTTTATTTTAGTTTAATTTTATTTTTATTTAATTTTATTATTAAGTTTAGCTTTAGATTTAGGTTTAGGTTTAGGTTTAGGTTTTAGCTTAAGTTTTTATTTTATTATATATTATTATTTTATTTAGGTTTATGTTTTTTATTTAATTTATTTTTAGGTTTTATTTATTTTAGGTTTAGCTTTTTAGGTTTTTAGGGTTTAGGGTTATAGGTTTTAGGGTTTAGGGTTTTTTTTTGGGAAACCCCATATAGGGGAAATTTTATTGCCACAAAAAGAGGGTTACAAGATCCTTAAGAGGGGATAAACTCCAAAACTACTGCTCAAAGAGCTACAATCAGCCTAGATAGTAAATCCCCTATCTAAGTATAACCAAAAGCAAAATAAAAGAGAAAAGTAAAGCAAAAGATACAAAGTGATTAACATAGATAAGCCAATGGATAGATCAAAAGCTCTTCAGGATGACAGAATGCATGCCAGTAGAGAGCAAACCTGCAAGAGAAAAAGAGAAGTGCATCTGCAAAAATGAAGAAAGATAGAAATTAGAACAGTTAAAGTAGTACAGAGAAAGTGAAAAGTGAGAGCATAAATTGAGGAAAATTATAGAGAAGTGTGTGAAAGAAGGCTCAGGCTCAGTCACACCAAATTGGGGAAGATGCAAATATGAGCATCCAAACTTCAACAAAAGGGTTACATCACAAGAGCTACTACCAAACCAAGAAGGAGTGAAATCATCACAGTCATCATAGCCTACAAACCTGTGAGAAGAAAGTAGCCATTTGTTGAAAGTCTTATGGGCCTTAGTACCTGCAAACCTAAACAAAGCCATATATAATATAGAAAGGAGATAGCAAAGAGCAGAAAGATAAGGGTCCCATGCAAGAAAAATATCATCAATATAGTCACCATATCATAAGAATCCCTATACATATGAGAATGAGCCAACTTTGCTAGAATCCCTTTAAAACCATAGCCAAGAGTATAATTAGGCCAAAGATAAAACCCACCATAAGAGAACAAAGAAAAAGCAACCAAAATCTGCTAAGCAAATCAATGAGCCAAACATATGAGACATATATGAAACTTTCGCCAGAGTACTGCCCTGGAGTGTAGTCCAAAAAAGAAACCCAATCATAATAAGCAATGCAGATGTTAACAACCCCTTATTAATAACCATTGCGTAAGTTAACAAAAAAGCAAATGTAAAGCAAGGCATCGTAACCCAAACCCAAATACAACAAGTGATGCGTAAGTCTAACAGACCAAGGTGAGAATGCAACAAATAGATTAGTTGTACCAAGAACAATGTGAAATAGGCGCATCCCCATAAATAGCACCAAATAAAGACAAAAGACAACCCCAATAAAGATGTCAGTATAAAACCCGATAATCCAGATCAAAAAACAACCAAGACAACACGACAGCAAAAGACAGCACCTATCCATAGAACCACCCATTCAGAATAGACAGTGCATAAGATAATAACCAAGTAGATAGAAGCATAATCACAGGGATCTGCACAAGTCTAATTGAAAAAAGATGGAAAAAATAGCAGCAGATTAAGTAGTCCATAGATATCAGGTGATAAGCAGCAACCCAGACACAAACAGCAAAGACAATCAATAAGCCAATCTTATAAGCAGCTTGCTGGACATAGGACCCTAAAATCCCATAGTCAACAGATAAAATAACAAAATAATTATTGCACCCACCATAAGATAATCCAATATAAAATAGAGAAATAGCATAGACACTTAGGGGGTTCAAAGGAGAGCCAACATTGGAATCCTGAAAAAGGAGTGAATAACCAAGACAACAAACAACCAAGACAAATAACACTAGTTGGCCATAAAGCCACCCATTCGAGAATAAAGCATTAGTTAGTAACCAAGTAGGTAGTAGCATAATCACAGGCAACAGATAAAATAACAAAGCCATTATTGCACCCACCATATGATAAACCAAAATAAAATAGTGATACAAAATAGGCATAAAAGGGGTTCAAAGGAGAGCCAACAATGGAATCCTTCAAGATAAAGAAAAGTAGGCCAGCAGTTAAGCCAACAACATTAGTAAATGCAGACTAAAAAGAAGACAAAAGAAAGTCTAATCACGGAAGGAGAAAATAATAATAATAACAAGGGTATAGATGTCTCTCCATACAGGGAGATGATATTAGCAAGAACAATCAAAAAAAACCAAGGCAACAAATAACCAAGACAACAAGCGACCAAGACATAAATAACGGTGACCCACCCATTCAGAATAGACAGTGCATAAGATAACATAGGGATCTGCACAAGTCTAACAGAACTAGGATGAAATAAACAATAGCAGATTAAGTAGTCCATAAATATTAGATGATAAGCGGCCGGTAAAAATAATAAGACAATCGAGAAATAACCCCGAATCTCTGGACTAAAGACCCATAATCCAACAACCAACAATTAAAATAGCAAAACAATTGTTGCACCCACCATAAGATAAATCAGTAAGGAATGGGGAGACAACATGGACTCGAAAGGGGTTCAAGAAAAACCATCATTGAAATCCTTCAAGACAAAGAAAAGCGACCGGCCTAAAAACATCACCCGGTAAAATAGGCTAAAAAATACAAGAATAAAATCCCATCGCAAAAGAAGTAATAATAATAGCAAGGTTATTGGTTGCTCTCCATACGTAATGGAGGTGAGGTTAGATAGCATAGGAGGGGCATAGCCTATTAAAGAGAGAGAAAAGTCGATAAATTGCACATGAAGGCTGTACAAAATTATAGCAATTACATAATGAGACAACAAAGTCATGAGGCCATGATCAAATTTGTAGATTAAGGAAAAGAGAAAAAACACAGCCTTAATCATATAATGGAAAATTACAATAGGACCCATAAATAAAATAATGATAGCAAGAAATCTGTCCCTATAAAGTAGAAAGAAAAACATAAAATAATCCATCTCCCTCCAGCAGACAGGAGAAACCTTACCAAAAGTAGTGGTTTAGTGAGTAAAACCCCAAATAAGATTAGGGTAAGTAATCCCTGCCATAGAGATCAACAAGGCAAATTGCATTAGAAAATCTAGAAACATCAAAACTAAGAAGTTGATCATAGTTAAAACAGTAATGTCAAACTAATAAACAGGTGGATTAAGGTAAAGTCCACCAAATTAACCAAAATGTTTAGGAAGTGTAAGTTGATCAAAGAATTTTATGCCATCCAATCTAGCAGGTAGCAAGGTCAGCACATGCATTACCTTCACGCCATACATGAGTGATTTTAAAATAGAGTTGAGAGGAGAGCTCTAGCTTTACAAAAGGTAGTAAGGGCATCTTAAAATAGCCAACCTTGCAAGGCACCATTAGCTTGTCGCAACAAAGAGAAAGTATTAAGGGGTAAGCAAAACCACATAACTTTACCATTAAGGTTTGAAAATGCCACCACAGAAGAATTTTGAGAAATAGAGCCATCAATGTTAATTTTAATAGTATTAGCATGAGGTTTTACCCAATAAACAATCTTGTCATCCTTACCGTTGAGTGGATCTTGCAAGTTAAAACCCAGTTAAAACCTTTAAATTGATTGTAGTTAATTAAATTGGTATTAAACAAGTCACAGATTTTATTTTTAATTCTAGCAATTATCCTCATGTGGTTCATAGGAATCCCATGATGTTTTGCATGATTTCTGTCCATCCATATGAGCCAAATAAGAGTGATAGTAGTTATGACTTTAATGTTGCCTTTAATAGTGTTTTCAAAATAAACTTCAAGAAGTTGGTATAAAATTAAGGAGCCATTGAATTTGTCAATGTTAAAGAGATCATCATACCAAATCCAAAGTTTGGAAGCAATGGCTTCGTTAACAAAAACTTGTTTCACATTCTCAATGTGAAAGCGATGTTATTTTGAAGGTAAATTAAAACTACCCCACATCAAGGGGTAATGGATGAAGTTTTTCGATACCAAGTTAGAACAAATAAGAAATAGAATAATGTTATTCCAAATTTTGAAAACACATTGGAAAAGTCATGAGATTCTTTAATATGAATCCAAACATTTTTAAGGTTGAAGTCACCATTTTGAGAAAGCTTAAAAAGGATCTGATCATGATTACTAAGAATGATAGGAATAGTAATAAGCTTATTTAAAAGAGAGAAAGGAATATAATCAATAAGCTTACTATTGTTCCATATATTATTCTACCAGATAGAGTTCACTTTAATAGCAGCAGTGGAATGGGTAGAAAGTAAGTCATCAATGGACCCACCTCCACCCAGTTATCTTGCCAAAAGAAAGAGGTAGAGTTAATCCCCAAGATATTATTGATTCATCCCATTTGATGGAACAAAGTCTTTTCCAAACAGAGAGTCTCCGCCTATGGGGCAAATGAAAGGGTGCTTACCCGCAAGATTTGGCGTCATGAAATTAGAAAGACTATTCTAAAATTTCACCAAAGTTTATAAGAAAAAATAGTGATAGCTTCCTTGATTGGCTTATATCCAAGACCACCTTTAGCAAGAGTGCCACAGCTTTTATACCAAGAGGTCCAATGCATTCTTTTAGAAGAATTGTTAGAACCTAGAAGAATTTGTTAAGGAGGCGCCGTTAATGATAGAATTGGTCAAGATAATGGTTTGAATGAGATATAGAGGCATGGAGTTAAGGGTGCTCTTAATCAAAGTGAGCCTACCGCCAAAAGAGAGTAAATGAAATTCCCAAATAGAAATTTTATTAGAGATTTTTTGGATTAGCTCATCAAAGAGATGTGATCTTTTCTGACCTTTAAAAAGTGGAGCACCAAGATATTTAATAGGAAGTTGTTCAATTGATGAAAGTTAGTAATTCTGAAGATTTGGCCGATCCTATTACTAGGGATTTTAGAGGAAGAAATGAAACAACTTTTACCTTCGTTAAGAAAAAGACCACTTTCGTTACCAAATTTATTTAAAAGATTCTTAATAGTTTTAAAGTGATGAATAGAGGCATTGCAAAAGATTATGAAGTCATCAGTAAAACTAAGATGAGAGACAGGAAGACCACCTTGAGTTCTAAAAAATATGCTAGGATTATTGTTGAAAAGATCATTAAGGCTCCTCGAAAGATATTCAACAACAATAATAAAAAGAGAGGGTGATAAGGGATCTCCTTGTCTTAAAACATGCATTGAAGGGAAAAAAACTAAGGGACTCACCATTCATGATAATGGAGTACCAAACATTGGTAATACAATTTTTAATGAGGCAGATAAAATAGTTAGAAAAACCAAACAAATGAAGAATTTGGAAAAGGAAATTCCAAGAGATGTTGTCAAAAGCTTTAGAGATGTCCAGTTTGAAAATGATGTTACCACCTCTGGTAAAAGCATCAATGTCATGAATCAACTCTTGGGAAAGAAGAATGTTATCAGATATAGCTCTACAGCCAGTTTGGTTGGATGAAATAATTTTAGGCAGCAGCATACTAATTCTATTGGTAATTAATTTAGCAATGAGTTTATGAAAGAAGGTGCAAAGACTGATAGGTCTGAAATCACCCCAAGATTCAAGATTATTAATTTTGGGAATGAGAATAATGGAAGTGCTAGAAAAATATCTAGGTAAAGGATTTCCATCGAAAAAATCAATGACAACATCAACAAGTTCAGACTTAATAATAGGCCAACAATGCTGAAAAAATTGAGTCGTGTAACCTTCAGGGCCAGCAACAAAATTAGTGTTCATGCCATTGAGAATATTACCAATCTCAGCTTCCTACGATCTCAGCTTCCGTAGGACGCAAACTAAGCAAGTAGTTATCATTATTAGTAATCGTTGAGGGAATCAGGTGTGAGTTAGAAAGAGCTTCTAAGGAAGGGTTGTTGTTTAATAAATTTTTAAAATGATGTATTACATAATCTTTAATATCATTATTATCAGTGATCCAACTGTCGTTATCATTTTTAATTTTTTAATAGAGTTTAAGGATTTCTTTTTTTTTAAATAGAGAATGGAAGTACCTGGTATTTCTGTCACCATAAGCAATATGTTTGCAGCGCCTTTGTCGCCGAGGTTTCTTCCATATTTTGATATTTAACCAAGTTATCTTTATACATTCAACTCCTCAAGTTTAGTAGCCAATCAAAATACCATCTTCAAGAGAATAAACTAATTGTTCCATATTTTTTGAGATTGGCAAAAAAAGATTTTAAAATGATGCTTGTTCCACCAATTTAGGTTTTAAGCCTTTAAGCTAAGCCGAGGTGAATCATTCTTAACGGAATTATCCAGATGAAGAGGGGCCATCCAATTAATGGATACAACACTTTTGAAATCAATGTGTTGGATCCACATATTTTGGAATCTAAAAGAAGTGGGGGAGGATAAATGGAGGGATTTTGGACAAATCAAAAGCAAACATGAGACAAAGTTCGCTCAAATGTTCAAATGAAGTAATGGGCCATTGATTGATCCAAAGAGAATTAAAAAGAGTCCTATCAAGCCACTGCCAGAGTCTTAAGTTATGCCACGTATAGTCGGAGCCTGTAAAGCCAATATCAATAAGATTACTATCAAGAATCATATTAGAAAATTATTCCATGGAATGAATGTTAGGAAAGCAACCTCCCCTTCTTTTCGAGGAAGAGAGAATAGTGTTGAAATCATCCCCACCCAACCAGGGTTTGTTGATCAAGGAGGCAAAGGTTCTTAAGTTATCCCAAAGGATGTTCCTACCAGCTCTATTACAAGAAGCATAAATAAAGGAACCAAGAATAGAAAATTCACCCAATGAGATGTGGACATTAACCAATTATTGAAGATCATCAAGGATAGAGATATTGACTAAATTATTCCAAAAATACCAAATTTTATTGCTAATATTATAAAAGAAATTTTGAAAGCCAAGCATTCTAGCAACATGGTTGATCTTAGAAGAGTGTATGAATAGTTCAATAACAATAAGTAAGGCTATGTTATGAGTACGACAAAGACTTCTAATATGGTTGTGGACAATGAGAGTCCCAATACCCCTAACATTCCAAATAAGTAAATTGATCATAATAAAAAGGAAGGAAAGGAAAAGAGATATCTAAAGAAATAAAAAGCAAGAAGAAAAGAAAAGTAGAGGCAACTATTTAAGAGAAGTTAGAGAAGATCTAGTAGTTCTAGTGGGGCTATTAGTGAACATTCTAGCTTTAAGGGATTTTTTTTAAAAATAGTTTGAAAAGGTATATCTTTGTCCAAAGTATCCCCATCCGAGAGAGAGTGATTTGTCATATTTAGAATAGGACTGTAGTCAAAAGCATTCTAATGGTAATATCCTTCTTGTCGAGTTTAGAGGGTTAGCATGTGTATCACTTTGAAGGGTAGTAGAAGGAGAGGTTGTGATGCCATTAATAGCACAGATTTCATGCTCATTTTCAGAATTACTTTTCAGATTTTGTTCCATCATCAAAGGATCAACAATTTCTAGATTTTGCTCTTTCATCAAAGGATCAATTTTAGAATTTGTCTCCTTAGGTTCACTATCCAAAAGGGGTAGGCTAGAATGAGTGAAGGTATTGTCTTGAGGAGCTAATTTATTACAATTAGAAGCAATGTTAAGTAAGTTATCATTAGATTTCTCATGAACCTCGGCATTATTTGTAACATGCTCATTGCTCTAACAAATCGTGGATAAAAAAGGAGTAGGGGTAGGGGGATGATTCCCATTTTGAGTGACTTTAGGCACATAAACAAATTTATTGATTTTTTCATTTGATAGAGTAGGATTAGGATCTGCCAATTTATTCTTTTTGAGATTAGGATGCAACACAAAACATTCAGATTGATCATGGCCATGTATCTTACAATGTGTGTAAAAATGGGGAAATTCTCAAATTCCACTTTTTGATTATAACCAAATTTCTCAGAGCCAATCCAAACTTCTTTAGGATGCTTTTTAGTAATATCAATCTCAACCAAAATATGAGCAATAGAAGGCTGTGATCTCTGGTGGCCTGATCAATTTGAAGAGGCCGACCAAAGAGAGCCCCAACCGCAAATAGAACTTGATGTGTAACATAATGTATTATCATATTAGGAAGAGCTAGCCATATAGGAACAATTGGGGATTCCTCTTTTATATCAAAAAGAGGTGACCATTTGAAGTCGCATTTGACAATTAAACACAAAGTAAGAAATGAAAGCAAAGACTCAGTAATCTAAGTCATTAGAGAACTGAATTAAAATATGCCTAGGATCAATCAATCGACAAGGAAAACTCAAAGTTTAAGGCTATGAAAAAATGATCGGATGTTATCGAGAGTTGGCCGACATAAGGAAAATTTACCCATTAAAGAGAATTCAAAAGGCTTCACCAACTTTTCCATGTCTAGATCCGAGGACATAACAACAGGCATCTCATGAAATGAGGTCGAGATCAAATTCACTGAAGCATTAGGGGAAATATTCTTACCAGATAATGCATCCTTGAAGGACTTAACTATAAGCAGAGTAGTGGATGATTTTGGATCCATAATTCCATGTAAATATGATGCCCTAGCCGATGCCTCCAAGTTCAAAAAGCTCAGCTGTGCGAAAAGCGGCTCCTCCACCATTGAAAGAGCAAAGGGAAACTCACATTAGCGGCCATTCAGAGACAAATATCAAAAATTATGATCAAGAATGATCCAAAATCGGCCAAGCTACAATGAAAATGAAAGGGAAATTGTAATCTCCAGAGAGCATCGCGGTCGAGAGGAGAGAGTTAGGTTGGGTTTCAGGTTTAGGTTTTTTGGGTTTTGGTTTTAGGGTTAAGGGTTTCAGGTTTAGGCTTTTAGGGTTTAGGGTTTAAGGTTTAGTGTTTAGGGTTTAGAGTTTTAGGGTTTAAGGTTCATGATTTAGGGTTATAGGTTTAGGGTTTAGGTTTTATTTAGGTTTATGGTTGGGTTATTTTTTTTATTTTTTTTAATTTTAAGTTTTAGGTTTAGGTTTTAGCTTTAGGTTCAAGTCTTAGTTTAGGGTTTAGAGGTTTTGGTTATTTTATTTTAACAGAGAAAAATTCTGATTAAACATTTCTTCTTTTTGATTTCATCAACCAAGTAACACACCAAGTTTGCTAAGACACAAGCGATGACATAAATAAAATGAAAGCACACATAAAGCAAAACAAAAAGCCTAGATAACTAGAATCGTCTCTACTATAATGACATAGTTCCATAGGCAGATTGGATTGGTCGTTCTTAAGTTTCTCTAGTTCCCATCAAAACTACCTGGCCTTCAGTGGATCCACCATCACATCCCCAATCTTGCCACCACCATGGTCAGAACCTCTATCCCTCCTCCCACCTTTGTAACCACCACTGCTCCGACCACCACCTCCATATCCACTAGCATAACTAGATCCCCTACCACTATTATTCCTCCACCTTCATCGCCAGATAGACTAGTGGAGTGATGTCACTATCAAGATTTCCATTCTGGGTTTAGGTTTAGGTTTATTTATTTTTAGGGTTTAAGTTTATTTTAGTTTATTTAGTTACTTTAGTTTAAGTTTAGTGTTTGGGGTTTAGGGTTTAGGGTTTAGGGTTTATGTTTATATTTTTTTGGGGTTTATTTTTTTGGTTTTTTGGGGTTAGTTTAGGTTAGGGTTTGGGGCTTAGTTTAGGGTTTAGCTGGGTTTTAGGGTTTATTTAGGGTTATTTAGTGTTTAGGTTTAGGGTTTAGGATATAGGATAGTTTTAGGTTTAGTTTATTTAGGGTTAAAGGTTTTTTTAATTAAGTAAACCAGTAAGTTTAGGTTTATTTAGTTTATTTTTTATTTATTTTATTTTATTTTATTTATTATTTTTATTTAGGTTTATTTTTTTATTTAGTTTAGTCTAAGTTCTTTATTTTAGTTTATTTTTAGGTAGAGGTTTAGGTTTATTAGTGAGTTCATTTATTTATTAGGTTTAGGTTTTTTGTGGTAGGATTTAGATAGTTGGTTTTAGGTTTAGGATAGGGTAGAGAGGGAGTCATTAAAGTAGGTCAGGGAGGAGTTTAGAGTGGTTTAGGGTAGGAGTGGTTGGTTTTGGTAGTGGAGGTTTGGGGAGGGTTTTAGGCAGGGTTTAGGGAGGGTTATAGGAGGGTTTAGGGAGGGAGGTTTTATTTTAAGTTTTATCATTTAGGAGGTTTAGTTTTAAGTTTATTTTTTTTATATTTAGGTTTATAGTTTATTTTATTTAGGAGTTTAGGAGGTTTATTATTTTAAGTTTAAGTTTTATTTATTTAGTTTAGAAAGATTATTTATTTTATTTATGTTTAGGTTTTTTTTTTATTAGGGTTTATTATTTATTTATTTTTAGGTTTATTTTGGTTTAGTTTCATTTAGTTTTATTTATTTTATTTTAGGTTTATTTTATCTTTAGATTTAGTTTTATTATGTAAGTTTTATTTAGTTTAGTTTGTGGTTTTATTTATTTTATTTGTTTAGTTTTATTGTTATTTATTTCTGTTTAGGTTTAGGTTAAGGTTAGTTTAGTTTTATTTTATTTTATATATTTGGTTTAAGTTTATTTTATTTATTTTTTGTTTACTTAGTTAGATTTTGGGTTTAGCTTTTATTTAGGATTAAGTTTGAGGTAGGGTGGTAGCATGAGAAAGGTAGGGTTTAGGGTCAAGAGGACTAGGATTTAGGGTTTAGGGTTTAATTTGATTTTAGGGTCAGATTCAGGGTCAGGATTTATTTGTGGTTTTTTAAGGAGGGTTTAGGGTTTAGGTCAGTTTGTGGTTAGTGTTAGGATTTAGGTTTTAGGGTCAGGGTTGGGTTAGTTTTTAGCTTTTTTTAGGGTTTTTATTTTTATTTTAGTATTTAGTGGTTTCTTCATTTTAGGGTTGTGGTTTGGTTTGGGTAGAGTCAGAGGGTATTAGGATATCAGGATTTGGTTGGGTTTTTCATTTTTAGAGGTTTATGGTATAGATTTAGAAATAATTTATTTTAGTTTGGTTTTATTTATTTTATTTTTATTTAGGTTTATTTTTTTATATTTGGTAGTTATGTATTTTTTAGTTTTAATTTTATTTATTTTAGATTTAGGTTTATTTTATTTTAGTTTTTATTTTTATTTATTTTTAGGTTTAGGTTTTTTATTTTAGATTTTATTTTAGGTTTTATTTTTTTTTATTTCATTTATTTAGTTTAGGGTTTAGCTTATTTATTTTAGGTATTTTCGTTAGTTTATTTTTTGTTTAGGTTTAGGTTTATTTTATTTTTTTTATTTTAGGTTTAGGTTTTTTACTTTAGGTTTAGCCTTTTTTTTATTTATTTTTGTTTTTATTTTTTATTTAGGTTTTATTTAGATTTTATTATATTTTTTTATTTTTTATTTTATTTTTATTTACGTTAGTTTTTTTTTATTATTTAGGTTTCTAATTTTTTTAGGTTTATTTTATTTTTAGTTTAGTTTAGATTTTATTTATTTTATTTTAGTTTATTTTTTTATTTTATTTGGTTTAGGTTTAGGTTAAAGTTTTAGTTTTAGTTTTATTTTATTTTATTATTTTATTTTATTTAGGTTTAGTTTATTTATTATTTCATTTTATTTTATTAGCTTAGGTTTTAGGGTAGTGTATTTGGGGTTTAGGTTTAGGGTTTATGGTGTAGGTTTAACATGGGTTTACATAGTGTTTGGGTAGGGTTTATTAAGGCTTAGAGTTTTAGTTTAGGATTTATTTAGGGTTTTGGTTTATAGGTTACTAGTTTAGGTTTAGGGTTAGTTTTAGGGTTTAGGGTTAGGGTTTTTTTCATTTTTTTAATTTATTTTTTATTATTTAAAATTAAGTAAACTGGTAGGTTTAAGTTTATTCAGTTTATTTTTTATTTATTTTATTTTATTCTATTTTTCATTTTTATTTAGGTTTATTTTTAATTTTATTTAGTTTAGATTATTTATGGACTATAATTTTAGTTGTACAAGTTATAATGGTGGCATTTTGACGTTAGGTGAACAAGTCATTAAAAAGTGTTTAGGATTTAGGCTTATTTTTATTTTTATTTATTTTCATTTAGGTTTATTTTCATTTTTATTTAGTTTATTTATGGAGGGTTTAGGGTTTAAACATAACATCAAACAACTATATAAACTATCGTAAAAGAATAAAAGCTGGTGTCCCAGTAAAACCCGGAAAGAGAAAATATGGGTCTTCTTTTGCTATGGGGGTCTTCTTTCTTCATATCTCAATTTTTGATTTGGTCCGTTCTTTGATTTGGATTGTGTTTGCTTTAAAGGCATCACAGCGCACCTCAAGACAAAGCCTTTTGACCACTGCTCATCCTAATCTCCCGTAGCACTAATCCTAATTCTTACTACAAAAATTACATTTATGTGGGAAAAGTAAATCTAACTACACCTGCAAAATAGAGGTTAGCTAAATATACATATAATCTGAAGCAATTTATTTTTAAGCATCCCTTAAGCACAATCCCCTGTAGAAAATAGGATTAGGCTAATATTGGCTTATCATCTAGACTACGAAACATACACCCTAACTTTCAATCTAAAATAATACATCATAAAACAAAATATACATCACATCATACACCATCCTAACTTAGAGCTAGAAGTGGTGACTCAATTCTAATGTGTGTATTAATGCTTGTGAGGTAAGTCTTGCTAGGCATTACTGTTGTATTTTCCAAGTGTAGAAGGATTCAATTTAACATGAAAGGTTGATTTCACTTCTAGTAGTTTAATTGATTTGAGAATTTTAATTTGTGTTTTCTTTTGTTTCATTTGATTACACTTAGCAACTAAGTGTTATATAGAGAGGAAAAGAAGATTTCCCTCTTTCATCCCTACCTTAAGTCACTTTTTAAAGTATATTAATTTGATTTAGTTCTCTTTAGTGAATGGATTATTAAATGATTTAATTAAACCTAAGTTTAGGTTCACATTAAATAATCCTATTCAAAATGAAAGGCATCTTAAGATTAATTTAATTAAATTACTACCACATGACATATATTAAATCATTCCTTTCCATCACATGTAACATGCATATGATTTAATCTTAAGTGTAATTATACATGCAACATATTTTAGCACACTTAAATGATGAATGTATGTGCATGTTTAGAGTTTATATTTTATTTGATTGAATTGTTTAAACATATTAATTTACAACTTTATCCAAATTCTTATACAAAAAGGACATATGAATGAAATTAAATAGGCATGTGCCATTGTTAAACCAGGAAAGTGACGTAATCAAATGACCTTCTTGGAGCTAGCTAAAGCCTCATATTCTCAGGATGTCCATAGTATATACCCATTTGCATTCAAACATATGTAAATTCATATACAAGAACATACAAAATTAGCTCCAAATCATATGGCTAATTAATTCAATCACTTAGTCAATTATGAATAATTGCAATTTTAATATAAAATGGGATTTTTATTAACTAATCACATACACATATACATGTACAAAGATATAGGCAAGTACATGCCATTGTTAAACCAGAAAAGTGAGGTAATCAAATGACCTCCTTGGGGCTAACTAAAGCCTCGTATTCCTGAGATATCCAGACTATATAGTTGCTTTTCTTGGACACGCATGGATGTATACATAAATGAGGGAAAGAAAACCATGCAAAGATTGTATTATTTTTTTGATTGAATCATTTATATATATGAATTAAACCTCTATCCAAATTCTAATGTTGAAATACATAAGAATGAAATCAAATGAGTATGTGCCGTTGCTAAACTAGGGAAGTGAGGTAAACAAATGACCTCCTTAGGGCTACCTAAAGCCTCGTGTTCCCGGAATGTTTAGACTATATACCAATTAACATTCAATCTTATATAAATCAACACTTGAATTGAGGAAAGAGAACTCAACATTCATACACTTAAGCTATAAGCACATGCATTTCTTATTTATTTATAACTAGCATCATAACACATATTATTATTCATTTATAAGCTTTTGAAAAATACATTTGGATTTAATTATGATAATAGCGCATATATTAAATTAACAACCACATAAACTTACATAAAGGAAATCCATTTTATTCTACTTAATTTTAAAAACAAGGTTGCATGAATTCAAATGACATACCAAATTTAACATGATTGGAAAGAGGACAATCAAATATAAGCATGTGATTCATTCAACTAAACTATTTCTTAAGGACAATCAAATCAAATAATATTATTTAAAGCAATCAAAAGCTTCTTTATTAATAAAGTTTTAGATTTAATTTGATTTAAAGAGGATAAGAGAGAAATCATCACTTGTTATTTTAAACCCATTCCCACATTAGTGATTTTATTTAATTAAGGAAATGTAATTAAGTTGATTTTATGGGTTAATTAAGTTGAACCCTTAATTAGATGAATTAATTACCCTTACCTATGTCACCTTAAAGTAATTAACTAAATAATTATGAGCCAACATGATATGCATGGAAAATAAACTTGTAATGATCCTAAGAAATAAAAGGGGTCTAATGTAATTGGCTCATGATTAATAGTTAAATTAATTATGAGACTTAATTAATTACTTGTGGTTTTCCCACACATGTGCACTAACCATATTTTCATTAAACTCCTAGGTTATTAAACACTAAAGATCCCCATGATTTAATTAATTAAGGTCCGATGTGATTATGATTTCAATTTGATTAAGTGATTTAATTAATTAGTTAAATATTAATTAAATTCATTTTAAAAATTGGGTGTAATGAACTTATGGAAAGGGGTCCCAACCCTATTCCTTAGTTCACATACTATTGAACAATGATTAATAAACTTCATTAACTAATTTGTTACTATTCATGAGATTAATAAATCATTAGTTAACTTAAAAGAGTAATTAAGGTTTAATTAGTCAATTTTCCTAATTAAGTGAGCAATAAATCCCAAGAAATTTATGGGAGGCAAAGGTCATCCTACTAAATTAACCCACAAAATTTGGGATTAATTGCTAAAGTAATTATGTAGTAATTAAGCTAATTTTTAATTAAACCTTAATCAAAATTAGTTAACATCATTGTTAATTAATTCACTTCTAAATACCATTAAAATAAGTATTTATTTGCATTTTTATTCTCTATGATTTTTTATGATTTTTAGAAGTTTCAACCATTAAAATGATTAATTAAGCCTAATTAAAGCCTAATCCTATTGGCACCATGTGGTGCGCTGATGCGGCATGCTTACTATGTGGCGCCGCAGGATTGGCTACTTAAAACTTATCCGACTTAGCACCTTCATGGCGGTGGCGAACGTGCTTTCTCGTCCATTGTCCAATCTAAGATCAGACAACTACGATTAATCCCATAGTTTAATAGGATTAAATCAGATTGATCTAGTGAATCTAATCATAACTATTCATTTTGATCATGCGGAATGGACGATGCATCATCTAGCATCATGCGAGTGAGGAAGAATGGTGTCCATCCACCATTGCTCACTTGATTCAAGCTTACCCGAGCTTGGATCAACTCCAAAAGGATCCCACACCTTCACGACATCAATAAGAGGGAATCCAACGATCAAGATCACATGAGATGCAAGTTTTCTGGAAAAAAGCTCCAACCCATTTTTTTCCTAAGGATTTGTTTTGGAAGCATACCTCATGGAAGTTCAAGACTGGCTGCTCGAACAATTGGGGAAACTTTATCTAGTGGAGATGATGTTCTGTTGAGCAGCAATTGGATTAATTCCTTGATGTTTGCTCGAAATGCCATAAACCAACAATTTAGAGCTTGACTTTGATCAAAGTCCCACCTCTGAATTCTCAAAAAGCTAGGAAGATGATTTATTCTTGCTCGACGAGGCCTAGGAAAGGTGCGTGCAAAGTTAATTTGAGTTTGATGGAGAAATGGGAAAGTTAGGTCAAAAAAGATGCGTCCTATTTCAGGAAGGATGGGAATGGCATTTTTTTATCAAGGAACGAGTTTGGGAGCTTAAGGAATGGCTCTAATGGCTCTCCTTCGGTAGCTAGGGCTCTGATGAATGATTTTTTTTTTTTTGTATTTGAGTGGAAATGATGGGGTGTATACCCCCATTCATCTTGATCGAATAGTGGGATCAAGTTTGGCTTCTAATGGTTGTCTAGCTATCTTAGGGAGTCATGGGTTGCAGGGAGGAGGTGAGTTGGCTCAGCTTGGTTTGTTGAAAGTGTGGAGGTGGGTGCCAAAGAGGAATCATGGGTGTCCTATGGGTTTCAAATGTTCCAATGGGGAGGGTGAGGTGATTTCACCTCCCATGGGTCTTAGTTGACTCAACCACCCCTTGGGTCAGGTTGGGCAGTGTCCTAGGTGCCTAAATGGACCATTCGAAGAGTACCTTGTTGCCAAGGAATGGAAATGACGACTTACATAGGTGATTTATTTAATGAAAATTCCCTTGATCCAAGGGTAGAATGATCATTTAGCATTGTATTTAATTTGGGCAGATTTAAAATGAGCCAAAAGTGGGTTAGCCCAAATTTCAAGTTAATTGGACTGTATTTGGTTAGGTTTGGCCCAATTTGACTCATTTAGGTCAAAATGGGTTAAGTTGGGTCAAGTTGACCAATTGGTCATATTGGGTCAAACCTAGGGTTGGGCCAAGTTCATATGATCATTTGGGATGTTTTGGTTTAATTGGTATGGTTTAGTTTGGCTTATATTTGATTTTAGCTCATTTGAATTCATTTGGGTCAAATGGGTTAAGTTTACTAATTTGACCAAATTGGCCAAATTAGCTTGGGTTTAGTTGACCAATTGAAGATGATTGTAGGCTTTGGCTTTAATTAATTTGGATTTGGTTTTGATTTAGGCCAACTTGAACCTTTAGGTCAATTTAGGTTAAGTAAGTCAATTGTGTTCAATTAGGTCCAATCATGGCTTTAGTCAAGTTTAACAATCAATTTGTAATGAGCTTGAGCCATTGGTTATAATTAATTTGGTTTATATTTTAATTTGACCCAATTTGGCCTTTTAGGTCAATTTTAGTAAACTTGGGTCAAGAGGACCAATTGGGTTTGGTTTGACTCAATTGAAGGTCAAGTCATATTCAAATATTGATTTTGATTTGCTATGAATCATTGGTTTCAAGGTATTTGGCTTAAGTTGCAATTTGGCTAGTTTAGGTTCATATGAGTTAAGGGGTTGACTTGGTTAAATGACCAAGTTGACTTGGTTTGACATAATTTTGATAATTGATCAACCTAGGGTGATCAATCATGATGGGAGGTTTTGAGGCTTGGTTCCCCAATTTGGGTAGGATTAGAACTTGGCTCAAATAGGTCAAATTGGCCACTTTGTGTCAAGTGGACCAATTGGGTTTAGTTTTGATTTTGGTTGAGTTTGATTTAGTTGAGTTTATATATGGATTTGGAATTGATATATAAATTCAATTACAATTAGCTTGGGTTCAGTTGGGTTTTGGTTCATTTCAACATTTCAAGTCAAAAGAGTTAAATTGGGTTTGACTTGGGTTGATTTTGGTTTGGCTTGATGATTGTAGATTTTATTTATATTTGTGAATATGATTGAAGCTATGATTGATTCATGAGAAAACAAATTGAATTTGGGTTTTTCATTGAAAGAATTTGGCTAAGTCCATGGAGTTGGTTCATGTGGGTTAGGTTTGGATTGTGATTTGGTTTGATTTAGTTTTGATGATTTAAATGTATATTTCATTTAAATTTGTGAAGATGATTGAAAATATGATTAATTTGGGAGAAAATCAATTGAGTATGACTTGATTTGGATTAAGATTTGGCTAAGTCCATGGGATAGGTTATATGTCTTAGGAAGGGTTTTGATTTAATTTGATTTAGTTTGATTTAGTTTTGATCATTTGAATGTAGATTTAATTTATATTTTAAAACATGATTGAAGATATAAACTAATTGTGAGAAAATCAATTGATTTCAAAATGATTTGGATTAAGATCTGGCTAAGCCCATGGGATAGGTCCTCTAGCTTAGGAAGGGTTTCAAGTTTGGATTTGATCATGGCTTCAATCATCTATTTTGGAATTTGGGTTTGTATTTGAATTTAATGAATTGAATTTGAGGTTTGGATTGAGAAGGTGAACAAGGATTGGATTTGTGTAGTGGATTATCCTAATCCATAATTCATAAGATAATCCTATGGTTAACCTTCTAAGTCTTTAGCTTAGTGTGTTTACCTAATTATTAGAAGTGTCTTATGACTAGAAAGTCTTAGTGAGAAGACTCCTAAGTCTAAGATGGGAAGATTGAATCACTCCAAAAGTGAGGTCAAGGCCTTAGCTCCATAGTGTTGCCCTTGGAGATAGATGATTGGAAGACCAAAGCCAAGTTTAACATTATAGACTTGCATACATATTTCAATGCTTGGTTGGGGAGACCATGGATACATGAGAACAACATAGTTCCATCCTGTCTACATCCGTGTATGAAGTATATGAGAGGTGGGATCATCTACTATGTCAAAGGAGATCTCAAGCCATTTACAGTTCATGAGGTCGGCATATATGAGGATGTGGTTTACTACATCCCTCAAAATCAACAAGTCTATTCTTGCGAACTTGGCCAAAGTATAAAAATAAAAGAAAAAAAAGAAAAAGAAAAAGAAATAAAAAAGAAAAATAAAAGAAAAGTGAAAATGAAAAAGAAAATAAAAGGGAGCGATAATAGACTTGGATGATGAAGTGGAGCCTGACATTAGATTCTATTCAAAGTTTGTTACTCCATTCAAACATTTGGATAGACTGACCTCTACCGTAGAGGAAGAGGTTTGTTAGAGGGTGGAAAAATTAACCACCCAATAGAAGATATGTCCCAGCTACCAGGAGTACTCCTGCTATCCATAGACTTAGAATCTTGTTTGTAGGATGAGTCTTATATGGTAGCACACCAGTTAGCTCTTCTTAGCAGTAGATTCCATTGGAGGTGATACTTGAGCCAGATAGTGATAAGATCGGGTTACAAAGCAAAGCATAAGTGTATCCGAGTCTATATGTGTAATAGTTAGGCATTAGTTGGGAACCTTAGCTCTAACCCCACATTCCTCTCAAAATGCTAAGGTTTTTGTAATTATGGAAGCCCCTAAGTTATCCATAGGTGTGAATACTTAGAGGTTCTTTCTAGGAGCATCATCCTCAAGTCAAGAAGTTGATGTAGAACTTTAGGATAATACATATAAAGATTTAATAGAATTATCTTTTGATTGGTACTTGTCTTGTGTTCATAATTTAGCAAAGAAAGGATTAATCCCACATACTTGGTCAAAGCATGTCGACTACTTTGAAATAATATGGAAGAACAAATACAAAAGCTCTCAATCAAGATTGGGACTAGGATTCAGTATAGTGGATCCAGTCGATGATGACAATTATTGATTATTCATTATCAATCATTTGGTATCTGATAGGTTTTTTTTTCAAATCACATTAACTCATATGAGTAGCTATGCTTAGAAACTTTAGATGATCTAGATGATTTTGAAGTCAAAAATGCACCACCAAAGTTCAAAGAAGAGATCAAGTCAACCATCGACGAGCTCAAGGAAATCAACTTACAAATTGAAGAAGATCCATGCCCGACATACACCAGTTCTTTGTTGATTAAAAATGAAACCAATTTCTTAGTTAGGCTGTAGACTAAGTTTAAGGACTGCTTCACATGGAGTTATGAAGAGATGCCTTGATTAGCTCTTGATGTAGCAGTCCATAAACTAGTAATAGAGCCTACTGGTAACCCTATCAAGCAAGCTCATGTAGACACGCGACAGATAGAGCTCATTTATGAAGTCAAAATTAATCGCTTCTTCATCTAGAAGAAAAATACCCTACCCGATTAGCCGATCATCCCGTTAAGAAAAGAATGGCCAAATTCACATTTGGGTTGATTTTAGGGATTTAAATAAGGCATGTCTAAAAGACGAATTTCCACTATAGTCTTCTCTTTCATGGATGGCTCATCTGGATATAACCAAATAAAGATGGCCCTTGAAGATGTAAGAAACACTACTTTTAGAACCCCGATCTGAATCTATTACTATAAGGTCATGCCTTTTATCATTAAAAATTTTGGTGCTAAATACTAGCAAGCTATGACTTGAATCTTTGACAAACTCATTCATCATCAAGTCGAGTGCTATGTCGATGATATTGTGGTCAAAAGTAGAGAAAAGGAAGATTATCTTTTTCACATGAGAGTAGTTTTCAATAATTAAGATAATTTAACCTCAAAATAAACCCCTTGAAGTGTGCATTCAGAGTAGCTTCAGGGAAATTCCTGGGGTTTGTTGTCCGACACCAGGGAATTAAAATCGATTTGGAGAAGATCAAGGTGATATTAGAAATGCCACCCACTAAAAGTGTAACTAAACTCAGATCATTCCAAGGGTGGTTGGCGCATCTAAGATGCTTTATATCTAACTTATTGAGAAGATGTCAGCCATTCTCTGCACTTATCAAAAAGGATGCCAAGTTCAAGTGGGATCATAAGTGTGAGCATGCCTTGAAAGACATCAAGCATTTCCTGATGACGCCACTGGTTCTAGCAGCCCCTTTGCAGAGCAAGCCACTCATATTTTACACTACTATGTTAGATGACTCCCTTGGTGCTTTGTTGGCCCAAGTCAATGATGAAAGGAAGGAAAATGCACTCTACTACCTCATCCTTCATCTAATCCTTACTGAGGCTAATTATCCACCCTTTTAGAAGCATTGACTAGCTTTAATATTTGCATCCCAAAAGCTACAACACTACATGCTTCTTCATAAGGTGAACTTAATCTCTAAGATCAATCCACTATAATATCTCATGACACGATCGACTCTATCTGGATGGTTGGCATGATGGTCCATGTTCCTCTCGCAATTTAACATTACCTTCTTACCCCTGTGTGTGGTGAAAGGATAAGTGCTAACTAATTTCTTAATAGTACACCCACTTCTTGCTGACTCTATGCTTAGTGATGATCTCCCCGATGAATAAATAATGAACTTAGGGGATACTAGCATTCACCACTAGGAGATGTACTTTGATGGTGTGGTTTCTTCTCAGAGAGGAGAAGAACCATAATCTGCTATTCTAGAAAGGCAAGGGTAGGAATAGTTCTCAAACTCACATGCGTGATGAGATTCTCATATCATCTCCAATCCGCACAACAAGTTGATTGAGGCTCTGATTATCAATCTAGAGTTAGTCGTTACTCTAAGCATCCATAACATTAACATCTTTGGGGATTCTCAATAAGTTATCAACCAAATCATTGGGTCATATAAGTTTATAAAGCCCAAGCTCCATCACTACCATAAGTACACCATGGAGTTATTGGGCCAAATTTTAGAGGTTACCATTTATAAGATTCCTCGAGGAGAGAATGCCATAACATATGTTTTACCCAACCTTGCCAAGGAGTAGACATGTCCAGAGGATGAGTCCATATCAATAAAGGTTCAAAATAGATAAGTCTTATCCCTTATTGATATTAAACTCATCAAAAAGTACTCTCTTGAAGGGGAGGTTATCATTGCCAAGAAGGATGATGAGTTAGATTAGAGGCAACCATTCATAGATTACCTAAATAAAGGCAAACTACCTCAAGAGATGTCCCAAGCCCATCAGATGAAGCAGAGACCACTTTCTTATGCTCTTGTGGCTGGTGTCTTGTACCGGTGAACTTTCGATCATATGTGGTTACATTGTTTAAACAAGCACAAACCCTATAAGGTCGTGACCAAGGTACACTTAGGATTATGTGGAGCCAACCAATCCAGTTTGAAGATGAAACCCAAGATCAAGAGTCTATGATACTACCGGTTGTCGATGATCAAAGATTGCATGGATATGACTAAGCGATGCCACCACTACCAAATATACAGTGTGGTCCTACACCAACCACCCAACATTTTGCATCCTCATTGGCTTCTTGGCCATTAGAGTGTGGCGGTACCGACATAGTGGGTCTAATCGATGCTCCTTCTTCCACGGGTCATCAGTTCATCAGCTTCTACTGACTACTTTTCTAAATGGGCGAAGGCAATTCCGCTCATAGAGGTCACAACATAGCATGTGCTCCAATTTTTTAGGAACTATCTCGTATATAGGTTTGGAATTCCTCAATGAATTATATTTGATAATGGTACTACATTAAAGAGCACTGAGATCTACAACTTTTCCTAGAGACACAAAAAAGATTGGAGATATTCTACCATCAACTACCTGAGGGAAAATGGCTTAGTAGAATCCTTCAATAAAATTCTCATCCAAATACTAAATAAGACACAGAACAATAATAAGTGAAAGTGGCATGAGTAGTTAGTTAACCCTTTTGGGCCTATTGCACCACATATAGAACTCCAACTCAGTCTACCTCTTTCATTTTAGTGTATGGGTTCGAAGCTGTTCTACCATTAGAAGTCCAACTCCCATCACTAAGGATAGTTGTGGGTAGCAAGATCACAACAGAATAGAATGCAAAGTTATGGTTAGAAGAGCTTGAAGGTTTGGAGGAGAGATGCCTGTGGGCATGCCAAAACCTCAAGTTGTACAAAGCTAAAATGATTCAGGCTCACAACAAGTTGGCCAATCTTAGAGATTTTCTTGTAGGAGGGCTTATTTTTGTTCTAAGGAAACCAATTATTGCCCTTCATAAGATGGGAGGCAAGTTTTAACCCACTTGGGAGGGCCCTTTTGCCAATAGAAACTTGAATTATGGAGGTCAACTTTAGAGTCTAAAGGTTTTCATTTAAGTAGATCTAAAATTGAATATATGGAGTGTAATTTTATTTGTAGAAGTTTAAGTGATAGTGTTGTGACTTTAGGAGATTAAGTCATTAATAAGAGTGAACGATTCAGATATTTAGGCTCTATTGTTCAAAATGATGGTGAAATAGATGGAGATGTTATTAGTAGAATTCAAGTTGGATGGTTGAAGTAGAGGAATGCATCTAGCCTATTATGAGATTGAAAAGTTCCACTTAAACTTAAGGGAAAAATTTATAAGATGGTGGTAAGACCTACAATGACTTATGGTGCAGAATGTTGGCCAATAAAAGAGAAGCATAAGACTAAGTTAAGTGTTATAGAGATGAGGATGCTCACGTGGATGAGTGGCTTTACTCTTAGAGATAGAATGCAAAATGAGTATGTTCGGGAAAAAGTTGGAGTAGCTCAGGTAGATAAGATTATGGAGAGTCGCCTAGATGGTTTGGCCACATAAAGCGTCGGTCATGACCGATTAGGAGAGTAGATGCATTAGATTTGCCTTATGTTAAGAAAGGTAGAGGTAGACCTAAAAGACTTGGTTAAGATGTATAAAAATGATCTTAGTATACTTGAATTAAATGAGAATTTGACACATAATGGACACAATGGAGATGAAGGATTCATGTAGCCAACCCCACCTAGTGGGATTAAGGCTTGTTGTTGTTGTTGGGAAGGCCCTTTTTCCATAAAGAAGGCCTACCAAGGAGGATCTTATCAGCTTATTAATCATAAGGGAGAGTGTCCAATGCTTCCAACCAATTGGCTGTACTTTAAAAAATATTATAAATCATGTTTGAAACTAATTATAATCAATGGAAATTCCATTTCAAATTCAGTCTCTTTCATGTTGAAAGTATTCTTGTTTGCAAATCTACCACGATGTGTTTAGGGTAGGCATAAGGAACCCGAGCTACTTCTTATCTTTCATTGACATAACACAAACACAAACTACACATAAACATTTAAAATGAACACATATCTTTTATTTTGGGCTACTCTAAGTTGAGATTATGCCCCCAATGACACTCACTCAGTAGCTGCTCAAGGTCAGGCTGACATGCTACCCTGCTAGTGTGTCACCTTAGTGGCCTTCTTGCTTTAGAGGATGTAAGTCTGCTATGCTTTCCTTCCTTACTCGGCCATAACATAGTGATGAGTGCCTTGTTAGCTTGGTAGGCCATACTACATGGCCAATAAGCTACCCCATGTTAGCTTCATTTAAGAGGATGTGAGTCTGCTACGCTTTCTTCTTTGATTAGCCTTTGTGCACTGACTAGGTTGAGCATTTTTGAGGTTTGGGATAAGTCCTCTAGTAGCTCCTTCCCTCCTGATTACTTTGAGTCTCAGTTCAGTCCTTTTTCGAGGATCCCCACTTAGTAGTCACTCTAGGTCAGATAGCATATGTCCCACCGATAATAGACTATTTTGATGATCAGTTCCACTTAGAAAATTGTAAGCTAACACAGTTTCTTTCTAGATTGATTGTTGCACACTGTAGGTTGGTTGGTTCTCACTATGCTGATGGATACACCACTTATGCTGACAGATACACCTTAGGTTGGTTGGTTCTCGCACCTTAGGATTCAAAACTCATGGCAAGTGTAACTCTCCTACACTTTCTCCTTGAGTTGGCCACCATACACCTATAAGATTTTTTTTAAGGGTTCAGGATATCTCCCCTAGCAGCACCTCTCTTGTGGGATCTATATTTGGATCAAGTCCTTTGTGACCCCATTTAGACACTACCCAGGTTACTATCGGATTGGACAGTTCCTCATTCCTAGTAACCATCCCTATGGTTGGAGAATTCATCTTATGGATGTACAGATTCTCCCTTAGTTCAGTAAATTTGAGATAAGTTAAGGTTGAAATAGTTCTTTTTTAGTGGGGTCCCTCACACACCAACAAGGTCTACACAAAGATATAAACCAAATATATATTCACTTGTGGATTAGGAGGACACCCTTAAAAGTTCCTTTCCCCAAGCAGACATCATATCTTTAAGGTAGTGTCAGTAAAACTCCCTATAGGAATCACCCGACTACTCTTGAGTTAATTTAAGTCCCTAGTGGCATTCACTCATTTGCCCCTAAGTTAGGTTCAATTTGTTGTGCTACCAATAGGTCACCCCGTTATTCCTGCTTTAGAAGATGTAAGTCACTTGCCTTTCTAGCACAATCATTGCACTGAAAAACCCTTAGGTTGGCTAGATCTACCCGCGAGACTATCCCTTTGGATTTGTAAATCTTAGATAGGGCAAGTGATATAGCCCCTTGGTCCATCTGCGACATGGTCCATAAATTAAATCTATCAAATTTGATCGAGCTCACATCCCCAGTTGATATGCCCTCAATTTGAAATTAAACTAAACCAAAATAAACCATATTCAAATCACTTGAAATTAAGATAAAATTAATCTTCACTACTTTTGAGTTGACATAAGTCCCCAGTGGAATTCACTCATTAGTCACCCAAAGTTAGTTTTGATTTGGTGTGCATCCAACAGGTCATCCCAATGGTTGTTCCTCACTTTGGAAGATGTAAGTCTGCTATGCCTTCTTCCCTAACTGGATTGCACATCGAATAAACCCCTTAGGTTGGCAGCTCTACACGGTAGATAGACTATCCCTTTGTAAATCTAAGGTAGGTCAAGCGATATAACCATTCTTAGGTTCATCACACATAACAGGTCCATACATTAACTTCATAAATTAAACCCAATCTAATTTTTCCCAGAGGAGTTAAATCACACCCTTCTCCCTAGTGGAGCCCCAAATCCTATATAAATAAGTCAATCAAACAAATCAAATTCAAAACCAACCTTCCTAGTGGAGCCAAATTAAACCAACTCCCAAGTAGAGTCTAAATCAAATCCAACCAAACTCTTATTTTGTGATACATCCCCAAACAAATCTGAAATCAACTCAAATCCAATCCCTGGATAGCGAACGCTTCCTAGTGGAAGGTTCATATATACTAGGAATCTAATATCTAATAAAATTCCTCCACATTAATTAAAATAAAACAAATTAAAATTATTGATCTTAATATGGATTATAGATTCTTGTCCCTAAAAATCTTCTTTCCATAAATCATATAATCAAATCAAATTCAAACCTTATCCCCTAGATTTTCTTCTTATGTCCTAGACCTCACATGTCATGTCCAATGCATGTGTATTCCCCTAGCAGATCTCCCTCCATGTCCTTACATGAAATTCTCATCAAATCTTATTTCTTCTGTTATGCATACCTTTAATACTTCAACCAAAACCCTAATAATGTATTCATTCAAATTACATCATCTTAACATTGTAATTAACATTTTATGATTTTCCATGGTGTAAGCTCAAACTAACTATATAATATCATGTTAAACATATTATAGTGTGAATTAACACACTACATTATATTATAATATATGATGTTATATTATAATTTGATATAATATAATATATTGTCTAACATTACACCTCATTAGAATCACCTAAAAGGAACAAATAAATAAATTTTCTCAAAATATGAATAATGTTCATCTTGGATGTAAAATTGTTAATTTTCTATTAGAAATGTACAAAATAGCATAATTTTCGTGTTGCTTCTTGGTGTGTGCCGTGAATTTGGCCAAATTCTTCCATCTCAACCTTCAAATTAACATTTTTGTGAGTTTTGACCTAATGTATTATAACAAAAGTAAAACATACTAAAATGTACAATAACATTTTGTAACACAACATCACATTCATATATATGTCAAGTTATATTGTTATGTACATTATATTTTAATATGCTTTCATATAATATATTATCTTACAATACACCTTAAAATGAATCACTTTATGAAAATAATTTATAAATTTTGGTTGAAAAATGAACATTTATTTTGGATGCAAAATTCCATTCTTTTAAATAAATGACACACCATAGCACACCCTCAATGATGTTCCCTAAAGCTTACCTTAAATTTGGCCAAATTCCATCAACTCAGCCTATAAATTAGTATTTTTTATGAATTATACTTGTACAAACTCTACTACATCATACTATAACAAACTAAAATAAGCTAAATAATAAGTAGTAATACACAATAGTATGATATAATTCTTGATGTTACACTATGTTATGGAATCCTATATTATAATACACCATAATATATTATATTATATTATATTGCATATCACATCACAAGGGATTTATTAATGTAAAAAATCATAAAATTAGTCTAAACAATAAAAACCTATATATTTTAGTCATATCACTTAGATATTTTAGATTGGAACAATATATTATGATGTCATCCTCTACGTATTATGAATTTGGCCAAATTCCACCATTTTAAAGTCTAAATCAACATTTTTATAAATAATGCTAGTGTTGGCTCAACTGCATGATTGTAAAATACTATGAATTTAAATTGCATAGAATAATATATCAATGTATATGATGTTATACTATGCTACAACATATAATATTTATTTTGGACATAAAATCTTACTTTTAGACTACAAGTGGCATAGCACATCTTTGGTACAATAACCAAATTCCCACTTCAAATTTAACAAATTTCATCATCGATTTATTAAATCAATATTTTATGATTTTTATTAATATAGACTATAGAAAATACATAATATACTAAAACATTTCAAAACATCTTATAACATCCAAAAAATACATTAATACATGCTCAAATATATGATCTTTACATTATATAATATGGTGTATAATATGATTTAGGGTTAGGGTTTAGGGTATTCAAATCTCCCACAATAGTCAGGAAAGTCTCTTGAAGACATTTTCTTTATTCTGTTAGGATTAGGTCATTCTTTAGATCTACTCTTAATGACAGCATCTTTCAAGGTCAAGGGTTTAGGGTTTAGGGTTAGGGTTTATGGTTTAGTGTTATTTTAGGGTTTAGAGTTCAAGTTTTAGGGTTTGGGGTTTAGGGTTTAGGGTTTAGGGTTGTAGGTTTTTGGGTTAAGGGTTTGTTGTTTTAGGGTTTAAGGTTTAGGGTTTAAGGTTTTAGGGTTTAGGGTTTTAGAGTTTAGGGTTTAGGGATTAAGGTTTAGGGTTTATGGTTTAGGGTTTAGTGTTTAGGGTTTAGGGTTTTTAGAGTTTAGGGTTTAGGGTTTATGGTTTTTATTTTAAGTTTAAGGTTTAAGTTTTAGTTTATGGTTTAGGGTTTAGGGTTTAGGGTTTAAGCCTTATGTTTTTTTTTAACAGAGAATAAATTTAGATTCAACATTTCATCTTTTTGATTTCATCAACCAAGTAGCACCCCAAGTTCTTTAAGACACAAGCGATGACGTAGATACAAAATGGGCATCCATAAAGCAAATCAAAAACCCTAGATATGTATAACTGTCTCTTTTATAAATACATAGTTTCATAAGCAACAGATCAGATCGGCCGTTCTTTAATTTCTCCAATTCCCATTAGAACAATCCCCAACACTCGAGTAGTGAGATCCGCCATCATATCCCCGATCTCTCCCTCGGACACCACCACAATTGTAACCTCCAACACTCCTCCTGTCTCCATAACTGCCATTGGTTTGATGACCACCTCCATATCCACTAGCCCCTCTAGATTCCCAACCACTATGGCAGTGACCTCGCCTTCCTCCACCTGCTAGATCTAGGAGCCTGGTTGATGGTGATGTTCTGTCATCAAGGTTACGCCATTCTTAGGGTTTAGGTTTGGTTTTTTTAGGTTTAGGGTTTAGGGATAGTTTAGGATTTAGGGTTTAGGGTTTAAGGTTTGGGGTTTAGGGAAGGTTTTAGGGTTTAGAGTTTAAGGTTTAGGGATTAGAGTTTAGGGATTTAGGGTTTAAGGTTTAGGGTTAAGGGTTTAGGGTTTAGGATTTAAGGTTTAGGGTATAGGGTTCAGAGTTTAGGGTTTAGGTTTTTGGGTTTAAGGTATTTTTCTTTAAAATTAAACAAACAGGGAAGTTTAGGTTTACTTAGTTTATTTACTTTATTTTTTATTTCTTTGAGTTTATTTTATTTTTTATTTTTATTTAATTTCATTTTTTATTTTTATTTAGTTTAGTTTATTTATTTTAGTTTACGTTTTTTATTTTAGTTAATTTTTTAGGTTTAGGTTTACTTTTTAGATTAGTTTTATTTTTATTTTTTATTTTTTAGGTTTAGGTTTTATTTTTTTTTTTTAGGTTTAGTTTAGTATTTTATTTTATTTTTTGGTTTAGGTTTTAGGTTTTTTTTAAGTTTTATTTTTTAGTTTAGGTTTAGTTTTATTTTTAGTTTATTATATTTTATTTTATTTAGGTTTAGGTTTATGTTTATTTATTTTATTTAGGTTTAGGTTTATTTTAGGTTTAAGTTTATTTATTTTAGTTTAGTTTATTTTAGTTTAGGTTTAGGTTTATTTTATTTTTTATTTATTTTATTTTATTTTAGGTTTAGGTTTTTTTTTAGTTCTGATTTAGGTTTTATTTTTATTTATTTTTAGGTTTTATTTTTATGTTTATTTTTTAGGTTTAGATTTTTATTTAGTTTTTATTTTATTATGTTTTAGGTTTATTTAATTTTTATTTTAGGTTTAGTTTTTTTATTTAGGTTTTTTATTTTTTTAGTTTTGCTTAGGTTTTTATTTAATTTATTTTAATTTAGTTTTTATTTTTTATTTTTTTTCTTTTTAGGTTTATGTTTTAGTTTATGTTTTTAATTTATTTTATTTATTTTGGTTTAGGTTTTATTTATTTTATTTTAAGTTTTATTTAGTTTAGCTTTAGGTTTTAGCTTTTTAGGGTTTAGGATTTAGGGTTTGGGGTTTAGGGTTTAGGGTTTAGGGTTTTGGGTTTTGGGTTTAAGTTTTATTTTAGGATTTAAGGTTTAAGGTTTTTTTTAATAGGGAACAAATTGAGGTTCAACATTTCTTCTTTTCGATTTCATCAACCAAGTAGCACCTGAAGTTTTCTAAAACACAAGCGAAGGCATAGATAAAAAATGAACACCCATAGAGAAAATAAAAAACTTTAGATAAGTAGAACCATCCCTTCTATAAAGACATGGTTCCATAAGCAGTAGATCAGATCTACCATTCTTCAGTTTCTCTAGTTCCCATTAGAACCACCCCCGCTTCCCGGGTAGGATCATCATATCCATCTCTCCCTCCACCACCACATGGCTATAACCTCCATCACTCTCTGGTTGATGGTGATGTTCCTGTGTTCTTTTCTTAGGTTTAGGGTTTAGGGTTAGTTTAGGTTTTTGGGTTTAAGTTTAGTTTAATTTAGGGATTAGGGTTAGTTTATGGTTTAGGGTTTAGGGTTGTAGGTTTTATAGTTTAAGGTTTAAGGCTTAGGGTTTAGGGTTTAGGTTTTAGGGTTTAGGGTTTAATGTTTAGGGTTTTAGGGTTTAAGGTTTAGGGTTTAGGGTTTAGGGTTTATGTTTTAGGGTTTAGGATTTAGGGTTTAGGGTTTATGTTTTAGGGTTTAGGGTTGTAGGTTTAGGGTTTAGGGTTTAAGGTTAGTTTTAGGGTTTATGGTTTAGGGTTTAAGTTTTAGGGTTTAGGGTTTTTTAAATTAAGTAAACTAGAAGGTTTTGGTTTATTGAGTTTATTTACATTATTTTTTATTTATTTGGGGTTTATTTTATTTATTATTTTTATTTAGATTTATTTTTAATTGTTATTTAGTTTATATTATTCATTTTAGGTTTATTTATTTTAGTTTAGGTTTTTTTATTTTAGTTTATTTTTTTAAGTTTAGGTTTATATTTTAGTTATGTTTTATTTTTATTTTATTTTTTAGTTTTAGGTTTTATTTTTATTTTTAGGTCTAGTTTAGGTTTTTATTTTGTTTTTAAGGTTTTGGTTTTAGGTTTTATTTTAGGTTTATTTTTAAGTTTTATGTTTTAGTTTAGGTTTAGATTTATTTTTAGTTTATTTTATTTTAATTAGTTTAGGTTTAGGTTTAGGTTTAGTTTATTTTAGGATTAGGTTTCAATTTTATTTATTTTAGTTTATGTTTAGGTTTATTTTATTTTGTTTATTTTTTTTTATTTTAGGTTTAGGGCTTTTTTTAGTTTAGGGTTTAGGTTTTATTTTTTATTTATTTTAGGTTTTATTTTTAGGTTTATTTTTAGGTTTAATTTTTATTTGGTTTTATTTTATTTTATTTAGTTTATTTTATTCTTATTTTATTTAGTTTTATTTTATTTAGGTTTATTATTCTTAGGTTTATTTTATTTTTTAGTTTAGTTTAGGTTTTATTTATTTATTTTTAATTTAATTTATTTTTTATTTTATTTTATATTTAGTTTTATGTTTAGGTTTTTATTTTGTTTTATTTTTATTTTATTTATGTTTAGGTTTCTTTATTTATTTTATTATTAGGTTTTATTTAGTTTAGGTTTAGGTTTTTAGGTTTTAGGGTTTAGAGTTTAGGTTTAGGGTTTAGGGTTTGGGGTTTAGGGTTTTAGGGTTTAGGGTTGAGGATTAGGGTTTAGGGTTAAGGGTTTAAGTTAATGTGTAGGCTTTAGGGTTTTGGATTTTGAGGGTTTAGGGTTTAGGGTTAGCTTAGGGTTTAGTGTTAGTTTAAGGTTTTGGCTTTAGGCTTTAGAGTTTAGGGTTTCATAGTTTAGAGTTTAGGGTTTAGGGTTTAAGGTTAGTTTAGGGTTTAGGGTTAGGGTTAGGATTTCAGGTTCAGAGTTTAGGGTTTAGGGTTTAGGGTTTATTTAGGGTTTAGGGTTTAATGTTTATGGTTTAGGGTTTTTTAGGGTTTAGGGTTTAGGATTTAGGGTTGGTTTAGGGTTTAGGGTTAGTTTTAGGGTTTTAGGTTTTGGGTTTTAGATTTAAGGTTTAGGGTGTAGGGTTTAGGGTTTTTTTATAAATTAAGTCAACCGGTAGGTTGAGGTTTATTTAGTATATTTAGTTTTTTATGTATTTATTTTAGTTTATTTTAATTTCTATTTTTATTTAGGTTTATTTTTTTATTTTTATTTAGTTTAGGTTATTTATTTTAGATTTATTTATTTTTATTTAGGTTTTTTATTTTAGTTTCTTTTTTAGGTTTAGGTTTAAGTTTATTCTTATTTTTTAGTTTAGTTTTATTTATATTTTATTTTTAGGTTTAGGTTTAGATTTATTTTTAGTTTATTTTATTTTAATTAGTTTAGGTTTAGGTTTAGGTTTAGTTTATTTTAGGATTAGGTTTAGGTTTTATTTATTTTTAGTTTAGGTTTAGGTTTATTTTATTTTATTTATTTTATTTTTATTTTAGCTTTAGTTTTTTTTAGTTTAGGGTTTAGGTTTTATTTTTTATTTATTTTTAGGTTTATTTTTTATGTTTAAGTTTTTAATTTAGTTTTATTTTATTTTATCTTAGGTTTATTTTATTCTTATTTTACATTTAGTTTTTATTTTATTTAGGTTTTATTATTAGGATTATTTTATTTTTTAGTTTAGTTTAGGTTTTTATTTATTTTATTTTAGTTTTTATTTTATTTTATATTTAGTTTTATGTTTACATTTTTTATTTTATTTTATTTTTTATTTTATTTATGTTTAGGTTATTTATTTATTTTATTATTAGGTTTTATTTAGTTTAGGTTTAGGTTTTTTTTTTTTTAGGTTTAGGTTTAGGTGTAGGTTTAGGTTAGGGAGGTTTAGTTTAGGGTTTAGGTTTAGTGTTTAGGCTTTAGGGTTTAGGGTTTTGAGGTTTAGGGTTTAGGGTTTAAGTTTAGGTTTAGGTTAGTTTAATGTTTAGGCTTTAGGCTTTAGTTTAGGGTTTTCAGTTTAGTTTAAGTTTTTAGGTTAGTTTAGGGTTTAGAGTTTAGGTTTTAGTTTATTAGGGTTTAGTTTAGGTTTAGGGTTAGGTTAGGGTTTAGGGTTTAGGGTTTAGGTTAATTTAAAGTTTAGGTTTAGTGTTTATAGTTTAGGTTTTTTTAGGGGTTTAGGTTTAGTTTATTTAGGTTATGTTTAGGGTTTAGTTAGTTTAGGTTTAGGGTTTTAGTTGTTTTAGGGTTTAGGTTTAGGTTAGTTTAGGGTTTAGGGTTTAGTTTAGATTTATGGTTTAGGTTTAGGGTTTAGGGTTTAGGGTTTATTTTTTATAAATTAGTAATTAGGTTGAGTTTATTTAGTTTATTTAGTTTATATTTTTAGTTTATTTTAATTTTATTTTATTTAGTTTTATTTTATATTTTTTATTTAGGTTTATTTTTTTGGTTTAGTTTTATTTTAGTTTATTTTTTAGGTTTAGGTTTAGATTTATACTTATTTTTAGTTTAGTTTTATTTTATTTTATTTTAGGTTTAGGTTTAGGTTTTATTTTATTTTAGTTTTAGGTTTAGGTTTTAATTTAGGTTTATTTTTTTTAGGTTTTTTAGTTTAGGTTTAGGTTTATTTTTTAGTTTATTTTATTTTATTTAGTTTAGGGTTTAGGTTTTGTTTATTTTAGTTTAAGTTTATTTTTTTTATTTATTTTAGTTTAGTTTATTTTAGTTTAGGTTTAGATTTATTTATTTTTTTGTTTATTTGAGGTTTAGGTTTTTAGTTAGTTTTATTTTATTTTATTTTAGGTTTATTTTATTTTATTTTTTACATTTTATTTTTATTTTATTTATGTTTTTTTATTTAGGTTTATTTTATTTTTTAATTTAGTTTAGGTTTTTATTTATTTTATTTTATTTTAGTTTTTATCTTATATATTTTTTTTGGTTTAGGTTTAGGTTTAGGTTTTAGTTTAGGTTTTTATTTTATTTCATTTTTCTTATTTTATTTAGGTTTAGGTTTTTTTATTTTATTTTTATATTTTATTTAGTTTAGGTTTAGGTTTTTTAGTTTTTAGGGTTTAGGGTTTGGGATTTAAGGTTTAGGGTTTAGGGTTGTAGGTGTTAGGGTTTTAGGTTTTGGGTTTATTGTTTAGAGTTTTAGGGTTTAAAATTTTAGGGTTTAGGGTTTTAAGCTTTAGGGTTTAGGGTTTAAGGTTGTAGGTTTAGGGTTTAGGGTTAGGGCTTTTTTATTATTTTATTATTTTTCATGTTTTCTAAATTAAGTAAACTTGTAGGTTTAGGTTTATTTAGTTTATTTTTTTATTTCTTTTAGTTTATTTTATTTTTTATTTTATTTATGTTTATTTTTATTTAGTTTAGTTTATTTATTTTAGTTTAGGTTTTTTATTTTAGTTTAATTTTTAGGTTTAGGTTTAGGATTAGGTTTATTTTTTAGTTTAGTTTAAGTTTTATTTTATTTTAAGGTTTAGGTTTTATTTTTTATTTTTAGGTTTAGGTTTAGGTTTTTATTTTATTTTTTTAGGTTTAGGTTTAGGTTTTTATTTTAGGATTATTTTTAGGTTTTATTTTTTAGTTTAGGTTTAGGTTTATTTTTAGTTCATTTTATTTTATTTAGGGTTTTGGTTTAGGTTTAGGTTTAGTTTATTTTAGGTTTAGGTTTAGGTTTTATTTATTTTAGTTTAGTTTAGTTTAGTTTAGGTTTTGATTTATTTTATTTTTATTTTAGGTTTAACTATTTTTTTTAGGGTTTTTTATTTTTTACATATTTTTAGGTTTATTTTTTTTGTTTAGGTTTTATTTAATTTTTATTTAATTTTATTTTAGGTTTATTTTATTTTTATTTTAGGTTTAGTTTTTTTATTTAGGTTTTTTATTTTTTAGTTTAGTTTAGGTTTTTATTTATTTTATTTTAGTTTAGTTTTTTTTTTTTATTTTTTATTGGTTTAGGTTTTGGTTTAGGATTAAGTTTTAGTTTAGGTTTTTATTTTATTTTATTTTTATGTTTTATTTAGTTTAGGTTTAGGTTTTTAGCATTTTAGGGTTTAGGGTTTAGTGTTAGTTAAGGGTTTTGGGTTTTGGATTTAAGGTTTGGAGTTTAGGGTTTAAGGTTTAGGGTTTTGGGTTTAGGGTTTTTGGTTTTAGGGTTTAGGGTTTAGGTTTTTTAGGATTTTGGGTTTAGGTTTTAGGTCTAGGGTTCAGGTTTTAGTTTAGGGTTTAGGGTTTAAATTTTTTTTTCTTAATATATAACAAATTTATATTCAACATTTCTTCTTTTGGATTTCATCGACCAAGTAACACACCAAGTTTTCTAAGACATAAGCGACGACATAGATAAAAAATGAGCATGCATAGCGTAAATCAAAAACCCAAGATAACAAGAACCGTCTCTACTGTAAAGACAGAAATCCATAAGCAGTAAATCGGATCAATCATTCTTTGATTTCTTCGGTTCCCATCAGAACCACCTTGGCCTCTCGGGAACTTGGATCCACCATCATATCCTCGATCTCTCCCTACTCCACCGCACGGCTATAAACCCATTAGGATTTAGGGTTTAAAGTTTTTTCTTTTTAAATTAGGTAATTCGGTAGGTTTAGGTTTATTTAATTTACTTTGTTTATTTTTTATTTATTTTATTTTTTAATTTTATTTAGGTTTATTTTTTTATTTAGTTTAGTTTATTTATTTTAGGTTTTTTTTATTTGAGTTATGATTTGTTATTTTAGTTTATTTTTTTTAAGTTTAGTTTAGATTTATTTTTTAGTTAAGTTTTATTTTTATTTTAATTTGTAGGTATAGGTTTTATTTTTTATTTTTAGGTTTAGGTTTAGGTTTTTGCTTTATTTTTTTAGGTTTCGGTTTTAGGTTTTTATTTTAGGTTTATTTTTAGGATTTATATTTTAGTTTAAGATTAGGTTTATTTTAAGTTTATTTTTTCTATTTAGTTTAGGTTGAGGTTAAAGTTTAGTTTATTTTAGGTTTGGTTTAGGATTTATTTTTTATTTAATTTTAAGTTTTATTATTTATTTTTTTTAGGTTTAGGTTTTTACTTTATTCTATTTTAGGTTTATTTTATTTTTATTTAACAGTTAGTTTTATTTTTTTTTATTCTTAAGTTTATTTTATTTTTTCATTTAGTTTAGGTTTTTCTTTATTTTATTTTAGTTTACTATATTTTTTTATTTTTTTTATTTAGGTTTAGGTTTATGTTTAGGTTTTAGTTTAGGTTTTTATTTTTATTTTATTTTTTTTTATTTAGGTTTATTTTTTATTTTTATTTAGTTTGGTTTATTTATTTTAGGTTTATTTATTTTAGGATTAATTTTTATTTAGGTTCAGGTTTAGGTTTAGGTTATGTTTATTTTTTAGTTTGGTTTTATTTTTTTATTTTTAAGGTTTTTGTCTAATTTTTTTTATTTTTAGGTTTAGGTTTAGGTTTTTATTTTATTTTTAGGTTTAGGAATTAGGTTTCTATTTTTGGTTAATTTTTAGGTTTTATTTTTTAGTTTAGGTTTAGGTTTCTTTTTAGTTTAATTTATTTTATTTAATTTACTATTTAGGTTTAGTTTATTTTAGGTTTAGGTTTAGGTTATATATATTTTAGTTTAGTTTATTTTTTTTTAGGTTTAGGTTTATTTTATTTTTATTTTAGGTTTAGTTTTTATTTTTAATTTAGGGATTGTGGTTTATTTTTTATTTATTTTTGGGTTTAGCCTTTTATTTTGTTTTTGTTTCATTTTATTTTAGGTTTATTTTATGTTCAGTTTTTATTTTATTTATATTTTTTAGGTTTATTTTATTCTTTTGTTTAGTTTAGGTTTTTATTTATTTTATGTTAGTTTTGATTTGATTATTTATTTTATTTTAATTTTAGATTTAGGTTTAAGTTTAAGTTTAGGTTTTGGTTTAGGTTTTTATTTAATTTGATTTTTTTAATTTATTTGGGT